>JAIEZT010000007.1:6297300-6629800 GCA_019594935.1 Periophthalmus modestus | reverse complement strand
CAGTGGTTGTTAGCTTTAGCGTTACCATGATGACAAAATTCCACTCTCGTCTCTAAAAGTTGTGAAAAGTGTTTCAAAACTCATCACGGTGAGGAATTATTTAAGTAATTTAAGTGAGGAACGACTTTGGACCAATGCATAATGTTTAAAATGAAATAGTTTGGTTTTATCAGTAAAAATCAGGTGCAGCGTCTTTAAAAGTTTTATGATGTAATCCAGGAAGTTTGGGGTCAGTGACAGAAATGATCAGGTTCAATATTCGGGCATAATGTGATTATCACCAGAATTAAACAAGAAAATTGTAGGTTTTGCTGTTAACTATTTGTTCTATGTGAGGTTTAAATAGACAAATAATAATGAATACTGTATTTTCCGGACTATAAGCCGCTACTTTTTTCTACTTTTTAACCGCTACGGCTTATGTTGCAGTGCGGCTTACACATTTTTTTTCCGCCAAAAACATTTTGCCCAGCAACAGTCGACATAGTAGTCAGTCGTCTGCTGTAATGTCTCGTAATGTTCTTTTTCCCCGAGTCACTGATCCACAAACTAAAGCAGACTCCATCCGCAGATTCACACAGCCCTTTTTGCTTCTCATTAAAACTTATTTTGCTGTCGTCCTTATGTTATTTTCCTCCTTCTTTATGTTGTTTCACATGTAAAGTCTCTCGTGGACGTGCGTCTAGAGCGTCCACAACGTGTGTCGGAGGCGTTTGTCTCAAATACAAAGTGTCCAACGCGACTGTTTCAGAGTCACGCTGCAGCATCGAACATTTTGGTAAATTTGTCTGAAGCATTCTGTCCTGTACAGGAGACACGGCACCTCCTTTAGCCAATCAGGACGCAGAACACAGCACCTCCTTTATCCAATCAGGACGCAGAACACGGCACCTCCTTTAGCCAATCAGGACGCAGAACACGGCACCTCCTTTAGCCAATCAGGACGCAGAACACGCACCCTCCTTTAGCCAATCAGGACACAGAACACGGCACCTCCTTTAACCATCAGGACGCAGAACACGGGCACTTCCTTTAGCCAATCAGGACGCAGAACACGGGCACCTCCTTTAGCCAATCAGGACGCAGAACACGGCACCTCCTTTAGCCAATCAGGACGCAGAACACGGCACCTCCTTTAGCCAATCAGGACGCAGAACACGGCACCTCCTTTATCCAATCAGGACGCAGAACACGCGCCTGCATACACTGTAAAAAAAAAGCATGCAAAACTGCACTAGTCCCTCGCAAATGATTTTTTTTTAGCTAATTTTTCATATTACTACGTGGGATACCTAAGGCTTAAAATCCGGTGCTGGCTTGTACAGTTTTTTTTTTCTAAAATTAAAGCATGCGGCTTTTAATCAGGTGCGCTCTGTAGTCCAGAAAATACGGTAATTCTAAGGACACAGCTATGTCCTTTTATATAAACAGACATTCACGCTCCAGTCCACAAACACAGAAACAAACTCCAAACTGTTTTTAAGAATGAAACCAGCTCCCACATCATTTACGAGACTGTTTTTACTCCCATTGAGAAAAACACTGAACGGGGGAAGCGGTGAGTAATTCAGAGACAATAGAAACTCATTATTTCTTTAAGCATCAAAGAAGTGTGCTGAGAAAACAGAGCAGAGTTTAAAGTTTGGTCCTGTCGTCTTATTGCAAACACATGGCAGCGTGGGGCTCGGTGGGAGACCAGACAAGTGAATATAAAGTGCTCGGACTTAGGCTGGCTCCGCTCCAGATCTCCCTGCAGTTTCTAATAACGCTGCGTTGGGTTAAGGTGACATTAAAGCCGGTTCTGTGCGTAGAAGTACTGCAGGCAATCCCACGTATGATTTATGCCCAGAGTTTTGAGTTTGTTTTGACCCCAAGCCATAAATCTTAATATGTCAGCCGTGTTTTATCTTGGACTGCAGCTTCAGGACTCCTCGTATATGGATTTTAAATGAGCCTTATCGGTTAATTTGCAAAAAACATGCAAATAATCAGCAACAGGTAGAGCACAAAATGAACGCCATGTGTGCAGAACAGTGACCCTCCATCGATGTGACCTTCAGACGGGTTTTGGTTGAGTTAATTTATTCTCATTATGCTGCTACTTCCTCAGACATTTAAACATTAGCATTAATGTAAAGATCTGAAGATGAGCATTTGCATCTTTTACCTGTGATCTGAGTCTCGATCTCGCCCTGCATCTGGAGAGAGTCCACGTAGATGCTGCGGTTGCCGATAAATCGGGCGCAGGCGATGCCTCGGTACGGCTGACAGAAACCCTCCTCGTCAAAATCATCCCTAAAACACAAAAAACAACACAACAGACTGAGTAAAATATGTTTAAAGTCAGAAAAAGGCCTGATCCCGAGCAGTGCTGCACAGTTTGGCAACGCAACAACGCACCAGGAGGGGGCAGTATTTGCTTGTAAACGTTTGTAAATGAAGGTTTTAGGTGTTGGACACAGGATGAGGAGTTAACACAGTTTATCTGAGTTCAGACCAGGTCCAGACATTTCACACACCAACAGTGAGAATTTAAGGCATTTTAATGAAAATTACACTTTTATTTTGAAAAAGTCATTTCAGTTTAACAGTTTGAAACATGAAGCAGACACCTGTGAGGAGCCTCAGCAGAGCGTCCGGGCGTCTTTCATCTGTCCGTCCCTTTCATACACGAGTCCACTTCCCGACCACCTCCGACCACACGCCGTCCACACGCCGACCACACCGACCACACGCCGACCACACGCCGACCACACGCCGACCACACGCCGACCACACAGAGTGACGTTCTTCAGCCTTTTACAAACTGTCCAATGCCACAGACGATAATAGTTTATTCTGCAGACGTCCAAGGAGCTTAAGTGATCGATGCATCTGATTGGTTGATACTCCTTTAACCTTTGACCCCACACTGTTTAAACACAGTGTGGGGTCATCGTTTAGTCCTGCTAATGAAGCTAATGAAGCTAATGAAGCTAATGAAGCTAATGAAGAAAGCATGCTGTTCTGAAGTAAAACTATTCTCTTCTGACGAGGGATCGGATATCAGTACCATGGTTCAGTCGATATCGGTTCAGTCGATATTGGTTCAGTCGATATCGGTTCAGTCGATAAACTGGTGAAATAAGACGATGGACGATATCGGCCCCAAACACGTCATAATATTAAACTTTTTTCTCGATAAAACTGCTACAAAACACATCTGCATCATTGTCCCACAGTTTGTGTTTAAAGGAAATAAAATATATTTTCAGTCTCTGTATCGTCGATATCGAGAATCAGCCGATACTTAAAGCCAAAGTATCGATATCGGTATCAGATCTGAAAAACCTGGAGCGGGTCTGGTCTGGTGCTTCTAACAGCACAAAGTCGATGATAAAACTGTTTATTTCTTCATTTTTAAAAAGGAGGAAGTGTTGCTTTGATTAAATGTGTTGTTTGCGTGAGTCTGGAAAATGAAAAACTGCAAAACTGAACTTTATATATTTTTGAGAAACATAATAACGACACTAAAGCATCAAAACAGGTCAGAGCCATGAGAAAAAGTCGTCTGAGGCCTGGACTTTACTCGTAGTAAAGTACAGGTGATATATTCAGTAAAGGAATATTTCCAAAAGCCAAATGTATTTTACTGCGATCAGAATATTTAAATATAATTCCATCACTTCATAAAATCCTCTTTACTTCATTGTCCCTGATCATTTCTGTAGAAGAAAGACAAAAAAACTTGGGCAATTTTTAAAAAAGGAGAGATCGGTTTGTTCTGTTTGTTTAACTGATAAAAGATTTGGTGATTTGACAGAATAAATAAAGTAAATTATCAATATTGTACAAATGAAAAGAAATGATCGAGGAATCGTTTGCTCCATCGCACGACTCCTCAAACGGCTCCTGTTTCTATAGTGAATCGTTACTTCTGAAACACTGAAGCTTCATGTTTCACGTCAGACCTGAAGCTCTGAAGACGCAGATGCCACAAACAGAAAAGAAGCATCACCGAATCATAAAATTAAAAATAAATATCAATAATTAATTTAAAAAAAAGAGATTTACAAAAGATTTACAGGTTCATATGGTTCCGGCTCAGACTCGGTCGCAGCTCGTGACTCTGATAATATTTTGCTTAGATAACAGAAGAGATTCATTCAAACTTAGGTTCACCAAATATGTAATTTCCGTCTGAAATGTGCAGATTTATAATATTAAGTGCTCGCTGCGGTGTGTCTGCAAACAGCTTAGCACCTCTTCATCAAACCACAGGCTTCAACCATTTTCCACTGAAAAAGCAAAAGAGCCGAGGTGCAAATCTACAGCGGGATTTGGGATCGAAAGAGAAATAGTTCGGTAAGAGGTTTTAAGAGGAACAAAAACAGCCCCAGATCGTTCAACAAGGTGACACTGCAGAGCTCAGACAGAACAAGAGATTTAAAACAGACGATATTTAACACAGACGGAGCAGATTCAGTTTATATCGTTCAAATTTGTGATGAAATACAGTGAGTTCATGAGTTTAGTCCATCGTCTGTTTAAAAAGAAAGCCACCCACAGCTTCAGCTCCAAATGAAGCTCATCAAGGCTAGAGCAGGTTTAGCGGCTAATTTGGAGCAGAGTTTCATATTTGGAAATTCAACCACGAGTGTCATAGCAACCAAAGAGCCAATCAGGAGCGAGGCTGTTGAAGGTAACGCCCCTTCCCGCCCACACAGCTGGTTTAACCCTATTGTGGCAGATGCTATCGTCGCCGACAGAGCGTAGATGTGGACTTTTTATTACCGAATCTCCGCAACCAACTTTGCTTCATGTAAATTCAAAGTGCGTCTCAAAGCAGAGGCATGGGTCTCTTTAAATATGTTACTGTCATTACGGTAATGTGCTTACGTCGCCCTCGAAGACGACCAATCAGAGCGCAGATGCCGCGGGGATTTTCTCAGTCACTTTTTCGATGTGTCAAAGAAAAAAATAAGGATGGATATGTAAAACAGAGGTAGTTGTGTCTATAATGTGCTCAATCCTTAAAGAGTTAACAGGGAGTGGGCGCTTAGCAACGCTGTCAATCATACCAGTTGCTAACGCTAGTGCTATATAAACAGTCAGCGGTTTAGTCACAAATAAAAATGTTCAGGTTTATGAATTTACATTTTGGATATTTCATGTCAAAGTCCAGTGTGATGGACGTTCGAGAGTCTGACACCATCATTTTTGAATTGGAAAACCAACAATTGATACTTTGCGCTGAAATCAAACTGGGGGTGTTCTACATGTAGGTCTGTGGAGGAATGTTGAGCAGTTTCCATGGTGACACAATGCACACATTAGAAACATTGTCAAACAGTTTTAAAATCTTCTGAAAACTCAAGTTATTAAAAAGCACATGTTCAAGAGCCTGTGATCAATCCGATGCTAATGCTAATGCTAATGCTAGCTTGTGGCTGTGATTTTATTTGAGAGGGACTTGTTTAACAGCACAAATCACCTGTTGGAGTTCAGATAAATCAGCTGTTAAAGGTCAGATTGTGTTAAAACAAAACTCAGATTAAAGTCTAACAGAGCCTCAGACAGAGCAGTGCCTACAGTTAGCGTCACACCCCCAGGGAATGTTGATGGCATCAGCTCCACAGTATCAATATGGAGATGCATATACCATGTAGGTCAGTAGTGGTCACATATTCTGGACTTGGGTCTAGCCACAGACAGACATGAAAATGACAAGGAAAAACAGGCCATAGACCACAATGTAGCAAACCCCACTGGTAAATTACAAGTGTCGCTTTACCCCGAGGGACGCAGCCAAAGACACCAGAGGAACGCTCTACCCCCACAGACTGTTTATATAACTGGACATAGCTAACCTGCTAGCTGTCGTGATATAAACAGGAAGTGATCATGGCCGCACTTCCTGCTCCATCGACTCTGGCTCCAATTCACTTTCTGTGTAAAAACCGTGTCCCCTCTCTCTGTAACTGCTGCTGTCAGACTTGTCATTTTGGTCTTAAATGTTCATATTAACCCTCTACATGATCCTGGGGTTCATTTTTTTTTTGTTATTTTGAATTTGGTTTTTTGGGGGTTTTTTTGTTTGTTTTTTTAAGTTATTTTGAGTTTATTTTTTGTTTTTTATTTTATTTTTTTTAAATTTTGAGTTTATTTTGATTGTTTTTTGTGATTTTAAGTTTTTTTTGTTATTTTGAGTTTTTTTTTTATTTAAACCTCCTCCTATTTAGACCTCCTCCTCGATAACCTATCTACCCAGGTACAAACATCGAGGTCCCCCTCTCGTAAACCCCTCATAAACCTCCTCCTTGTCGTGTGGACCTATCTGCCCCCACTCGGTACAAACTCGAGGCGGGTGCTCTAAAGCCCTCGTACCTCCTCCTCCTCGTTGTCGTGTGGACATATCTACCCCGGTACAAACTCGAGGCGGGCGCTCTAAAGCCCTCGTACCTCCTCCTCCTCGAGTCTGGTGCCGTCTCTTTTTCTCTGAACGGGGGATGTTTGCTCAGGACTTCATTTCACACACCAACGCCACGGGCCCTGTGTGCGTCGGCTCTTATAAAAGCTCATTACAAGGAGAGTCCTGAAGCTCTAATCCTCGACCAAACAGAAACCGGAGCTCACCACAAAACCTAAACACGAAACTGCGGCGCTGCGAGCTCGACCTTCAGCTCCCGTTTCAAGTCTACGATTGTTCTGTGTTTCAACGGTGGAAAAAAGTGAAGATCTGAAACTTCTTCTTCCTTTCTTCTTCTTCTTACTTCTTCCTTTCTTCTTTCTTCTTCTTCTTTCTTCCTTCTCCTCTTCTTCTTCTTCTTCTTCTTCTTCTTCTTCTTCTTTCTTCCTTCTTTCTTTCTTCTTCTTTTCTTCTTCTTCCTTCTTCTTCTCCTTCTTCTCTTCTTCTTCTTCTCCTTCTTCTCTTCCCTCTTTCTTCTTCTTCCTTTCTTCTTCTTCTCTTCCTCTTTCTTCTTCTTCTTCTTTCTTCCTTCTTTCTCTTCTTCCTCCTCTCCTCCTCCTCCTCCTCCTCCTCCTCCTCTCTCCTCCTTCCTCCTCCTCCTTCTTTCTTCTTCTCCTCTCTTCTTCTCCTTCTTCTTCTTCTTCTTCCTTCTTCCTCTTTCTTCCTTCTTCTTCTTCTTCTTCCTTCTTCCTCTTTCTTCCTTCTTCTTCTTCCTTTTTCTTCTTTCTTCTTCTTCTTCTTCTCTTCTTCTTCTTCTTCTTTCTTTCTTCTTTCTTCTTCTTCTCCTTCTTCTTCTTCTTCTTCTTCTTCGCTGAAATGACGCCCTGTGGCTCTGGTTTGTGATGTACACCTTGGCGTGGAGATATAAATAAAAGCCTAAAAGTCGACGTCCTTCTTGTGGTTCAGATTTTTTTTGATCGCTTGGATGTTTTTGTGTTTATGTAGTTTGATCCAGTTGTTTCCAAAAGCTCCCACCAGCGTTTTTACCGAGTGGAATGTTTGTCGTAAACAGCCAAATCTTGGTTTTCTATAAGGAAGAATTTTAGTTCAACTCCTTAAATGTCCAATTTATGCAAAATGTGAGGTTTAATCCATGTTCTGATGATGTTAGCGCATCAAAAACAGACCTGGAGTTGTGTTTTGAGTTTGAGCAACACTTTATTATGAGTCTGTTACATCTCTCAAAATGCTCCGTTCCACCTTGTGATGTCATCAAGTGGTAGTTTTCAAGTTAACTCCTCCTCCTTTATAGCTTTAGTTCAGTAACGACAATTGGCAACTCCAGGAGCTGAAATGATCCAAATGATTCTAGAAATGAAGGTGTGTGGAGTTTAAAAACACAGTGGAGCACTTCCTGTATCGCCACATGATGACATCACAAGGTGGAACAGAGTGTTTTCAGTTTGAGAGAAGAAAAAACCACAACTCCAGGTCTGTTTTTGACGAGGAAACAACATCAGAACAGAGAACCGTAGTTGAAGGTATCACATGAAGCTAACAGCAACTAGCATGCTAACGACCCACTTAACTGAATCTCGAAGGAAAACGCTTTATAATTAGCTGAAACCTCAAGACCTCAAGAGCTGCCTACACAATATATCTGTACTGTACTGTTTTTTTTTTTTTTTTTTTAGTTTTGATGTCAATGGAGCAGGAAGTGCGCACATGATCACTTCCTGTTTGGAACACGGTAGCGGCTAGCAGGTTAGCTACATCCATTTACACATTTTGAGCATCATAATTATTCCGCACATTGAGTTTCTAGGCGCTTTTTCCATTTCTCAGACTCTAGAGAGGAGTTTGGTCACGATAGTAAAGCTAACAACAACTAGCATGCTAACACAAAGCTGCTTATAATATATATCTGAACTGGGACAGGGCACGTTTAGCCCAAATCCATAAACTAATCAGGTTCAGGGCCTTTAAGTTTGTGCAAATGGAAACAGCTCAGACGGAGCTTTGGGAAATGAAACAATAGATTTAGTCCAAACATTTGTGGGAAAAGAATAAATAAAAACCAATACGAAGAACAAAGTGAAAAATGAAAACCAAAAACGTCCCCAACAACTTTTCCAAAATGTGACAAAGATAAAATGTCCCACAAACAAAACAAAACCAAACCAATCTGACTAAACTGAACAACTCCGAAGCTCGTCGAGTCTGTGAAACACAAACTCCGACTGTAAATACGACAGAGTTTAGAGTCAAACACCGACGGAGACGAGGGATCGGAGACACAAAACACGAGGGCGGCCGAGGTACTCCCGCCTCGCCCTGGTGTTACCACGGTTACAGAGTTTAACGGAGCAGACTGTCACAGGGACGGACGAGTCAGGACGTCCCACAGGAGGAGCGTGGGACGTTTAAGAGCGTGGACCTCGAGACCAAAACACAAGGAGAAGCTCAAGGTCGAGTGTAGAAGGAAAGACGACAGAACTGGAACAAATTAGAAGATTAACACGACAAGAGTGTGATCCTGATCTGTGGGACCAAAGAGGACGAGCGCGTGAGACGTCCTGATTTCTGCCTGTCTAATGTTGTGCTGAAGGTTACAGCTAAAATGAAATCTCTTGCTCATCTCCGCGGACATGATGATGATGATGATGATGATGATGACGTTCATAGATGATGCAGGATGTCGTTCTCATGTTCACGTTTGGTTCATGTTCTGATGATGTAAAGTTCATGTTTAAATCATATTGTCACTTTACACAGAGCCAGTCTCCAAATACTGCAGGAGGATTATAATGACGCTTTACGGGTGCTCTTTACGGGTGCTCTTTGCGGGTGCTCTTTGCGGGTGCTCTTTGTGGGTGCTCTTTACGGGTGCTCTTTACGGATACTCTTTGCGGGTGCTCTTTGCGGGTGCTTTCTGTGGGTGCTCTTTGCGGGTGCTCTTTACGGGTTCTCTGTGGTGCTTTCTGTGGGTGCTCTCTGTGGGTGGACTTTACGGGTGGACTTTACGGGTGGACTTTACGGGTGCTCTTTGTGGGTGCTCTTTACGGGTGCTCTTCACGGGTGCTCTTTGTGGTGTGTTTTTATGGGTGCTCTTTGTGGGTGTCTTTATGGGTGCTCTTTATGGGTACACTTTGTGGGTGCTCTCTGTGGGTGTTTTTTGTGGGTGCTCTTTGTGACTGCTGTTTGTGGGTGCACTTTACGGGTGCTCTTTGTGGGTGCTCTTTACGGGTGCTCTTTGTGGGTGCTCTTTGTGGGTGCTTTTTGTGGGTGTTTTTTGTGGGTGTTCTTTGCGGGTCCTCTTTATGGGTGCTCTTTGTGGATGCCATAGTCTGTTTATATAAATGGACAAAGCTAACCTGCTAGCCAACACGTTATAAACAGGAAGTGATCATGGCTGCACTTCCTGCTCCTTCGACTCTGGCTCCAATTCACTTTCTTTGTAAAAACTGTGTCCCCCTCTCTCTGTAACTGCTGCTGTCAGACTCGTCATTTTGGTCTTAAATGTTTGTATTAACCCTCTACATGATCCTGGGGTTTTTATTTCACTTGACAGAGCTGTGGGCAGGATGGGGCGTTACCTTCAACAGCCTCGCTCCTGATTGGCTCTTTGGTTGCTATGATACCCACGGACCTGTCCAGTCGTGTGTGTTACTAAATACCCCACACGTGCCTCTGCTGGATGTTCTAAAGCGTCTCTTGTTTTACTCAGAATGTATTTTACCAAGAACGTCTGAACCACAACTGCTGCTGAAATTCCCCCTGATGTTTTGAGAAGGTCCGACTGTAACTCTCCCCGATTCGAGTCTTTTATGGAGGTTGTAAATAATTATAATGTTGAGTTATCGGGCCGTGTTTGAGTGGCCGGGCTCACCTTACATAAGCAGTGATTTTCCATGAGATACTGGAGTCGTGAGGCGTCCTGCTGGTTTCACCGCTGGACTCTGTTAAACTGAAGATGTTGCACTTTTCCGCAGCCCTCACTATATATCTACATGTATTAAGTTCAGACGCCGCGCTCGTATCCAACGACAACAGGCTAAATATTTCATAAAACGCTCTATAAGCAAGAAGAGAGGAGAGAGGGGAGTGTGTTTCGACATAAACTGTGCAAAGAGGAAGTTTGCACACGAGTACGGTCATTAATATGTGACAAAAAGAAAGATTAAGATCAAATGTAAATAGATTAAATGTTCTATATCACACAAAATGGACTCTCGAGAGGTTTAAGTCATGTTCTACTGCTGTTTCCTCCTCACAAACAGACCTAAAGTTGTGTTTTGAGTTTGAGTAACACGTTATTATTAGTCTGTCTACATCTCCAAAGCTCAAAATGCTCTGTTCCACCTTATGATGTCATCAAGTGGTAGATTTCAAGTTAACTCCTCCTCCTTTTTATCTTTAGTTCAGAGATAGTCAGGTCTGAAATGGTCCAAATGATTCTAGAAATGAAGGAATGAAGGTGTGTGGAGTTTCAAAAACACAGTGGAAGCGCTTCCTGTATTACCACATGATGACATCACAAGGTGGAAGAAGAAGAAGAAGAAGTAGAAAGAGAAGAAGAAGAAGAAGAAGAAGAAGAAGAAGAAGAAGAAAGAAGTAGAAGAAGAAGAAGAAGAAGAAGAAGAGAAGGAAGAAGAAGAGAAGAAGAAGAAAAGAGAAGTAGAGAAAGAAGAAGAGAGAAGAAGAAGAGAGGAGAAGAAGAAAGAAGAAGAAGAAGAAGAAGAAGAAGTAGAAGGAGAAGAAGAAGAAGTAGAAAGAAGAAGTAAGAGAAAGAAGAAGAAGAGAGAAGAAGAAGAAGGAGAAGAAGAAGAAGAAGAAGAAGAAGAAGAAGAGCAGAAGAAAAGAAGAAGAAGAAGAAGAAGAAGAAGGAAGAAGAAGTAGAGAGAAGAAGAGGAAGAAGAAGAAGAAGAAGAGAAGAAAGAGAGAAGAAGAAGAAGAAGAGAAGAAGAAAGAAGTAAGAAGTAGAAGAAGTAGAAAGAAAGAAAGTAGAAGAAGAAGAGAAGAAGAAGAAGAAGAGGGAGAAGAAAGAGAAGAAGAGGAGAGAAGAAGAGGAAGAAGAAGAAGAAGAAGAAGGGAGACGAGAAGAAGAAGAAGGCAAGAAGAAGAAGAAAGAAGAAGGAAGAGAGTAGAAGAAGAAGAAGTAGAAGAAGAGATAGAAGATAGAAGAAGATATTATTATTATTTTTATTATAGCTATGAAATAAAGACCAACAAGACAAGTTTTGCTCAAATACCTGGAAAAAAAGATGTGTACTGTCCCTTTAAGATACTCAAAATCATAAACATTTTAATAAAAGAGAAGAACTCCAGTAATGACACGACATAACGAGACGATATAACGACACGAGATATCGACGTAATGACACGACATAACGAGACGATATAACGACACGATATAACGACATGGCGGCGGCTGAGAGAAAGGAGGAGGGAGGGGGGTGTTTAGCGAGTCGAGGTGTCAGTCCGTCTGTCCATTAGCGCAGGAGCATGTGCTAATAGCTGTCCACAAAGCTAACATAAGCTCTCTGTGTTTGGACAGACACATGTGCAAACAAACACGCATGAGGAGGTCACATGGTCCAGAGGTCACGTGACTGTGTGACGGGCCAATGAGGAGCTCCGGTTACAACGAGGTCACAGGGATTGTATTAGACGCAAAGAGTAAAAACACGAAGAGTAACACGATGAAGAATAAGACGATGAAGAGTAACACGATGAAGAATAAGACGATGAAGAGTAACACGATGAAGAATAAGACGATGAAGAGTAACACGATGAAGAATAAGACGATAAAGAGTAACACGATGAAGAATAAGACGATGAAGAGTAACACGATGAAGAATAAGACGATAAAGAGTAACACGATGAAGAATAAGACGATGAAGAGTAACACGATGAAGAAGAATAAGACGATGAAAAGTAACACGATGAAGAATAAGACGATGAAGAGTAACACGATGAAGAATAAGACGATGAAGAGTAACACGATGAAGAATAAGACGATGAAGAGTAACACGATGAAGAATAAGACGATGAAAAGTAACACGATGAAGAATAAGACGATGAAGAGTAACACGATGAAGAATAAGACGATGAAAAGTAACACGATGAAGAATAAGACGATGAAGAGTAACACGATGAAGAATAAGACGATGAAGAGTAACACGATGAAGAATAAGACGATGAAGAATAAGACGATGAAGAATAAGACGATGAAGAATAAGACGATGAAGAGTAACACGATGAAGAATAAGACGATGAAGAGTAACACGATGAAGAGTAACACGAAGAGTAACACGATGAAGAATAAGACGATGAAAAGTAGCACAATGAAGAATAAGACGATGAAGAGTAACACGATGAAGAATAAGACGATAAAGAGTAACATGATGAAGAATAAGACGATGAAGAATAACACGATGAAGAATAAGACGATGAAAAGTAGCACGATGAAGAATAAGACGATGAAGAGTAACACGATGAAGAATAAGACGATAAAGAGTAACATGATGAAGAATAAGACGATGAAGAATAACACGATGAAGAGTAACACGATGAAGAATAAGATGATAAAGAGTAACATGATGAAGAATAAGACGAAGACTGTGGTGGTGAAAACGTCTCTGTTTCTGATTTTGATCCAGGAGTGAAGAAGAGGAGCTGAACTCTTCGCCTCTGGGGTCGTCACAGGGAGATGTTTCCACTG
Organism: Periophthalmus modestus; assembly: GCA_019594935.1. NCBI lineage: Eukaryota > Metazoa > Chordata > Actinopteri > Gobiiformes > Gobiidae > Periophthalmus > Periophthalmus modestus. The sequence continues at coordinate 6,616,688 of JAIEZT010000007.1, read as the reverse complement.
TATTTTCCACATTCTGTAAGTCGCACTTTTTTTTCTTTTATAGTTTGTCCGAGCTGCGACTTTTATGTGGAAAAAATATAAAATATAATATTATAAAAGTCACATCTGAGGGTATAACTTCATATCTTCCTTAGTCACACTGACGACCGTGTTTTTTTCTTCATTATTTTGCATTTTTTTTACCTCTAGTCAAGAAAATCCAGTAGTTCTCTCCCATTATTGTGTCTGATTGTCGCAGTTGCTTCCTTATGGCTCTCATTCATTAAAATAAGCAGAGACATTTAGTTTCTTTCGTTTTTTCTTCTTCTTTATTTATTTATTTACAAAGATTTTTTTTTTTTACAAAGATCTGTTTTTTTTTTGAATTGTAAAGAAGTTTCGTCCCATTTTTTAAGGTCATATTTTTTTTAAAGACATTTTTTTTTTTTTTTTCGATCAAACATATAGCCGACCTTTTTTTTTCCTCGGCATTTTAAGATTTTTCTTTTTTTTATATCTTTTTTTTTTTTTTTTTTTTTTTTTTTAAATATATATATGTTTTTAAATCTTTTTTATATCTTTTTTTTTTTAATTTATAATATCTTTTTTTTTTAAAAATATCTTTTTATATCTTTTTAAAAAAATCTTTCCTTTTATTGTGTTTACATGAAAATATGAGGCGACAGTGGCTCAGTTTGTAGAGCGTTCGTCCAGTGATCTGAAGGTCACCTGTTCAAATCCCGCTCTCGACATAAACATCATTGGTTGAGCGATCAGATCCGCTGACCCACAGGTTGGTGGTGCGATTCCAGCTCCCTCAGATGAATACTGTTGTTGTGTTCTTGGGCAAAACACTTCACCCCCTCTCCTCAGTGTCTGTGTGAATGTGAGTGGTTCCTTCGTGTAAATCGCTTTAAACCTTGAAAAAAAATGGAATAACGAACACCTGAGTCCTGTTTGTTACACAACCAACATGTCTTGATGCCACTTATCGAGAAGGTTGCGGGTTCGATATCACTTTCGTTATTCTTCAAATTAGCTCCAAATTTCTTCTCATATGTCACACTTCCATCGCCTAAAGTCAGCGCAGGTCTTTAAACGCCCGTCAAAAATCACTGTCCAGACACAAACTGACAAGACGAATAAAAGAATCAAAGTTACAACCTCCTCACTGTAAAACGACTGACACATCTGACCCTTGAGCAATACATTTCCAACATTCTGTCCTCCTTCCGTTTAACAGCATTCCACGAACACACTGCAGAACGCTTTAAAGACATGAGTGGAAATCATAATAACAGACGCGAAGAAGAAGAGGAGGAGGAGGAGGCATGGCCCAGAGCAAACTCTCAAATCACTCACACAACCACATTTAGTACGGCTCATTAAGGAGATCAGAGAACCAATCAGAACGCACCAAAGAGACACTTACGAGGACATGAGGACGCATGTTAAACTGACAGAAACAAAGACGCAGGGAGACGACAGGAGCCGACACGTCCAGGACTCACGAGAGACGACGATTATGAATGAGTTTTGTGAGGAAGAATGGGAGAAATAATGACATTTTTAAACTTTTATTAATCTATACATTCATTTAACAAGTTGATTCAAAATTTGATTGTAATTGTCAAACTTTCAGAGCATCAAACACTGCAGGATTTTGTTGTAAAGTGCAATACCAAGACTGAAAGAAGTGAAGCTCATCGAGGCTAGAGCAGGTACAGACCACGAGTATCATAGCAACCGAAGAGCCAATCAGGAGCGAGGCTGGTTTAGCAGGGAGCGGCGCTTAGCAACGCTGTCAATCAAACCTGTTGCTAACGCTAACAGGAGCGACCTCGGGGAAAGAAGGCGCCTGATTTGTCTGTTATTAATGTTCATTTTTTTATTTACAGACACAATAATGAAATAAAAAACCCAGGATCATGTAGAGGGTTAATATGAACATTTAAGACCAAAATACGAGTCGATGGAGCCGGAAGTGCGCCCAAGTTCACTTCCTGTTTGGAACGCAGCAGCTAGCAGGTTAGCTACGTCCATTTATAAGTAAATATTGAATCGACAGAGCACTTTTGGCGTGATATTCACTACTGGCTCTTCCCCAGGACTTCAGATTTAAAAGACTTTATAAATGAGGATATAATTTTTGTTCCTCTTATGCATGACAAAAAATGTGAAATGATTTTGAGTATTATCTTTGTTATGGGTAAATTCTTTATCCACAAGTGCAGGCTCTTAAAAACAAACCTCCTTCCTCACATTTCATACGGAAATTTGTTTTTTTTCCCTTATCTGTGAGTTTTACAGAAAAAAAAGACACTATAAAACTTAAAAATGAAATAAATTATCTAAGTTTTATGGACAACCCAAAGTATTGTTATTTTTTTGTTTTTTTCTCATATAATACTCTGTCTGTTCTGACTTTTAATTGTGGAACTGTTCTATTACGCCACAAATGTTGTATATATTTATTATTATTATTCATAAATAAATTAAAATATAATGTAAACTGTTTCTGATTCTCTTACACTGAGGTTTCGAGGCTGAAAAGTGAACAGTTCTGTGTCTCTAAGCTTGATTTTAATGGCTCCTGATGCCAAACGGGTACAGACTCAATAGTAATCAAACAAAAAGATGCATAAAACAGAACATTGAGTTATTTCTGCTGTAATCGTGTCTCATTACCGTTCCAGTCCATCACTCGCTTCATCAGCTCGCTCTATTGTCCCACTGTTGTATAATTGCTTCCATAAATGTGTATTTCCATCACAAACAAAACTAAACCAAACCCAGACGCCCGATTTCACAACGTTCACACAGCGCTGAAACTTCTGACATCTGTTCTGTAATTTTAAGTCAAGCTTCATCAGCTTCGTCTCCACGGTTACGACCGTAAAGTTTTTTTGAAAATGTTTTTTTTCACTGAAGAGTTTGAGCACAAAGTCATTACAAACACTAATAACGACACGCTCCGAGTAAAAGAAATGGATTATTACGGTTTCCAAGAATCAAACCCATCACTTTTCACCAACGAGGGAGAAACGAGGGCGAAACGAGGGAGAAACGAGGAAGAAACGAGGGAGAAACGAGGAAGCACCGGAGTCATCCTCGTGGAATTCAGCGGGAGCCAATGCAACATCTGACAAACAAAGACAAAGAGGAACAGATTTAATATTTATGAGTCCAGAACCGATCTACTCCAGAACAAAAGTGGAAAATGTGTTTGTGAGAGTGACGTCACCACAGCTTCAGCTCCAACTGAAGCTCATCGAGGCTAGAAGTTATTTTATTTTATTTATCTTTATTGATACAGAGGAACCCAATGAGACACTTGGGCTCTTTTTCACGGACACCCTGTTGAAAATGCGATACAAGAAGAAAAAGCAAACAACACAAACAAGTTAACAAGTCCATATGAGACATTAAAACCAGGAGCAGGTGTGTGTTCAAAAGTTTGCTACTAGATTATTAAATTACGACTGTGTCACCAACGTGTCCAGTTTTGTTTTTCCTTGGAGTGTGTTCCATTTTTGTGAAGAGAAACAGCTAAAAGCCTCTTTCCCGTCTCAGTTATAGCGGTTAATCTGGAGCAGAGTTCCACATTTGGAATTCTGACCACAAGTATCATAGCAACCAAAGAGCCAATCAGGAGCGAGGCTGTTGAAGGTAACGCCCCTTCACACTCACACCGCTGGTTTAACGGCGCTTAGCAACTCTGTCAATCAAGCCTGTTGCTAACGCTAGCAGGAGCGACCTCGGTTTATAAATACAGTCTATGCTTTCGCCGCTGTTCCTACATGGAGCAGGAGAGCGACGGCGCCATCTGCAGTCCGGCACAGCCCCCTCGTCCTGAGTCACAGTCTGATGGGTGTGTTTATGGATCTCGATGAACTCCCTGATTCAATAATGATAAGAAAGGTTGCTCTCTGTGACCTATGACCTTAGCAAACATGCTAATGCTACAAATAGAAAAACAGAACCAAAATCTGAAAAAGGAAGCAGAGTGGAGCTGAAACATGTCAAGGCAAAGCATGTAATATACAGAATAAGAAACTCAAAATGTTTACGCTCTAAAAATAATCCGCAATAGGCGAAATCTGCGAAGTATCAGCTTTATTTTTACATTTATTCTACATGTTCTGCGGCTGTAAAACCCCTCACCAAACACTTTACTATCGCTATACACTTTTTTCACACAGGCATTAACATTTTCTCACATTTCTCTCTTGTTTAAACTCTCTCAAAGTTCAAACCTTCGTCGGTGCCTTTGTCGGTGCAGAACGTTTCATCGACATTGTGGGTTTTGTCGGGGAGAAAACTTGCAAACATACAGCACTTCAGAGTCACACTGCGATCCAACATTTATGTAAATTTGTCTGACACATTCTGTACTGTACAGGAGACACGGAGGAGACTGATGGACAATGGTCTACAGTCCCTCAGCCAATCAGGACGCAGAACACAGTGGTCTAGTGTCTCTTAGCCAATCAGGACGCAGAACACAGTGGTCTACAGTCCCTCAGCCAATCAGGACGCAGAACCCAATGCACGTTAATACACTGGAAAAAAGCATGCAATTATCTGACCTAAAAAAAATGGTTCAAGTAAAGCATATCTGCAACTTTTATTACATACGTAAAGACTATTTTTATTAGCATTTGGCGCTACAACGTCTTAGCTCCTGGAAAAATGCTCCTATCTTCAGCGTCGTTTGAAAGAACAGAAACAGCAGACGTGAGAACAGCTCTGAGTCTGTTCTAAATGTTTTTCTGCGGTAGATTTTAGGGTCAAAGTTCAGCGTCGTAACCACCCCCTTCGGGACGACATCGCCGTACACACATTCAACCAAGTCTAACCTCGATCAGACCTGCCATGGCGGATCAGCGACAGGCAGCGGCACAAGGGATTGTGGGTAACAGGAAACAGGAAGTGTCCGAGCGCCGGGTGTGAAAGGCCGGTTCATATAAGTAGCTGTCGGTTGAACGTCGCCGTGTGTGGGATCGGGCGCACTGACAGACTTACGCCTTCGCCGACGCCTCAGAATATAAACGACTTTTTATGAGTGATTTGGCGCTACCTCAACGACCCCCCTGTGGATTTAAAGGGGCACCGTGACCTCTGACCTCCGCAGCGTTTAAGTGAGAGGCATCAGAGTTTATGAATCTGGTGGTGGGTCTCGGGTTTCAAACAGAGTCATGAGCGAAGGATGAAGCCAGAGTGGACCTGTTTCTTTTATGAAGTGATTTTAGATGAATATTGTGATTTAAAATATGTAAATTATAACAGAGATGAGAACCATAGAGACACAAGCTCAATAGGACATTTTTAAACTATTTCACTAGAACCACAACATCATTTATATGTAAGATTTTACTAACATCTTGTCTAGTTTTGTCTAGTTAGTTTATAATTTTACTTCCTGTTTGGACACGAGCTGCAGATGTGACGTAATAGTAATTTATTGATTGTTTCCTAGCAACCATAAAGCTAACAATGGTCAAAACCGGTCAAAATGGCAGAATAGTTATGATTAGACAAATAAAAATAAATGAGAAGACTTTTATTTTGTTTTAAATGTTTATTCTGTCAGAAAAATATATTTATTATAAACTGCATTTTTTAATGTTTTTTTTTGGCGCTTATCTGTATCTTTTTTTGTGGATCTTTTATGTGAAGCAGTTGTATTTAAAAAACAAAATTGAATTGCATAACATCAGTAGAGGTACCTCAGAATTTGTTTTTACTTTTCTTGAATTTTTTTCTGATGTAAAACTATAATAAATATTAACCACAGGTCCATCCCACCAAATGGAGTCATAATAAAAAAATAAAAATAAATAATAATAATAATAATAATAATTAAAAAAAAGTACATAAATAAATAAAATAAAATAAAAATAAATTCAATTAAGTTAAATTAAATAACAAACAGTGATAATAATAATAATTTTAAACATGTAAACCTGTCCTATGCATCGTGGAGCGCTGTCGTTTCTGAATCGCGGGAATGGGGTGCGGGGTTTTGGCATGTTTGGCGTGTTCTCGTGTTTCAAACGGGTCGAGTCGGAGGACGAGGCCACGGCCAAAGGGCTGGTCCCCACAGAGACATAATAAGACTGGGATCTCCCAATCAATCAGCGCTCTGCTAAAAAGAACCACGACACGAGGGAGATTATGGTCCACAGAGAGAACGGCTAAACACGAGGAGAGATATGTGTTTGTGGAAGGAGCAGGAGAGCACCACTTTAAAGTTTAAAGACCCACTGCGGAACTTTTTCGCTAAAACAAAACGTGGAATAAATTAAAAGCAGATTTCACCGTGGTCAACAGTCATGGTTTAATACAGAGCCTTTTCCAACTTCAAGGCCCAAAGACTCTGGGGGCGAGGGGGGTGAAGTGTCTTGCCCAAGGACACAATGACAGCATTCATCTGTGGAGCTGGAATTGCACCACGCTCTACCGACTGAGCCACCGTCACCCTCTATGCATGTTTTTATTACAGTCTATTATTAGTTTTAAGTATGGTCTGGCTGCTCTGATGCCCTGCAGGTGAAACGCTGCCAGAAAAAAGTTACGCAGTGTTGCTTTAACTGTCACGGTGAAAGCTGAGAAACAGTTGTGTTTTCTAGGAGTTAGAAAACTATTATCTTTATTATTATTATTACATTTATAACTCCAAAAGCTCAGAGCCTGTTTGTAACGACACGTCTTTTATCAGTCTGTCAGTGTCTTTACAAAGTGTTTTATGGAACGTTTGTAAAGAAAATATAGATTTATTTTAGGACTTGGCAAAAAAGGGAATTGGCTGCAAGTAAAGTCGTGTATGTTGAGTTATTTAAATAAAAATATGAACTGTTGAAATTCATTTAGTGCCTTTGTGTGAGTGTACGGACACGTTTAGATGAACAGAAATGGTCCTGTTGACAGTGTTCTTCCACCACTCACTGTTTAAAAACATGAAATACAGAAAAATGAAGAAAACCGTGGGTTATTTTTCATGGTGGTGGATAAAGTGTCTTGCAAAAAGACACAACTAAAGTCACACATCGCCCGGTCTAAAAAAGCAATAGAGGTTCTGTCGGGTAGAATAGAAGAACGCAGCATAAATCACGATTGAAACCGTCTGATCTGAGCAGAAAAGTGTTTGTGTTGTAAACAGACGAGACACGGAGCGGCACTTTTCACTGCGGCAGATTAAACTCTGAACTCTGCCAAAAACAACAGTGTTCCCTGCAATGGTCTGGCCTCAGATGAATGAGCTGCTAACATCGCACCGCTAAAGGCCTCGGTTGCCAGGTTGAGACTCAATCATGTCCCCACTCGAGCCACGGGCAGATTTCACAACCAGATGTGAAGAAGCAAGTTTAGTACAAGACATTTTTATAGAGACGATGAGAGATGTGAGAGGGAATCAGAGCAGAGAAGAGGAGCCATCCCCCGAGAGGAGCCGTGCCCCTGAGAGGAGCCGTCCTCCGAGAGGAGCCGTCCCCCGAGAGGAGCCGTCCCCCGGGAGGAGCCGTCCCCCGAGAGGAGCCGTACCCCGAGAGGAGCCGTCCCCCGAGGAGCCGTCCTCCGAGAGGAGCCGTCCTCCCCCCGAGAGGAGCCGTCCCCCCGAGAGGAGCCGTCCCCCGAGAGGAGCCGTCCCCCGAGAGGAGCGACCCCGAGAGGAGCCGTACCCCGAGAGGAGCCGTCCCCGAGGAGCCGTCCCTCCGAGAGGAGCCGTCCCCCCGAGAGGAGCCGTCCTCCGAGAGGAGCCGTACCCCGAGAGGAGCCGTCCCCCGAGAGGAGCCGTCCCCCCGAGAGGAGCCGTGCCCCCGAGAGGAGCCGTCATCCCTCCGAGAGAGAGTCCTCCGAGAGGAGCCGTACCCCTAGAGGAGCCGTACCCAGAGAGGAGCCGTCCTCCGAGAGAGCCTCCTCCGAGAGGAGCCGTCTTCTGTAGAGGACGTACCCCGAGACTCCAGAATCAATCAGAGAATGACTGAGTCTGAGTGACAGATGTAACTGCAGAACAAACAGACTAAATGCTTCTTCTGTAGAACATCTGACTCCAGAAAATGAAGCACCGTAACTGCAACACACACACACAGACACACACATTTGCAGACACATGCCCACCACACGAAACACACACACACACACGTACGGACATGCACACACACACACACACACACACATGTCAGATGTCAGACCCCACACTGTGCTGAACAGTTTTCGTCTCGTTGCTGTGCAGAGTCGTGGAGTCTCAGATAGAGACACATGAGCAGAGTGCGCACAGTGTTATTCCAACAAAGCCACAGAACGTCGACCTCGTGCAGTAAAACGATTCTCGTGAGATCTGTGAGTCACAAAGTCACGAGAATCCACATGCTGCCGCTGTGAGGTTTAACCAATCACAGAGCAGCTCTGAGGTTTGTGCAGGAGCCAAAGACGGAGCGCCAAACGAACCAAAACAAACATGACGACGCCGACAGACGCACTTCAGCCTATTCAGCCTCAGACTGAAACGAGCAGAGGGTCAGAGCTGCGGGATTTTGTGGAGGACGAGTTTGTCTTTTCGGCTTCGACCAATCAGATTCAAGTATTCATCATGACGCTCTGTGTTTTCAGATCATTTTCAGTGAGAGCTGTTCCAGATAAATGTAAAAACTCACTCAGAATAAAACTTTTGAGTCAAAAAACGGAGCATAATTTCACTATAACCTGTCGATCACACTGGACTGTGCCATGAAATAAACCAAAAGGTAAAAGCTCAAATGTTGAACTTGAGACTCACTGTTACATCACATCTGCATCTGAGCTGTCCTCATTTATCTGCCCCGTCGGTGTTAAATAAGATCGACCTGCAGAATGCTGTGGTGTCGTCTGAAACATCGATGGAAATGCTGCTCCTTTGGCTTTAATATTCCACAGTTTGGCACAAAACACATATGTCTCCATGGAGATTCAAAGTTTGGTTTAAACTTTAACTGTGTCTGAGCAGAGAAACATAATGGGCGACTCTGTTGGGACTTGATGAAGGGAAAGTCGTGTCTGTGGTTTGGAGGTCAGATGCTTTGTTAATTACCTCTGGATTCTTTAAACAGGCGTGGGCTCCAAAACACTTCAGATATGATATAATTATTACAGATTTTAATAAACCATTTAAAAGATAAGATCCTACACCAGCCCCGTCCTGAGTGAGCTCTCCGTGACACCGTCCGCACATGCTCAGGGCTGCAGAAGGGAGGCGCTAAACGGCTAAACGCTGAAGTGGATTTGCACTGGTTCGTCTTTGTCACGTCACTGAACTTGATTTGATCTGGTGCTGACAGCGGGTTAATTACAGAGCCACATGCTTCATGCCACACACAGACGGAGCAGGAAAAACACGGGCCCCTCGTTATAAAACACTACAGTTAAACGTCTCATTAAAGACGCCGCCTCCCACCGTCAAATTACACCAAGAATGTTCCACCTGAACATTTATGATCTACAGAAGTGTCGAGGTAAAGACTGAGGCTCAGATCCACTACGAGGAACTGAGGAATGAACGAGTTTCAGTTTATGTTTCAGAGTTTTATGGTGTGACCTGTTTTTTTTGTTTCAGATACGACAGCAGTAATCTGACCAGAACTCCACCTCTGTCTTTTTCAACCAGAACCGAGTCTGAGCTTAGAGAAAAACTTAGAACATGCATCACGAATCAAACGATCGGCTTTGCACAGGACCGAGGGCAGCAGCGACGTCTGAAATACAAAACACATCAGAGCGAACAGACCAACAGAGGAGACATTCTGGAGGATCTGGCAACCCAAAGTAAAGAGCTTATTCTGCTTTCTGATTGGACAAAAGATGAAAGATAAAAATATAACAACTCTGAAACGTTTTGTGAATCAATCGTCATTACAACAGTTACCAGTAAAAACGAGGCAAGAAAAATCCAACATAATGTAAAAATATGAATTATAAAGTATTTTTATCTGCAGCAAACTGGGAACACAAGCCAGGTGCACTGTTAGCATGCTAGTTGTTGTTATTAGCAGCACAACGGTAAAACTCAGGTCTTTGAAATTTATGAAATGTGCTTATAAACTCATCATGGTGAGTAATTATGAGGCACAGAATATGTTAACAAAATGGGGAATAAGTTTGGACCACTGCAAAAATGTTCAAAATGTTATTGTTTTTTTTTCCATGTTTTTAAGAGTAAAAATCAAGTACAACATCTTTAAAGTTTGGTTTAAGATGTTATATCTGATTCATTCACATCTGACTCAAGTCCGTACTTTCATTTTAATCCGTCTTTCGTTTCCTCGTGGCTGAAGCTCGTTCAGCTCCGTCTGAAGCTGGAGTTGAAAAAGCTTCATAAAAACTATTATTCATTCCAAAGTGGAGGGAGACGCGCCGAGGCCACAGGAGGGAAAAAAAGAACACTATTTTGGTTGTATCTTTTTCCAGCTCACAGTGAAGGAAGCGGAGCTTAAACAGCCCTGACAGCACAAGTGCAAGAGTATTCATCATCTCAAACACAGACACATCGCAGTTATTTTAAACACAGACGCTCTGGAACGAGCCGCTCAGAGCGAGTCTGCAGGACTACAATCTAAACTCTGAGACTCAGAGCGAGTCTGCAGGACTACAATCTAAAACTCACGCACACAAACACACTTTACTTTTACTCATGGAAATAAAAGAGCTTAGGGGTTACACCAATACAGTTTATATTTACAGGACTGGACTGGAAGAAGGTTTAGTACTCAAGTAAAAGTACAGATACTAGAGCAAAAAAATACTCAAGTAAAAGTAAAATTATCACATGAAGTAAAAGTATTAAAGCACCTGTTTAAGAATGTACTTAAAGAGTAAAAAGTACAAGTATTTCTCGCAGATTTTGAGTGTTATAAACCTTCAAATGTGGTGATTTTGATAAAGATTTGAGCTGAATTTTGTTCAACAGAAACAAATGAATCGATTGTTTGTTTTTTCTGTTTTTATTTGTACATTTTTGTTTTGTTCAAATTCTGATCATGTTAAAAATAAACCCTCAGCCTTTTCAGCAGCTCTCACACAATAATGCAAATTCTTTTACTTTACAGTTCAAAAATGTAGTGGAGTAGAAAGTACAGATACTGCTCTCAGATGCTCTCAGACACCATCGTTCCTGATTGGCTCGTTGGTTGCTGTGATACTCGCAGTCGAAAAAGAAAAAGTACTTTGAGTAGGAGCGGCTAAAGTGACGATCTCCATCACTGATCAAAACAAAAATATCTTTAATCGATTATAGATTTTCTGAAGCGATAATTCAGCCGTTTAACCCCAGAGCCGGCGTTCTCCTCCTGCGTCTGGACTCCAGGCCACGTTTCACTGACAGACGCTCCATTAAAAACACTCGACTCAGCCTCACTCCTGATTCATGAGCTGGACTCGCTTCAACACGAGGATTCACTTTAAGAAGATCTTGTTCACGAAGCTCATTCGATCAGATACACGGGAAAAATGAGATATGGAGATGTTTTAATGTCAAGAGCCAACTGTAGAAGTAGAAGTCGTCCTCAAACTGGTTTAATCCACATGGAGTTTTTGTAAAAAGTCTGTCCTGATCTGATGATGGAGCTTTTACACCTAAACCTTTATGAAAATACTGACAGTAATATTTCCTAATTTGACTGTAAAATGTTCTTACGTAAAGTACAGATGCTTAAAGATTCTCCTGAAGTGCAGGACTTGACTTGTACTTTGTTTTTGATAAAACACAGAGAACGTGACGTCTCTGTGACACTGTGGTGGTGGCTTCAGTCTGTGATCTGAGATTAGAGATAAACCACAGTCTCACCTCAGTTTATCCAGAGCACTGTCCTCTCCTCCCTCCTCCCATCCCTCCCTACCTCCATCCCTCTCCCTCTCCTTTTTCTCTGTTCCTTCCTCCTTCGCCTCCCTTCTCCCTTCCTTCCTCCTTCCCTCCCTCCTTCCCTCCTCCTCCCTTCCTCCATCCCTCCCCCTCTCCTCTTTCTCCCTTCCTTCCTCCTTCCCTCCCTCGCCTCCCTTCTACTTCTCCCTTCCTTTTCCTTCCGTCCCTCTTTCTCCATCTCCTCCTCCTTCTCCTTTCTTCCCTCCCTTCTCCTTTTCCTCCTCCCCTCCCTCCTTCCTTCCCTCCTCCTCCAGCTCCTACCTCCCTTCCTTCCCTCCCTCCTTCTCCTCCCTCCTCCACCTTCCCCTCTCCTTCCTTCCTTCCTTCCTTCCTTCCTTCCTTCCTTCCCCTCTCCCTTCCTTCCTTCCTTCCTTCCTTCCCCTCTCCCTTCCTTCCTTCCTTCCCTTCTCCTTCCTCCCCCTCCCCCTTCCTCCCTCTCCCCCTTCTCTCTCTGTTTTTCTTCCTCTCCCTCTGTAAATGGAGTGTGACAGACGGAGAGTTGGGGTCTAATTCTGGCAGCTCTGTTTCACTTTCTCTCCTGCTCCTATAAAAACACAAGAGGGAGGAAGAGGAGGAGGACCAGGAGGAGAAAGAGGAGGAAGAGGAGGGGGAGGAAGAGGAGGAGGAAGAGGAGGAAGAGGAGGAGAAAGAGGAGGAGGAGCAGACACCAGTGACTCTCGTTCATGTTAATTCAATAAGAAGCAAATCCGAAAATGTTCAATCAATGAGACTCTAGTGGTGGTTAATGGTACTGCAGTTTTTAGTTTTTTTTAAATTCAATAATGAGCTGAAAATGCTGAACATGTATAAGTGAAACTGAACCAGAGTTTCTATCAATCAGAGCCTAGTCTGACCACTCATCAATAAATAGTAAAAAACGAGGCGAGAGGTGACCCAGCTAAAGTAAGAATGTGATGTATTTTAGAGATAAAAACACCTGTAACAGAATAAATGCAGGTGAACGAGTTTAAATATTATCGTTTATCATCTGTATTTACTTCAGCGACATATTGAGCTTCTAAACGTGTGACTGTGATGGGTCCAGTGTCTCAGACTTTCACTTTCTCACATCTGGATGTAAAGACGATATTTACACCTCCCTGTCTCCCCGTCTCCTCCTCCTCCTCCTCTTCTGTTTTTCCCTCCACTGAAACAGGAACTCAAACTCTGAGGTTGTGCACTCGCCCTCTCCTCCCTCATCCCCTTTCCTCCCTCTCCTCTGTTTCTTCCCTCTCCTCTCTCCTCCTCCCTCCTCTCCTCCGTCTGTGGTCGACGCCGTGTACACCGTTCCTGCTCCGGGTCGAGTGGAGCGATGTGGGAGGTGAGAAATCTCCTTCACCTCAAAATATGTGAGGAAATATTTGTGGTGAGACATGAAGGTGCACTGTGGAACTTTTCTGGTCTCCATGGAAACACTAAAACAGTAAAAGCTCACATTTTTATACAGCGCTTCACTCTCAGCGGTGTAAACAGACTCTGGGGGTGAGGGGGGTTTTAGTGTCTTGCCCAAGGACACAACAACAGCATTCATCTGTGGAGCTGGAATTGAAGTTCTTTGAAATAAACTTACCAGATCAACCAAGATAAAATATGGGCCTGTGCTGGAGGGATCGATGTACCGCTCAGTCTTTGTTCTTATGTCCTGTTTTCATATTTCAAAGTTCCTCCTAAGTCTGTTTTTTGTGCTTCTGATTGTCACATTAAATCAGGATTCTAAATGTCTGGAGCGACCTGCAGCTGTTGAACATCTTTGGACGGAGATTTCAGGTTTGAACAGCTGGAGCAGAGGTGATGTAAACCACCGCCGCCGCAGGTCGTCACGTGTCATCATTAGTGACCTCGTCCTGTTGACGTCTGTCAGTCTGATGTTCGGCTAATGACCTGGACCTGACAGTAACAACCAACAGCACCGCGGAGGAGCTCCACCTCCTCCTGAACAAACGAGCCACCTGTCCCTTTAAATGAGCGCTTTAAGGAGGTGCACGTCCCTTTAAATGAGCGCTTTAAGGAGGTGCACGCCCCTTTAAACGAAGGCTTTAAGGAGGTGCATGTCCCTTTAAATGAGCGCTTTAAAGAAGCGCCTGTCCCTTTAAATGAGCGCTTTAAAGAAGCGCCTATCCCTTTAAATGAGTGCTTTAAAGAAGGGCGGGTCCCTTTAAACGAGCGCTTTAAGGAAGCGCCTGTCCCTTTAAACGAGCGCTTTAAGGAAGCGCCTGTCCCTTTAAACGAGCGCCCTAAGGAAGCGCCTGTCCCTTTAAATGAGCGCTTTAAGGAAGCGCCTGTCCCTTTAAATGAGCGCTTTAAGGAAGCGCCTGTCCCTTTAAATGAGCGCTTTAAGGAAGTGCACATCCCTTTAAACTAGCGCTTTAAGGAAGCGCCTGTCCCTTTAAACGAGCGCTTTAAGGAAGCGCCTGTCCCTTTAAACGAGCGCTTTAAGGAAGCGCCTGAGCAGAGTTTCATGAGACGACAGACTTTGAAGCGATGGGTTCATTTTCATGGGAAATCTGAAGGAAAATATGTGTAGGCCAACAAAAATATCACAAAGTACAGAGTGAGTTTTTGCATCTACTCTTTATGTGAGTTTATGTAATCACAGAGAAATTACACAACTGCACCAAAGAAACCTCCAGCTCCGCCCTGACATCATCAGAGGTATAATACTCCCTACATTGGAAGAATGGGCGGGGACAGTTCTCCCACAGTGTGGTCATGTCTCTGGTGCCTGGACTGAGGCTCAACTCAAATTTGAATCACATTTTGAGAGCTGAACCAAAGAGCGTCACATAAAAGTCATCAAAAAAAAAAATCTACATGACACACAGGAACAGAACAATCAAACACCTGTGTGTCCTGTCTCGTGTTAAATTCCAGGGAGAAGAGGTGGGTTTACAGTCTAGTCTTAAACTGTGTTAAAGACTGTGAGGATCTGACAGGCAGAGCGCAGACTAGACCCATAGAGCGCAGACTGGACCCATAGAGTGCAGACTGGACCCATAGAGCGCAGACTGGACCCATAGAGCGCAGACTGGACCCATAGAGCGCAGACTGGACCCATAGAGAGCAGACTGGACCCATAGAGCGCAGACTGGACCCATAGAGCGCAGACTGGACCCATAGAGCGCAGACTGGACCCATAGAGCGCAGACTGGACCCATAGAGCGCAGACTGGACCCATAGAGCGCAGACTGGACACACAGAGTGCAGACGGTCTCAGTTTCTGTCTCGAGCTGCAGTCTTCTGGACTTTCTGTGAGCGCTGCAGGTCCAGTCCCAAAGCAATTAACACAGTCCAGACGCCATGTTATAAATGTGTGGTTTGAATTTCCAAAGCTTTGTCAAAGTCCAGCATCATTTCCATTGATCTTTATGAATAATCCTGGTTTTATTTCTATGTTTTTCACTTTTTTACTGTATAACAAATAAGGTTGTCAAAAGTATCAAATACCAGACACTAAACAATAAAACTTGACTTTTCCTGAACGCCACATGGCAAAATGAACAAATATATGATTTTGTGCTACAAATTACAATAGTGTGTAAAAAAAGAGCTTTTAAAATGACTAAAGTATTAAAAAAGGTATCATGTATCGAGTGACATCACTGCTCGGGCTGTTATTTAACTCAAACCTTCGTCACTGTGGATGGAATAATCTCCATTTCCACAGCTCTTTTATGGATAATCCTTGTTTCTAAATCCAAACTCTTCATCTGTAAATCCAGATGCATCGTCACGTCTGCGTAAATGAAGTGAATCTAGACACGCCCACGGCCCTTTACACTCAGACCCTTTACACTCAGACCCTTTACGCTCGGGCCCTTTACGCTCGGGCCCTTCACTCTCAGACCCTTCACTCTCAAGCCCGTTACTCTCAAGCCCTTTACTCTCAAGCCCTTTACTCTCGGGCCCTTTACTCTCGGGCCCTTTACTCTCAGGCCCTTTACACTCAGACCCTTTACTCTCAGACCCTTCACTCTCGGGCCCTTCACTCTCGGGCCCTTCACTCTCAGGCCCTTTACACTCGGACCCTTTACTCTCGGGCCCTTTACTCTCGGGCCCTTCACTCTCAGCCCTTTACCTCAGGCCCTTTACTCTCGGGCCCTTCACTCTCGGGCCCTTCACTCTCGGGCCCTTCACTCTCAGGCCCCTTTACACTCTCAGCCCTTTACCCTTTCGGGCCCTTTCTCGGGCCCTTTACACTCTCGGGCCCTTCACGCTCAGGCCCCTATACGCTCAGACCCTTCCCTCTCAGCCCTTTTCCCTCTCGGACCCTTTACTCTCGGACCCTTTACGCTCGGGCCCTTTACGCTCGGGCCCTTTACGCTCGGGGCCCTTTACGCTCAGGCCCTTTACACTCGGGCCTTTTACTTTCAGGCCCTTCACTCTCAGGCCCTTCCCTCTCAGGCCCTTTACTCTCGGACCCTTCACGCTCAGACCCTTCACGCTCAGGCCCTTCACTCTCGGGCCCTTTACTCTCGGGCCCTTTACTCTCGGGCACTTCACTCTCGGGCCCTTTACGCTCCGTGCTAACTCGCTCTGTAAATACTGTCAGATTCTGTTGGTTCTTGAGCTGTTCCACGCAGGACTTTTACGGGGTGTCTGATTTCGATCGGATGCCAGCAGCGTTGGCTCCGCGGCGCTGGGCCTTGGCACTGACTTTAACTTTGGGACATTTGTGAAACTCATCCAGGCCAAGAGCTTTGATCCAGACACAATCTAATAAACTTCAGAAAGCCCGGAGCAGCGGGAGGACGTCAAGACTAAAGCAAAGAAATATCTGGGGTTTGAAGAGAGATAAACTGCCAGAACAACACGGACACGTCAGGGGGGATTGTTTCTCCCGTTTTATGAGACTCCATTTCATTTGGGTTTTATGAGCGTGATCAGATTAGAGGCAGACGAGCCGCAGATATGACGCGGTTCTTAAGTTTAGTGTTTGGACAATATTCACGATTATTGACACGAAACAAAAGTTAAAAATTCTTCATTTTCTTTCACTCTTATATAAGACCACTCCTCCAGAATGTGGCCAGTTTTATCAAATTAAACTTTATTAAAGACAAGAGAATTTACTCCTATGAGTCTAAAGGCAAAGCATTTACTCTCACCTATGGTCCAGGTTTAGTCCGGGTTTAGTCCGGGTTTAGTCCGGGTTTAGGTCTAGTCGGGTTTAGTCCTAGTTTAGTCCCGGTTATTCCCGGTTAGTCCCTAGTTAGTCCCGGTTTTATTCCCGGTTTAGTCCCGGTTTGGTCCCGGTTTAGACCCGGTTTAGACCCAGGTTTAGACCCGGTTTAGACCGGTTTAGTCTCGGTTTAGACCTGGTTAAGTCCTGGTTTAGATCTGGTCTTCACTTATGGTCATGATCTTTGGGTAGTGACCAAAAAGACAACTTGGCGGTCACTCTCGGTCAAATGCGTCTCCTCCGCAGGGGGGCGGGACGCTCCCTTAGAGAAAAGGGGGAGGAGCTCAGTCACATAGGAGAAGCTCGGAGTAAAGCCACTGCTCCTCAGGTTCAGAGACTTTAAGTTGAGATTTGATCAAAAAGAAGAGATTTGGCCCTTTATATTGTATTCAAATATATTTAATTTTGAACTACACTTGTAAATAGTGATTTTATATTTCTAAGAAGCAGTTTGATAAATTGTTGTTCTGATGTGTCTGACGTGGCGTCAGACGTGGCCCGTGTGAGAGGTGCCAGAACAGACTCATATCCCATAATAACCAGAGGCCGCCGCGTTCACAGGAAACAAAAGAACTGACTCAGTGTCGTCTCTGGAGTCACACAGCAGATGCTCAGATGATGTGATAACGTAAAAATGCCATGAGGACGACAACCAGCTGAAAGACGCTAATCGATTTAGCAATAAGTTTACAGTTTGGTGAAATAGTTACGAAATCATCACTAAAAAGAATTTAAAGTAAGAGGAATAAAGTGATGTGTAACGTTTGGACCACAGACTGTTTAGACTGATATAAATGGACGTAGCTAAACTGCTAGCCGCCACGTTCCAAACAGGAAGTGATCATGAGCGCACTTCCGGGTCCCTTCGGTTTAGTTTTCTTACTTTCTACAATTTATATACACACAGAAGAAATGGAATTAAGTGGCAAAGAAAACATT
This sequence comes from Periophthalmus modestus, assembly GCA_019594935.1. Taxonomy (NCBI): domain Eukaryota; kingdom Metazoa; phylum Chordata; class Actinopteri; order Gobiiformes; family Gobiidae; genus Periophthalmus; species Periophthalmus modestus. The sequence continues at coordinate 6,598,701 of JAIEZT010000007.1, read as the reverse complement.
TTTAATAATCTAAACATTTAAAAAATATTTAAATCTTAAAAGTTTTCATCCTTTACTAAATATTTTTCAGCAAAGCAAAGTTATTTCGCTTTTTTTGTTACTGCATAATTCCATATATCTTGCATCATATATTTGTAGTCTTCTGTGTGTGTATAAAATGTAGAAAGTAGTAAAAATAAAGAAAAAAAAACACAGAACGAGAGTACGTGTCCAAACTTTGGACTGTCGCACACGTTGAGCACCCACAGGAGACAGAAGCAAACTTACGTGGGACGTCCTGGCAGAGGTGTGGGCAGAGGATCTGAAACAGAAAAGATAAGGAGCTTAAGAACATTAACTTTTATAGTGTTACCAGATTTTTGAAGCAGAAGTCAACGATGAGTCTGTGGGAGTCTTCAGCATGAGCCAAATGTGAGGTCACTAAAATGAAACAGTAAAACCGACGTCAAGGTTTGAAACACCAGGAGATTTTTGACTCCAGTGAAGAGTAAACATGAGGAGGTCTTTGACTCCTGGTAAACACCAGGAGGTCTTTGACTCCTGGTAAACACCAGGAGGTCTTTGGTAACACCAGGAGGTCTTTGTAGTAAACACCAGGAGGTCTTTGACTCCAGAGTACCAAGGTCACTCCAGGAGGAGGTCTTTGACTCCTGGTAAACACCAGGAGGTCTTTGACTCTAGAGTAAACACCAGGAGGTCTTTGTAAACACCAGGAGGTCTTTCCTCCAGAGTAAATCAGAAGGTCTTTGACTCAAGAGTAGACACCAGGAGGTCTTTGACTCCTGGTAAACATCAGGAGGTCTTTGACTCAAGAGTAGACACCAGGAGGTCTTTGACTCCAGTGAAGAGTAAACACCACGAGGTCTTTGACTCCAGTGAAGAGTAAACACCAGGAGGTCTTTGACTCCAGAGTAAACACCAGGAGGTCTTTGACTCCAGTGAAGAGTAAACACCAGGAGGTCTTTGACTCCAGAGTAAACACCAGGAGGTCTTTGACTCCAGAGTAAACACCAGGAGGTCTTTGACTCTAGAGTAAACACCAGGAGGTCTTTGACTCCAGAGTAAACACCAGGAGGTCTTTGACTCTAGAGTAAACACCAGGAGGTCTTTGACTCCAGAGTAAACACCAGGAGGTCTTTGACTCCAGAGTAAACACCAGGAGGTCTTTGACTCCAGAGTAAACACCAGGAGGTCTTTGACTCCAGTGAAGAGTAAACACCAGGAGGTCTTTGACTCCAGAGTAAACACCAGGAGGTCTTTGACTCCAGAGTAAACACCAGGAGGTCTTTGACTCCAGAGTAAACACCAGGAGGTCTTTGACTCTAGAGTAAACTGGAGATTTTTGAGCTTGTAGTCAAAGTTACTCAAACTATTGTGCTAGAAACATTTCATAAACAACATTTATAGAGCATTTTGGGTTTGAGAGCAGTGTCTGGACCAGTGTCTTCTGGAAGTGTTCTGATGTTCATGATGTTCATGATGTTCATGATGTCCATCACAGAAACACACTGTGGACTGTACATTAAAGCTGACTGTGATGGATGGCGCGACTGAGGTGAGCTTTAATGCACAGTTAGATTTTTTTAATACTTTTATTTTTTCAATTCATAAAAGTTTTGTTTGAATACACACATAAATACACATTACTGTTGTCAGTTTCTTTTTGCGTAAGAAAACTAAACATCTCAGTGACTGTGGGCGCGGCCTTTCAGCTACATCCACAAACTCCTCGCAACTGGAAAAAGTGGGTTTTATTTTGCAGTGGTCTCCAAATATTCATGAATTTGCCAAATCAGTTCAAATTTCTGGGCATAAAAAACAAACATCTCGTTTTAACAAACATCTCATTTCTAAATATTTAAATTTGGATTTAAAATAAACAAAAGCAGAAGCAGAATGACTGAAACCTGTGTCTGATTTTACTGAGACGAATGTGTCGAGAGAACAAACATTTGAGGAGAGAATAAAAACTATTAAACTAACAAAAGGATCATGTTTATAACAGAATATGACAGTGGACATCTAAACCCCAGGGTGAATCATTTTTCCATTAAAAGAGAAAAGATTGTGTTTGGAAAGAAAATGATGCTACTTAAAGGTCCTGGATTACACAAAACTAACCCCCATGAGCTGTAAGTCATGTTCTAAAGCTGTTCCCTCCTCCCAAAAACAGACCTGGAGTTGTGTTTTGTTCCACCTTGTGATGTCATGAAGTGGTAGTTTTCACGTTAACAGCTCCTTTTACCTTTAGCTCAGTAGAGATTGACAATTCTAGGACTGAAATGATCCAAAAGATGCTTGAAATTAAGGTGTGTAGAGTTTAAAAACACTTCCTGTATCACCACCTGATGACATCACAAGGTGGAACAGAGCGTTTTCTTTCAGTTTGAGAGAAGAAGTCAGTCTGAATTTGCAGGGTTGTGTGTTAAACATGTGAGAACGAAACAAAACACAACTCCAGGTCTGTTTGTGACGGGGTTTGCTTCCTTAAAATCGTGGAAAACCGTTGGGACTCTTACCGAACTTGACGAAGAGCACGCCGGTGGTGGACACTGTTCCGTGGGAGTTGGTCGCCACACACTGGAAATATCCCGTGTCCGTAGTGTCCAGATTGCGTATCCGCAGTCTGGAGCCGTACTGCATGGAGCGATACGACACGCGGCGCGGCTCCTGAACCACCGGGGCGTCGTTCTTCAGCCATCGCACCGTGGGAGGAGGGTTGCCAGATACTCGACAGAAGAGCTCGGCGGTGTGGCCCAGAGACGTGGTGATGTTGTTCATTGGAGAGTCTAAACGGATGAAATAAGGCCCTGGAAACACAGAACAGAAACGTGATTTATGAGAGTGATAAAGACGTTGAGAAAATGGCAGAAGTTGCGCAGAGCGGAGCCAAAACGAGGAGGCGTCAGGTGTGATTCAGACAGAAACAAAAGAAACAGAGATGTGTCGTTTTACACATGAGCCAAAGAGAAAAGTATAAATCATCCTTCACTTATTTCACCGAGAAAGAGCCAGAAAAACATCACTGTAGTTTATAAAGTCGACAGAGGCAGTGGAGAAACACGACAAAGTACAAGTATTAAAGTACTGCACTTAAGCAGATTATTAGGTATCTTAAGTACATTTTACAGTGTGTACTTTTGACTTTTACCTGAGTACATCTGAGAGCAGTATCTGTACTTTCTACTCCACTACATTTAAGTACTTTATTATCGTGTGAGAGCTGCTGAAAAGGCTGAGGGTTTATTTTTAACACGCTCAGAATTTAAACAAAACTAAAATATACAAATAAAAACAGAAAAAAACAAAATTCAGTTCAAATCTTCATCAAAATCACCACATTTGAAGCTTTATAAGACTCAAAATCTGTGAGAAATACTTTTACTTTTTACTCTTTAAGTACATTTTTAAACAGGTACTTTAATACTTTACTTAAGTAGATTTTTTCATGTGATACTTTTACTTAAGTAGATTTTTTCATGTGATACTTTGACTTAAGTAGATTTTTTCATGTGATACTTTTACTTCAGTATTTTTTTGCTCCGGTATCTGTACTTTTACTAAGTAATAAAATGGAGTCCTTCTTCACTGCTGGACAGAAGTAGGTGGTGGGTAGAATAATCAACCAGTATCTATTTAAAAGTACTAATACTTTAAAATAATAAGAAAGGTAAGTAAAAGTGAGTAAAAAGAAAATGTAGGATTACATGTTGTTAATTTTACATTTGATGGAACTAATGTCGTTTCCTCACCAGAAACAGACTTGGAGCCTGCAGATTTAGGCTGAGTTCTTCTCACAAACTGAAAACACTCTGTTCCACCTTGTGATGTCATCATGTGGTAATACAGGAAGTGCTCCACTGTGTTTTTAAACTCCAAACACCTTCACTAGAATCATTTGGGTCATTTGAGCGAATCTGGAATTGCCACTTATCTCTACTGAACTAAAGGTAAAACGAGCTGTTAACTTGAAAACTACCACTTTGATGACATCACAAGGTGGAACAGAGCATTTTGAGGTTTGGAGATGTAACAGACTAATAATAAAGAGTCAGTTTGTGATGTTGGAGCTTTAATCATAAACTGAAATATTTGCCATACTTTGACTTCACAGACGCAGCTGCATCAAACAAACAGGACGTGTGGGAAAGACATTAGAATATTTCCGTATGTTGAGGGCGGAGTCGGGGTCGTGGTCACAAAAATCTCGAGCGCCACCGTTTCATGTCAGATCTAGAAAACTCCCCCGACCTCGTCTCAGGTCAGGAGAAACGCTCGAGACCTGCCAGAGTAAACAAGGAAGAAAAACCCCCGCACGGATCAAAACTCTGCTCCACATCGACGTGTAATGAGGATTAATGAACAACCAGGAGCAGGATTCCCCAAGGAACTGGACAAAGATGTGCTGCAGATATACTCACGAGGAAAGAACGGCTCATTTGGGGGTAAATGCTTCGTATTAACGCCAAGGCGAATGAGCGACTGACACTTTTAGGCTGTAACTTTAATATCTCAACTTTATATAGCGCTTTACATCAAGGAATCACTCTCTCATTCACACACATTCATATAGGGGGAGGTGTCTTGCCCAAGGACAGGGATTCGAACCACCAACCTCCAGAACAGAGGACAAACGCTCTACCAACTGAGCCACTGTCGCCCAATTCAACATTTTATAGTGGAACTACAACTTTTTTGTCTGTCTGTTTATGGTGTGTTAAGAGTTTTCGTCTAATCCTTTTTGGTGATTTCAGGACAAAATGAGGTAAACGTGCAGCTTTTCGGTCAGTGTGCGCTGCCCCCAGTGGCCACTATGATTTCAAGTACTATGTGACATCACGCATGATTTCCCTGATTACACCCTAGATGTTTTTGAAGTGTGGATGTACGCCTGTTAGACCAATCGCACTGTTCCTTATGTCTCCAGACCCCGCCCCTCCTCTGGGCTCTGTGCGCAGCTGCATGCTAGCTAGCTCGCTGCGTCTCAAAGCTAATGTTAACATTTGTTAAAAGCATAAAATATAAAATAAAACTGATTAATGTAAAGACACGATTATTTTTAGCTGTGGAATAATTTAGATTGTGTTGTTTTAATATTTCTTATGTCTCAAGATTAGCATTAGTGTTAGCATTAGCGTTAGCATTGAGACACAAACATGTCCCTTTCTAAACACAAAAGTGTCTCTGGTGAAGCATTTATTTTATTTGTGTAGTGTTGAATGTGTTGACTGGGGAAAATCCTCAGAGATAAAACTGGACAGGAAGTAGAGATGCTAACAGTGAGCTAGCCGGGCGCTACTGTGCACAGCCTAATGAAATATTCAACTAGACAATAAATCAATAATAATGTAATAATGTAATGTTAATCCCTTAAACTAGGCCCTGAAGAATCCACTTACTCCACGGCTGTTTTTTGTCCAAATCTTAAAATTAAACAATACAGAAGTATTTATTTCTGAGTCTATATGGGCCAAACTGTTCCCATTGTGTAACTTTTCCCTCACAAATCCAGGAGAACTGAAGAGCCATGAATCTGTTGTTACGTAACGTCGGGGTGAGGTGGTATAGGTGAGCGGAGCATAAGTCTTGTGAAGTGTTTGGACGCGGCCGAGCTTCTCCATAAAAGGGCCTCACTGTGTCTGCTCCAGGTGTCTCTCCACTGCTACTTATTAAGAGTCCAGATTTATACTGTTCCTCTGGACGCTCAAGGTCACTCCATCCACACACAGGCCGTCCTCCCCGTCTGGAGCAGGGACGTGCTGCAAAACGCTTCAAAACGCTTCAAAACGCTTCAAAACGCTTCAAAACGCTTCAAAATGCTTCAAAAACTGCTTCAAAATGCTTCCTCTGTGTTATATATTTAGTCTTTAGAAAAGACTGTTTATATAAATGGCACATAGCTAACCTGCTAGCCGCCGCGTTCCAAACAGGAAGGGATTGTGTCACACTTCCTGCTCCATCGACTCTGGCTCCAATTCACTTTCTTTGTAAAAACTGTGTCCCCTCTCTCTGTAACTGCTGCTGTCAGACTCATTTTGGTCTTAAATGTTTGTATTAACCCTCTACATGATCCTGGGGTTTTTATTTCACTATTGTGTCTGTAAATCAACATATGAACAATAATAACAGACAAATCAGGCGCCTTCTTTCCCCGAGGTCGCTCCTGCTAGTGTTAGTTGATTGATGGTGTTGCTGATAAACCAGCGGTGCGGACAGGAAGGGGCGCTACCTTCAACAGCCTCGCCCCTGTGTAAAGCATTTTGAAAACAGGTCTATAAAAGCATTATATTGTGTATGATTTAGTACTTTTAAATACATATGTCAAATTGACTTTCAAGAGCTTTATCATTATTTTTCATTAAAGAGGAGATATTTACTTCTATGGGGTATTAACTGTAACATATCACATAGTGAGATCTCCATCTATCATGTTTTTTTATATTTATGGAGAATTATCACTGGGAGCATGGGTGATGTAGGCTTGTGGGCGGAGCCTTGTACATGGGTGACATAGGCTCTGGGGCCTTGCACAAGCTCATATTGCTAACTGTGGGGAGGGTTTGAATAGCGCGTGGGAGAGATCACTAGATTTCTCATAACAATATTCATTCTAAATTCTTCCTGGACAGAAATGACTCACAAAAGTTTTACTTCATCCAACTTTTACTAAACCTGTTTCTGTATGAACTGTGGCCACTTTATTTACTTTTTGATCATTACAATAATATAATGTTATAAACATGTAGTACACATATGTAGTACACAAGTAGTACACATGTAGTACACATGTAGTACACATGTAGTACACATGTAGTACACATGTAGTACACATATAGTGTCGTCGTCTCCATGGTAACACTGGACTCTGTGGGTCACTTCAGGGTCAAACGCTGAAGCTCTGAAATGAGCTCGAGCGTGTTGTGAAAACATTTATCTCGACATGGAGGTGGAGTCCTGGGTTTAACACAACAGTGACACAACAGTGTGCTCCTCACACAACAGTCTGCTCCTACAGAGTGTTTCTGACGTGTGCTCCTCACACAACAGTGTGCTCCTCACACAACAGTCTGCTCCTACAGAGTGTTTCTGACGTGTGCTCCTCACACAACAGTGTGCTCCTCACACAACAGTCTGCTCCTGACAGTGTTTCTGACGTGTGCCCACTGCACAACAGTCTGACTTTCACACAACAGTCTTTATATTTAGTTTTGTACTGACGTGTGCTTTATTCCTGCAGACTACAGAAACAGCCGTGTGCTCCTCCTCTAGTGTCCTCCTCACACCAGTGCTCTACAGAGTGTTTCTGAGTGTCCTCCTCCTCAACAGTGTCCTCCTCCTCCAGTGTGCACAGTGAGTCCTGCCAGTGTGCACTCCTCCAGTGTTTTATGCTAGTTCCAGTGTCGTCCTCCTCCAGTGTCCTCATCTCCAGTGTCCTCATCCAGTGTCCTCCTCCAGTGCGCTCCTCCAGTGTCCTCCTCCAGTGCGCTCCTCCAGTGTCGTCCTCATCCTCCTCCTCCTCGCTCCTCCAGTGTCCTCATCCTCCAGTGTCCTCCTCCAGTGCGCTCCTCCAGTGTCCTCATCCTCCAGTGTCCTCATCCTCCAGTGTCCTCCTCCAGTGCGCTCCTCCAGTGTCGTCCTCCTCCAGTGTCCTCCAGTGCCTCCAGTGTCCTCATCCTCCAGTGCGCTCCTCCAGTGTCCTCCTCCAGTGCGCTCCTCCAGTGTCCTCCTCCAGTGCCCTCCTCCAGTGTCCTCCTCCAGTGCGCTCCTCCAGTGTGTCCTCGCTCCTCCAGTGTCCTCCTCCAGTGACGCTCCTCCAGTGCGCTCCTCCAGTGCGCTCCTCCGGTGTCCTCCTCCGGTGTCCTCCTCCGGTGCGCTCCTCCAGTGCGCTCCTCAAATAGCCGTATTCTCTGTGTGACTGTGACTGTCTCAGGTTCTGTTCATCTCAGGCTCATTTCTGTCACATTTAAAACAACGTGAACCAAAGTGTTTCACAAAAATCAAACAAAACAAACACAGAAGAAGAGGTGCCATGTTTCCCACAGAAACATCTCACATTAAGTCCCACTGTCAAAATGACCTGACGAAGGAGGGTCAAAGAACGAGGAAAGGGTCAGAGAACGAGGGGAGGGTCAAAGAACGAGTGGAGGATCAGAGAACGAGGGGAGGGTCAGAGAACGACGGGAGGGTCAGAAAACGAGCACTGATCTGATACCGTCGCTGCTGATGATTTTTCAGCGGGACCACACTACACACTTCCCGATACCGGTCGCTGTACGAAGAATCCTCGATCAGATACGTTCCAAATATGATGTAATGAGACTGTTTACAGGTCGTCGTCGCTCAGAAAGTCTCAGGATGTTTGACCTTTTATTTACACGAAGCTGTGGTCACTGCAGATAAACGTTACACAACACGTCTCGATCAGTTTGTCTCATTTTAGTTTCAGTTTCTGGGATCGGTCAATATCAAGAATCATCTTTAAACATGGAAAACAGAATGAGTTCACTTTGCAAAGAAAGTCACGTTAAGTCGATAAAGTCAAAGTAGAGACTGGATCAGACTGAGACCAAATAAATTATGAGAGTGTGTGTTTGTGTGTATGTGTCAGGTGTATGTGTGTGTGTGTGTGTGTGTGTGTGTGCGCGCGTTTGCCTGTGTGTGTATCTGTGTGTACCGGTGTGTATCTGTGTGTGTGTGTGTACATTCCTGTGCGTAGTCGCGTCTGCCAATAATCTGTGTGACTTGCTCTTTTCAGAGCTTGTTTACTCGGCCAGTTTAAAAATCAGACTTTTTAATTCAATCTGTCTCCTCTGATTTAGTTTAGATTTACGATCACTTCAAATGTCACGAGAGAAAAAGAAACAACTCTAGAGAGAGAAGCTTGTTCAGCCCATGTGTGTTCGGTCCATGTGTGTTCAGTCCATGTGTGTTCGGGCCCATGTGTGTTCGGGCCATGTGTGTTCAGGCCATGTGTGTTCAGGCCATGTGTGTTCAGGCCATGTGTGTTCGGTCCATGTGTGTTCAGTCCATGTGTGTTCAGATCATGTGTGTTCAGCCCATGTGTGTTCGGCCCATGTGTGTTCAGGCCCATGTGTGTTCGGCCCATGTGTGTTCGGCCCATGTGTGTTCGGCCCATGTGTGTTCGGCCCATGTGTGTTCAGCCCATGTGTGTTCAGCCCATGTGTGTTCAGCCCATGTGTGTTCAGCTCAAGTGTGTTCAGTCCATGTGTGTTCAGACCATGTGTGTTCGGCCCATGTGTGTTCAGCCCATGTGTGTTCAGTCCATGTCTGTTCAGGCCATGTGTGTTCAGCCCATGTGTGTTCAGTCCATGTCTGTTCAGGCCATGTGTGTTCAGTCCATGTGTGTTCAGTCCATGTGTGTTCAGTCCATTTGCATTCAGGATCCTCTGGGTCACACTGATCTAAAGACGAATCGAAAGTCGTTCTTAAAAACATCGACTTGGTTCAGAAATCACAGTCACGTGAGTTTATCGTCGGCTCGTTAGAAAATGAAACAACATGTCAAGAGAGTAGGGCACAGGAGGTAGGGCACAGGGGCAGGAGGTAGGGCACAGGGGCAGGAGGTAGGGCACAAGAGTAGGAGGTAGGGCACAGGGGCAGGAGGTAGGGCACAAGAGTAGGAGGTAGGGCACAGGGGCAGGAGGTAGGGCACAAGAGTAGGAGGTAGTGCACAGGAGTAGGAGGTAGGGCACAGGAGCAGGAGGTAGGGCACACGAGTAGAAGGTAGGGCACAGGAGCAGGAGGTAGGGCACAAGGGCAGGAGGTAGGACACAGGAGCAGGAGGTAGGGCACAGGAGTAGGAGGTAGGGCACAGGAGTAGGAGGTAGAGCACAGGAGCAGGAGGTAGGGCCCAGGAGCAGGAGGTAGGGCCAGGAGCAGGAGGTAGGGCACAGGAGTAGGAGGTAGGGCACAGGAGTAGAAGGTAGAGCACAGGAGCAGGAGGTAGGGCACAGGAGCAGGAGGTAGGGCCCAGGAGCAGGAGGTAGGGCACAGGAGTAGAAGGTAGGGTACAAGAGTAGGAGGTAGGGCACAGAGGCAGGGCACAGGAGTAGTAGGTAGGGCACAGGAGTAGATAGGTAGGGCACAGGAGTAGAAAGTAGGGCACAGGAGCAGGATGTAGGGCACAGGTGTAGGAGGGTAGGGCACAGGAGTAGGAGGTAGGGCACAGGAGCAGGAGGCAGGGCACAGGGGCAGGAGGTAGGGCACAGGAGTAGAAGGTAGGGCACGGAAGCAGGAGGTAGGGCACAGGAGCAGGAGGTAGGGGTCAGTTTTTGTTTCCATACATTTGTGTGGTCATACAGATCTGTCCGATCTCAGAAGTTAAACAGAGAACCGGTGGAATATCAGGAGCCACAAAACTGTTGTTGTGTCCTTAGGCAACACACTTCACCCACTTTGGCCTGTATGCTGTGCTGGTGTCTGTGAGTGGTGGTGGTGGTGCGACGGCAGAATCATCACTCATCTCATTATTGTTATTATGTCTGAGTTTCGAAATGTTGTAAATACGATGGTGTTTTGACATAAATTTTGACATTTAATGAAGCTGGTCATACACAGGAGTCAGGACAGAGTCTGCATCATCCCTGAGGTTTGAACCGGCAAACTTTTGGATGGCAGGTAAACAGATTAAGCAACTAAACTGTAACACTTATACAGGGAATATATGAGATTAAGATTATAGAAAAATACATAAAGTCACATTTAAATGGCACTTTTCTAGCTTCAAGGCTCAAAGACACAGACTCTAGGGGTGAAGGGGATTAAGCGTCTTGCCAAATGACACAAAAACAGCATCGAGAGCAGGATTCAAACCACTGCTCTTCAGGATCAGAGCAGGAGCGCTCGACCAATGAGCCACTGCCACCGACAAGCCACGTCCCATTTACCAGAACACACGACCCGACTCGACAAACATGCCCCCGCCCCCGTCTGCAGCCCGCCCCTTTAATGTGGCAAAGGGTTAAATGTGTCCCTGTCATCTGCAGACCGCCCCTTTAATGTGGCAGAGGGTTAAATGTTTCCCTGTCATCAGCTCGCTCGGCTCTGGTCCAATCAAACGCTGCGATATGTAAACAGAGCCCGCCCCCGCGACCACAACAAGGCCGTGGACATGTTACGCAATCCCAGAACCCCAGAACCTCAAGCGTGTGCCACCACAGAGACGGATCAGCAACAATACACGGATTTAAGAGTTCAGAGGCGTCACGGGGGCGGAGCTCGACTTATTCTCATTTAAAAAAATACAAAAACAAAACACTAGGGGGGGTTAAGTGTCTTGCCCAAGGACAAAACGACCGTCTTCATCTGTGGGAGCTGGAATCACACCGACAACCTGTGGGTCAGTGGATCTGAACACTCAACCAAGGATGTTCATGTCGAGAGCGGGATTTGAACCGGTAACCTTCAGATCATAACTACAATTATTTTATTCACTTGGCGAGATTTTATTTAAAATGTTTTCTGAGCAAATTATAAACTGTAGAAGTAGTGACAGTAGTAGTAGTTGTAGTAGTAGCGGTAGTGTAGTAGGATAAGTAGTAGTAGTAGTAGTAGTAGTAGTAGTAGTAGTAGTAGTAGTAGTAGTAGTAGTAGTAGTAGTAGTAGTAATAGTGGTTGTAGTAGTAGTAATAGTAATACTAGTAGTAGTAGTAGCGGTAGTGTTGTAGGAGAAGTAACAGTAGTAGTAGTAGTAGTGGTCAGTAGTAGTAGTAGTAATAGTAGTAGTAGTAGAAGTAGTAGTAGTAGTAGCAGTAGTAGAAGTAATAGTAGTAGTAGAAGTAATGGTAGTAGTAGAAGTAATAGTAGTAGTAGTAGTAGTAGTAGTAGTAGTGGTTGTAGTAGCAGTAGTAGTAGTAGTAAAAGTAGTAGGTAGTAGTAGTAGTAGTAGTAGGAAGAGTAATAGTAGTAGTACTAGTAGTAGTAGTAGTAGTAGAAGTAATAGTAGTAGTAGTAGCAGTAGTAGAAGTAATAGTAGTAGTAGAAGTAGTAGTAGTAGTAGTAGTAGTAGTAGTAGTAGTAGTAGTAGTAGTAGTAGTAGTAGTAGTAGTAGTAATAGTGGTTGTAGTAGTAGTAATAGTAATAGTAGTAGTAGTAGTAGTAGTAGTAGTAGTAGTAGTAGTAGTGGTTGTAGTAGTAGTAATAGTAGTAGTAATGGTTGTAGTAGTAGTAATAGTAGTAGTAATAGTAGTAGTAATAGTAGTAGTAATCAGAATCAGAATCAGAATCACTTTTATTGATCCCCGAGGGGAAATTCTCTTCGTTCACAGATCCCACGACCACAGAATAGAAATTTAAAATAGAAATTTAAAAGAATAAGAATAAATATAAAGTGTCACACACTAATAGTACTAGTGTAGTAGTAGGAGTAATAGTGGTAGTAATAGTAATAGTAGTAATAGTGGTAGCAGCAGTAGTAGTAGTAGTAGTACTTATAACCAGTCCAATTGTATATCTGTGTGTCTGTTATAACGGCTCCACACGGCTCCACACGGCTCCACACGGCTCCACACGGCTCCACACGGCTCCAAACGGCTCCAAACGGCTCCAAACGGCTCCAAACGGCTCCAAACGGCTCCAAACGGCTCCAAACGGCTCCCTGCTCAGTCTCCGGTGCACTCAGCTCTGCCTCAGATAAAAAGCAGATGCTGAGTGTGACGTGACAAAGGTGGGACACTGTCTCCGTCTCTGTCTCGCTGCATATTTCATGTTGTCGGAAAGTAACAGTGTCATTTGTGTGGAAGATCATCTGTCTTAAAGTACGAGGTTTAAACAAATACAAACGGTCACCAGAGTCTTTCTGTGGACGACTCTCCTCCGTCTTCCTCAAAAACGACTGTCTTGGGTCGAGATGGTCACGGAGACGGTGCTCGTTTCCATGGAGATGTTCAACGCTTTTGCCTGGAATATTCTTCTCCAGTTTTATCTTCTTTATCGGTGATAGTCGTACGATTCGGCAGCACAAGCACAATACAGCTGGTTTAAAGAGTTTTTTGTGGTCTGGATGTTAGTAGTAGAGATGTGTGAGTGTGTGTGTGCGTTTGTGCGTTTGTTTTCTTACCATCACTCGAGGTGTTCCATGAGGCGGCGGCGAGCACACTGTGGTCTTGGGGCAAATCAGAAGCTGAAAACAGAGACAAGAATCTATTAAAAAAACTGCACAATCTACTGAAGTAAAGGTAAAAGGAGCTGTGAACATGAAAACTACCACTTGATGACATCACAAGGTGAAACAGGGCAAAATGTTTCTGCAGTAAAACACCTGTAAGTGAAGAAATGCCAAATACAGAGGCCATAGGTTTAATGCCACACTGCGGAATATTCAAGTCAGAGCAATAACCCTCCACTACAGAAGTTACAAATCACCGAATATGCAGCATAAATAAGATCTTCCCACAGATCACAGGGTCTCGTCACTCTACACGACAGAGAATAGAACCGTCGACCTCTTTCACTACAGGCTCCACACTAAACAAGTCACTGCTTCAGCTCTGGGCCTCAAGCTCTTTCCCAGATGTTTGTGGAGACAAGACGAACGAGGAGCCGGAGCAGCCAACTCCAGATGTACACGGAATATACACATATATATACAACATACATGTGCAAAAACACATACATGTACACTGATATCTGTAAGTGCTGGTGGATTGTGTGGAGACAGGAGAGGACAGTGGACCGGGGGCGGTGGACCGGGGGGCAGTGGACCGGGGGGCAGTGGACCGGGGGGCGGTGGACCCGGGGGCAGGGGCCTCACTCGGGGTCACACTAATTGGGTGATAATGTGGGGCCTCGGGGCCTCACACGTGCTGCTGGGGGGGATTAAACTCCTCAGGCTCTGCACCTGTTACACAACGAGACACAAACTCACACTCCACACTGAGGAGAACAGGAGGTAGTAGAGGTAGTGGTAGTGGTAGTAGTAGTAGCAGCAGTAGTAGTAGTAGTAGTAATTGGAGTAGTAGGAGTAGAGGTAGTAGTCACAGGAGTTTTATTTCCTATAGTACTTACATACCACTCATTTGTAGTAGTATCTCTACTGTATAGTGATATGTGCAAAAACTACGATCAAAAAATGATTCAATTTAGGAAGAAAAAAACTCAAAGCATCACAAACAAAAGTGTGAATTAAAACCACTTCCACAATGATCATTATTAACCAGTAAAACCATGTCACAAAAGAATTATCATATATTATTATCGTGTTAATAATGAACATGAAAAAAGTTAAACAAACAGTTAACTATAAAACTGAGGTTTTGAGTTAATGCTGCTCATGACCTCCAGACCCTGCTGTGGCTCACACTCCTCTGTAGGGCCCGAGGTCACACTCCTCTATAGGGCCCGAGGTCAGACTCCTCTGTAGAGCCCGAGGTCAGACTCCTCTGTAGGGCCCGAGGTCACGAGGTCACTCCTCTGTAGGGCCCGAGGTCAGACTCCTCTGTAGGGCCCGAGGTCAGACTCCTCTGTAGGCCCGAGGTCAGACCCGAGGTCAGACAGACTCCTCTGTAGGGCCCGAGGTCAGACTCCTCTGTAGGGCCCGAGGTCACACTCCTCTGTAGGGCCCCGAGGTCAGACTCCTCTGTCACACTCCTCTGTAGGCCAGACTCCTCTGTAGGGCCCGAGGTCAGACTCCTCTGTAGGGCCCGAGGTCACACTCCTCTGTAGGGCCCGAGGTCAGACTCCTCTGTAGGGCCCGAGGTCACACTCCTCTGTAGGGCCCGAGGTCACACTCCTCTGTAGTGCCCGAGGTCAGACTCCTCTGTAGAGCCCGAGGTCACACTCCTCTGTAGGGCCCGAGGTCAGACTCCTCTGTAGGGCCCGAGGTCAGACTCCTCTGTAGGGCCCGAGGTCACACTCCTCTGTAGGGCCCGAGGTCAGACTCCTCTGTAGAGCCCGAGGTCAGACTCCTCTGTAGGGCTGTTCCTAAACCGAAGGCCCTGAGGAGAATGTAGGTCACTGAACTACACATGTAGCTAGTTCAAAACAGGGGCGGAGCCAGGCGGTTTGGTGGGAGGAGCTATGGGGGTACTCAGCTTTTCAATGTGGGTGTGCTCAATGTGAATATAGAGCCCCCCAAGAGTTTAAATGTGTCAGCCCCTGGAGTGATTTATAAAACATAACATGGAATAATTATATTTTTATTATAGTCTCACTTTGAACTCAGCCGTCGTCATCTGAAGGGTTTTAGTCGAGTTTGGATGTGCTAATGTGCCATGACAGAGGGGCAAAAACCTTTGGGGGGACTATTCTAGGGGAGGCTGCTGTCCCCTAGAAAGTCATTTTCAAGACGGTAACTGCAGTGGATCAGTTTGTTACGAGCCCAGAAACAGACGGTCTAAGTTTTAGCCGAGTCACATCTGCAGATTTCGCCTTCGCGGTTTAGGTAACGACATCATTAATGACATCATTAATGACATCATTAATGACATCATTAATGACATCACATCCTCGTTCAGATCATGCAGACGCTGCACTGAGCCGGGATTATACTCAAAAGTGAAGAAAAACTGCTACTGTATGTTTAAAGATGCATTACACAACTTTTCTGATGTTTGTATCCATGGAGATGTCATTGCTTTACCCAGAATGTTCCAGAGTATGGCATTAAACTGATGTATCTTCATGGAGATTGGACACCGCAGTTTTCTAACGTGGAAGTCAGTGGATTTGTTTCTTTTATGAAGTGGTTTTAGATTATTTAAAATGTGTAAATTATAACAAAATGATCCACAGAGAGAGACTCAAGCTCTATAGGTCTTCTTCTTCTCCTCCTTCTCCTCCTTCTTCTTCTCTCCTTCTCCTCCTCCTTCTCCTTCTCCTGGTGTTTTCGCTCTTATAGTTAAATCAGAATTAACCAATTTTCCAAGAATATTTCCGTTTTCTGTTTTCTGTGTTTAAAGTTCAAATATCCTGAAGTACTTGAGTGAGTTTGGACTCTGCGCTGCCAGAGCCCATTACACCGGGAACAGGACTCTTAACGTAATTCCTTCTAAAAATCCCATTTGTTTTTATGATCCCGAGTCCAGCTCCAGATTTCATGGCGTTTGAAGCCAACAGAACTTTTACGGTTTGTCTTTCGTAACCTCCTCCAGACTGAGCTCCGATAGCATCGCTCCTCGTTGGGTTTCCATTAGACGCTCATTATCTGAGCGTCAAAAACGCCGCCGCTTCAAAGAGACGTCACATGACCTTGCTGCCGTCATGGTGTGTTCAAACGTCCCGGGACAGAGAGCAGCCGTCAGGACACACGTTCAGTTTAAAACAGACGGGACGGGGTCAGGGCGTCTGAGACTTTAGAAAAAAAATACTCAAGTTTAAATATTTATGGGAATGTAATTTTTGATCTGGGAGGGCATCAAGGTGAATGATTACATAAGGAGGTCTGGGGCAGTAGAGGAAGAGGGACAAGGTAGTAGTAATAGTAGTAATAGTAGTAATAGTAGTAGTAGTAGTAGTAGTAGTAGTCAGTTGTGGCAGTTTTGTTTAAATATTTAAATTCAATATTTTTATTTTTTAAAGATGTAAATTTACATTTTGATCTGAGACAGAGACACTGGAGCCGGGAAGGAGCAGCAGAGTCAGGAGGAGGTGCAGCAGTAGTAGTAGTAGTAGTAGTAGTGTGTTTTTGTTTTGAAAAGTACAACAGCACCTTGTATTTATTTTATGTACTTGCATTTATTTTATTTATTGTATTTGTTGTAGTAATTAAAGTTCACATACTAAAAAACAAGCAAAATTTATCTCACCTTCGGTCTAATAATGTGTCACCTGGATGTTTTACGGCTCATTTTGTAACGGCTCATTTCTGTGATAAATGTGAGATTAAACCAAAGCTCAAACCACAAAGCCACAAACACAAACGAGCCACAAACACAGACGAGCCACAAACACAAACGACTCAGCACAAACCAGAGTCCAGCTGCGTTTGGCCACAAACACACCACACTGATGAACACAGAGGACGAAGACCACATGAACACGAGGAGCCTGACTGAGGAGCTCCATGAGATGAAGAGTCCAGGATGCGTTTGCTCCAGATGATGAACACCTGATGAAGAGGAAGAGGAGGATGAAGACGAGGATGAAGATGAGGAGGATGAAGATGAGGAGGAGGATGAAGATGAGGATGAAGATGAGGAGGAGGATGAAGATGAGGATGAAGATGAGGATGAGGATGAAGATGAGGATGAAGATGAGGATGAGGATGAAGATGAGGATGAAGATGAGGAGGAGGATGAAGATGAGGAGGAGGATGAAGATGAGGATGAAGACGAGAAGGAGGAATAAGATGAGGATGAAGATGAGAAGGAGGATGAAGATGAGGATGAAGATGAGGAGGAGGATGAAGATGAGGATGAAGATGTGGAGGAGGATGAAGATGAGGATGAAGAAGTGGAGGAGGATGAAGAGAGATGAAGATGAGGAGGAGGATGAAGACGAGGATGGGGGAGCACGAGTCTGTAGGAGGAGTGAAAATGAGGATGTCACCAGATGAGGATAAACGATGAGGAGGAGGATGAAGAATTTTCTGCTACTTTCTACAGGATTCATCACAGAAAAATGAGAGATGAAGATGAGTTAGTAGGATGAAAACAGCTAATAATGTAGTAAATATGAAGCAAAGAGCGGAGGACTTTGAGGATTGAGAATAAAAGATTTATTTGGAGTTATTGTAACTTTTGTCTTTGCTACATAATCCCGTTTATCTTACTTCATATATTTGACATTTTTTGTGTGTAAATAAAATGTAGAAAGTGGTAAAAATAAATAAAGAACGCTGAATGTGAGGTAGGTCAAAGGTTAACTATTTTATTTATGTTTTATTACATTTTTCGGTTGTGAAATAAAAAGTTGTAGTAATGTAATAGGCCAGGGTCAAAATTAGTTTTTTTTTTTTTTTTTTAAAATTAAGATTTTGTTCATATTTTTGGGTTAACACAGTTTCAGGGCGGCTCTGAATTGTTTTAGTAATGTGTGTGAACTATTTTATTTTATTTTTATGGATATCTTTTTGTTAAGCAGAGGTAAGTTACAGGCCTCAGGAAAAATGAGGATTTTTGTCAATACAGGTCAAATTTTTCCACTCACAAAATGAAAATGGGTGTTTCATTATTGTGTAGTGTGTAACAGCAGCAGGTACTAGTGAGACTATATAAATAAATAAATAAAAAATAATAAAAATTTAAAATTAAATAAAATAAAAAAATAAATAAAAATAAAATTTAAAATTAAAATAAAATAAGAACATACAAAAAAAAAAAATATAATAAAAAAAATCAATGCTTAATTAAAATATACAGCATATATCTTGTTTTGTTCAAATAACCTTTATCCTCATTCGTCTCTCGTCTGGATCCTCCTCCAGCTTCACTGAAACGCCGCCCTCGCTCTGGGGTCATCTGGAAGTGTGTTCCACCCACCATTTTCACAGCGCGGCGTCGTCATGGCGATACATCAACAACGCACAAGATGGACGACGAGAGATAAGAAAACGTCAGGAGAGACTTCCTCACTAACAACCCCTTGTTTTATGAGCCGTTTGCCTCCGTGAGCCAAAGTGAACATCGCTCCCAACTTATGGACTCCCAAAGAACAAAAATAAATCAACAATTCCCAAAAAGCCGGTTTCAAAATCCGCTCGGTGTTCCAGCTGCCTAAATGACTTATTACGGCAAATGGGATTAAGCCTGGAAAACCGTCGGAAAGTTACTATGTTGGCGCACGGACAGGGATTTAAAAGAATCGGACGGTTTCTTGCCAAAAGTTAAGGACAGGCCGGAGAAGTAAAGTGGGGATAAATACAGGGAAGAAGACATGGAAAAAGAATCTGAAAAGACGAGAGAGTAAAGTACAAGAGGAGAGGGAAATAGTGTGAACGCCAGAGTGAATGACAGAGTGAATGACAGAGTGAACAACAGAGTGAACGACAGTGTGAACGACAGAGTGAACACCTGTGAACGCCACTGTGAACGCCAGTGTGAACGACACTGTGAACGACACTGTGAACGACAGAGTGAACGACACTGTGAACGACACTGTGAACGACAGAGTGAACGGCAGTGTGAACGACAGTGTGAACGACAGAGTGAACGACAGAGTGAACGTCAGAGTGAACGTCAGAGTGAACGTCAGAGTGAACGACAGAGTGAACGCCAGTGTGAGTGACAGAGTGAACGACAGAGTGAACGACACTGTGAACGCCAGTGTGAACGACACTGTGAACGACACTGTGAACGACAGAGTGAACGGCAGTGTGAACGACAGTGTGAACGACCAGAGTGAATGACAGAGTGAACGTCAGAGTGAACGTCAGAGTGAACGTCAGAGTGAAACGACAGAGTGAACGCCAGTGTGAGTGACAGAGTGAACGACAGAGTGAACGACCACTGTGACGTCAGAGTGAATGCCAGTGTGAACGACAGAGTGAACGACAGAGTGAACGACAGAGTGACGACACTGTGAACGTCAGAGTGAATGCCAGTGTGAACGTCAGTGTGAACGACAGAGTGAACGCCAGTGTGAACGGCAGTGTGAACGACAGTGTGAATGACAGTGTGAACGTCAGTGTGAACGCCAGAGTAACGACAGTATGAACAACAGAATGAACTCCAGTGTGAACGACAGTGTGAACGACAAAGTGAACGCAGTGTGAACAAGAGAGTGAACGCCAGAGTGAACACAGGGTGAACGACAGTGTGAATGACAGTGTGAACGCCAGTGTGAACGCCAGAGTGAACGCAGGGTGAACGACAGTGTGAATGACAGTGTGAATGACAGTGTGAACGACAGTGTGAATGACAGTGTGAATGACAGTGTGAATGACAGTGTGAACGACAGTGTGAACGCCAGAGTGAACACAGGGTGAACGACAGTGTGAATGACAGTGTGAACAACAGTGTGAACGACAGCGAGAACGCAGTGTGAACACCATGGTGAACGTCAGTGTGAACGATAGTGTGAACGTCAGTGTGAATGCCACTGTGAACGCCAGAGTGAACACAGGGTGTCGTAAAGTCAGCTTTTTAAGAACGAGGCGTTTCTCCCACAGAGGAAAGTGGAGGTTAGTGTTGGACACAACTTTTATGAGATCCGTTTAAAGAACCAGAGACAAGTAGAGGACTAGAAATATAGAGGACTTCATAACGCTCACTGACCGACGACACACACACAAGGATCACACACACATGGATGACACACACAAGGATCACACACACATGGATCACACACACATGGATCACACACACACAGGATCACACACACATGGATCACACACACATGGTCACACACGTCAGGATGACACACACAAGGATCACACACACACAGTGTGAAGGATCACACACACACCATGGATCACACACAAGGATGACACACACATGGATCACACACACAAGGATGACACACACATGGATCACACACACAAGGATCACACACACATGGATGACACACACAAGGATCACACACACAAGGATCACACACACATGGATCACACACACAAGGATGACACACACATGGATCACACACACAAGGACACACACTTTTATGACACACACAAGGTTCACACACACAAGGATCACACACAGAGGATGACACACACATGGATACACAGGACATGGATCACACACACACAGATGACACACACAAGGATGACACACACAAGGATCACACACACAAGGATCACACACACAAGGATCACACACACATGGATGACACACACACATGGATCATTGTGTGTTTTATGGGCCTCAAACACACACTTAGACTGTACTCACGTTTCAGACATTTTTTTAGAGAGTATATTGTCCAGGGATAAACCAGAAATATGAGCAAATACCAAAAACTGTATTTGATCATAAATGGACAATTATACATTTATATTTACGTAAAAAGTGTTTTATCAACAATGAGACGTGAGCAGACCTGACGACCGAGGCTCAAGGTGCAAACAACAAACACATTTTTAAATAAATGTCTTGTGTTCGTCCACAGATCTGAAGGTTGGTGGTGTGATTCCAGCTCACACAGATGAATACTGTTGTGTCGTTGGGCAAGACACTTAACCCCCCTCTCCCCAGTGTCTGAGTGCTCTGGTGTGTGTGTGTGTGTGTGTGTGTGTGTGTGTGTGTGTGTGTGTGTGTGAGTAAAGAGCATTAAAGGTGGAAAAGTGATGCAGTAATTAAACATTGTAAGTAAATATTGTCCTACACATTTATTACTCCATATATTTACAATATTATTAGTTTTTCATGTTCTTTTTGTACCAATAAATCTAAAATTACACAGTTATAAATCCTCAAGGCATTTGGACAAACATAATATATTGCAAATTGTTACTTGTTTATCGCTATGGCAACATTTCTACTTTTTTACATTCTGAAATCTATGGTACTGCTGGTGTGTGTTTCAGTAAAACAGACTGAGCTAAACTACAGGAGCGAACATGTGGACCTCCTGTCTGCTCCTGACACCTCCTGCCACTCCTATGCTCCTCAGTCTCCTGCCACCTCCTGCCACCTCCTGTCTGCTCCTGTCACCTCCTGCCACCTCCTGTCTGCTCCTGCTCCTGTCTACTCCTGTCCTGTCAGTGTCAAAGGTCACTGAGCTTTGACACTGACCCGTGTGTTTTATTCTGACCCGAGTGTTTTGTACCTCCTGACCCGAGTGTTTTATTCTGACCCCCTGTGTTTTATTCTGACCCATGTGTTTTATTCTGACCCGTGTGTTTTATTCTGACCCATGTCTTTTTCTACTGACCGTGTTTTTTATTCTGACCCGAGTGTTTTATTCTGACCCGAGTGTTTTATTCTGACCCGTGTGTTTTATTCTGACCCATGTGTTTTATACTGACCCGTGTGTTTTATTCTGACCCGTGTGTTTTATTCTGACCCGTGTGTTTTATATGACCCTGACCCGAGTGTTTTATTCTGACCCGTGTGTGTGTGTTTTATTCTGACCTGTGTGTTTTATTCTGACCTGTGTGTGTTTTATTCTGACCTGTGTGTTTTATTCTGACCCGTGTGTTTTATTCTGACCCGTCGTCCATATTCTGGCCCGACATGATGATGAACATTAAAGTCATTTCAATGTGTTTTTGTAAAGCCCAAAATCACAGAAGCGTCGCCTCTAAAGACTGAACAGAACAGAAAGGACCGAACCAGGACTGAATCAAACAGATTAACCGACAATCACAGAAAACAAGCAAAGTGAGACCTGTCCCAGAGCGCCCCCTGTGTTTAGACCCTTGTTCTGCTGGAGTGATCAGAAATAACAGAATCTCCATCTGGCTCAGTCTTTCTGATCTACTTTCTGATGTTGCATTTAACATTTTGTAAATGTATTAAACTGTTTGATTCTAATTATGATTTTATTGAAAAAACTTGACCCAGGACAAAATGTTCATATTCTAAAGCTGCACATGGACCAACATCAGCGTCTTTCAGCTTTTAGCCAAGTTTACACAAAAATAATCACTCCCAGAACAAAACCTTTGTATTTGAAAGATGAAGAAACATGAAACCAACATGAACTCACACTCAGAGCCACACAGCGAGCCACACAACGAGCCACACAACGAGCCACACAACGAGCCACACAACGAGCCACACAATGATCCTCACAACGAGCCACACAACGAGCCACACAACGAGCCACACAACGATCCACACAACGAGCCACACAGCGAGCCACACAACGAGCCACAGAACAAGCCTCACAATGAGCCACACAACGAGCCACGCAATGATCCTCACAACGACCCACACAACGAGCCACACAACGAGCCACGCAATGATCCTCACAACGAGCCACACAACGAGCCACACAACAAGCCACACAACGAGCCACAGAACAAGCCTCACAATGAGCCACACAATGAGCCACACAATGATCCTCAAACTCAGAGCCACACAACGAGCCACACAACCTCACAAGCCACACAACGAGCCAGCCCACAATGAGCCACACAACGAGCCCACACAAAGACCCTCACACTCAGAGCCCTCACGAGCCACACAACGATTCTCACACCCTCACGAACCTCACAACGAGCCACACAACAATCCTCATAATGACCCTCACACTCAGAGCCACACAACGAGCCACACAACGATTCTCACAATGACCCTCACACTCAGAGCCACACAACGAGCCACACAACGATTCTCACAATGACCCTCACACTCAGAGCCACACAACGAGCCACACAACAATTCTCACAATGATCCTCACACTCAGAGCCACACAACGAGCCACACAACGATCCTCACAATGACCCTCACACTCAGAGCCACACAACGAGCCTCACAACGAGCCACACAACGAGCCACACAATGATCCTCACACTCAGAACCACACAACGATCCTCACAATGAGCCACTCAGAGCCACACAACAAGCCACACAACGAGCCACACAACGATCCACACACTCAGAGCCAAACAACGAGCCACACAACCCCACCTTTAAAGCAGTACATTAAACATAAAGACAATTTAGCCTGGACGACGTGAGACTCCACCAGAGCCGACCTGTGTCAGACCCGTGTCCTCCACCTTTGGTCAGAATGTGTCTGTCTGAGCTGTGACGCTGTGGAAGAGACTCTAACCCTGAGAGAACGTCCTGTACACTTCTTTTAAAGCTCAAAGAAAAACCTGTTATGGTCAAACACGCTTCATCTGTGGAGACAATGTGACTTTAACTGATCCATAGAGACATATTTGCATGTGGGCAAAATATGAAGGGAGAGGGTGGAGAATGTGAGTGTCCTGAACGAGCCAAAGTGACTAAATAATGGGGACTGTGTAATGACTGGAATGTGCACGATTTTGTATGGTGCAATAATGAAAACTGTGCAATAAGTGCAACTATGGTGAACTGTGCGGTGAAATGTAATGTGTCATTTTGAACTTGACCCTTTTGTGACCCCAGCCCCGGGACAAAAGACGGAAATGATCCTTTGGCTATAATCTGGTGTATTTATATTCATGTCAAATCATTTTTGTTCATCAATATGCCCTGTCCCAGTCAAATAAATAAATTAATTAATTAAATAAAATAAACCATCCTCACACTCAGAGCTAAACAAATTCTAAATGAGGTTTTGTTTAGATCCACGAGCCAAAAAAAAAAAAAAAAGTGATTGAGTCAGATAAAGTTTCAAAGGAGAATCAGCTCCAGTTTGAGATCGTTACTTTATTTTAATCATGGTCGTTTCAGACGCGTTTGGCCTGTATGAGCTGGGCGTCTTTTGCGCTGCAGATGTCTTGTCATGTGACCTGTTCTTCTGGGCTGAGCAGGTTAAACACCGCGCCCCTGTTTTCTCTGTAGCGCCCCCTCCTGACGGACAGGCCCCTCTGCGCTTGGGCGAGGCTGCGGCGTGGGCTCCGGTTTCCCCGATGTAAGCACACGAGTCTGGAATGAGCAGTATGTGTTACCTCCTACAGCGCGGCTCATGTGTTTCCAGAGAAGGAGGAAAACGATCGCTTCAAGAAGAGAGATAAAGACGAAGACGCTGACGCAACGAGGAAGAGGCTGAAAAGGAGCGAGGAATGTGAATGTAGTCATCATCACAACCTGTCTGTGTGTCACCACCAGACGCACAGCATGAAAGAGGGGTATTTACTTCTATGGGGTATTAAAGAGGGAGTATTTACTTCTATGGGGTATTACAGAGGGGGTATTTATTTCTATGGGGTATTAAAGAGGAGGTATTTACTTCTATGGGGTATTAACGAGGGGTATTTACTTCTATGGGGTATTAAAGAGGGGGGTATTTTACTTCTATGGGGTATTAAAGAGGGGTATTTACTTCTATGGGGTATTAAAGAAGGGTATTTACTTCTATGAGGTATTAAAGAGGGGTATTTTCCTCTATGGGGTATTAAAGAGGGGTATTTACTTCTATGAGGTACTAAAGAGGAGGTATTTACTTCTATGAGGTATTAAAGAGGGGGTATTTACTTCTATGGGGTATTAAAGAGGGGGTATTACTTCTATGGGGTATTAAAGAGGGGTATTTACTTCTATGGGGTATTAAAGAGAGGGTTATTTACTTCTATGGGGTATTAAAGAGGAGTTATTTACTTCTATGGGGTATTAAAGAGGAGGTATTTACTTCTATGGGGTATTAAAGAGGAGGTATTTACTTCTATGGGGTATTAAAGAGGGGGTATTTACTTCTATGGGGTATTAAAGAGGGGGTATTTACTTCTATGGGGTATTAAGAGGGAGGTATTTACTTCTATGGGGTATTAAAGAGGGGTATTTACTTCTATGGGGTATTAAAGAGAGGTATTTACTTCTATGGGGTTTAAGAGAGGGGTATTTACCTCTATGGGGTATTAAAGAGGGGATATTTACCTCTATGGGGTATTAAGAGGAGGTATTTACTTCTATGGGGTATTAAAGAGGGGTATTTACTTCTATGGGGTATTTAAGAGGGGTATTTTACCTCTATGGGGTATTAAAGAGGGGTATTTACTTCTATGGGGTATTAAAGAGGGGGTATTTACTTCTATGGGGTATTAAAGAGGAGGTATTTATTTCTATGGGGTATTAAAGAGGGGTATTTACTTCTATGGGGTATTAAAGAGGGGGTATTTACTTCTATGGGGTATTAAAGAGGGGGGTATTTACTTCTATGGGGTATTAAAGAGGGGTATTTACTTCTATGGGGTATTAAAGAGGGGGTTTTACCTCTATGGGGTATTAAAGAGGGGGTATTTACTTCTATGGGGTATTAAAGAGGGGTATTTACTTCTATGGGGTATTAAAGAGGGGTATTTACCTCTATGGGGTATTAAAGAGGAGGTATTTTACTTCTATGGGGTATTAAAGAGGGGTATTTACTTCTATGGGGTATTAAAGAGGGATATTTACCTCTATGGGGTATTAAAGAGGGGGTATTTACTTCTATGGGGTATTAAAGAGGAGGTATTTACTTCTATGGGGTATTAAAGAGGAGGTATTTACTTCTATGGGGTATTAAAGAGGAGGTATTTACTTCTATGGGGTATTAAAGAGGAGGGGTATTTACCTCTATTGGGTATTAAAGAGGAGGTTTTTACTTCTGTGGGGTATTAAAGAGGGGGGTATTTACTTCTATGGGGGTATTAAAGAGGGGTATTTACTTCTATGGGGTATTAAAGAGGAGGTATTTACCTCTGCGGGGTATTAAAGAGGAGGTATTTACCTCTATGGGGTTATTAAGAGGGAGGTATTTACCTCTGTGGGGTATTAAAGAGGAGGTATTTACTTCTATGGGGTATTTAAAGAGGGGGTATTTACCTCTATGGGTATTAAAGAGGGGTATTTACCCTCTATGGGGTATTAAAGAGGGGTATTTACCTCTATGGGGTATTAAAGAGGGGTATTTACTTCTATGGGGTATTAAAGAGGGGTATTTACCTCTATGGGGTATTAAAGAGGGGGTATTTACCTCTATGGGGTATTAAAGAGGGGTATTTACTTCTATGGGGTATTAAAGAGGGGTATTTACCTCTATGGGGTATTAAAGAGGGGGTATTTACTTCTATGGGGTATTAAAGAGAGGGTATTTACTCTATGGGGTATTAAAGAGAGGTATTTACTTCTATGGGGTATTAAAGAGGGGGTATTTACTTCTATGGGGTATAAAAAGAGGGGGGGGTATTTACTTCTATGGGGTATTAAGAGGAGGTATTTACTTCTATGGGGTATTAAAGAGGAGGTATTTACTTCTATGGGGTATTAAAGAGGGGGTATTTACTTCTATGGGGTATTAAAGAGGAGGTATTTACTTCTATGGGGTATTAAAGAGGAGGTATTTACTTCTATGGGGTATTAAAGAGGGGGTATTTACCTCTGTGGGGTATTAAATAGGAGGTATTTACTTCTGTGGGGTATTAAAGAGGAGGTCTTTTTTCTTCTGTGGGGTATTAAAGAGGAGGTATTTTACTTCTATGGGGTATTAAAGGGGGAGGTATTTACTTCTATGGGGGTATTAAAGAGGAGGTATTTACTTCTATGGGGTATTAAAGAGGGGGTATTTACCTCTATGGGGTATTAAAGAGGAGGTATTTACTTCTATGGGTATTAAAGAGGGGGTATTTACTTCTAGGGGGTATTAAAGAGGGGGTATTTACTTCTATGGGGTATTAAAGAGGGGGTATTTACTTCTATGGGGGTATTAAAGAGGAGGTATTTACTTCTATGGGGTATTAAAGAGGAGGTATTTACCTCTATGGGGTATTAAAGAGGAGGTATTTACTTCTATGGGGTATTAACTCTAACACATTTAGATCCATGTTTCCTTTTATTGTTTTGAAAATTCCATATTTGTCAAAAACTGTTTCACTTTCATTTTTGTCGCTCTGTAATAAGCAGGGTTTGAATAGGGCCTGGGAGAGATCTCTAGATTACTCAAACATGCATGGACGACTTTAAAACCTCTTCAGACATGATTTTGATGAGTTAGAACATGGGGACAAAGACACAAAAAGTCGCTTTAAAAATGAATCAAAATCACTTTCAATATTAATATCCTGAACATAATACAAACTTTTAAACTTTGCCATTTAAAACAAAACAGTTAAATTTGTTCCTCCAAAGTCTGAAGTCTGCTCCAAACCACAGGCCTCTGACCGAGTGACTGTAAAACCCTCGATTAAAACTCTGACGACAGACGATCAGAAACATCAACCTCCAGTTTAATTAAATTCATCGCAGTTTGTGGAATATTGTGCAAAATGGTTTTAAGACGGTCAAGAAAAACACTGTAAGTTAAGTGTCTTGCTCAAGGACACAACAACAGAGCAGGATTCGAACCGCCAACCTTCAGATCAATGGACAAACGCTCCACCAACTGAGCCACAGTCGCCCTGACAATGGAAATACAGACACATTTTGATTCTGGTTAATTTCTAATTCTAGTTTAATATTTAGCATCTTAAAAACTCTGCTGGTTTAATTTTAGTCAAACTGACGAGTGTGATGATGGATGACATGACCCCAAACTCTATGACCTTTGACCCCCGACTCCCAAACTCACTCGACGTCAGGAGAGGTGCTGATTTAAGCCCGACATGGTGCACAGTCTTTACGTCTGTCCCATGTCTCTGCCCTGTTTTTGTCCTCCCTGTCTCTGCCCCGTCTCTGCCCTGTCTTTTCCCCGTCTTTTCCCCATCTTTTCCCCGTCTCTGCCCTGTCTTGTTCTCCTGTCTGCCCTCCTGTCTCTGCCCTGTCTCTGCCCTGTCTCTGCCCTGTCTCTGCCTTGTCTTTGCCCCATCTCTGCCCCATCTCTGTCCTGTCTTTTCCCTGTCTCTTCCCTGTCTTTTCCCTGTCTCTTCCCTGTCTTTTCCCTGTCTCTGCCCTGTCTCTGCCCTGTCTCTGCCCTGTCTCTGCCCTGTCTTTTCCCTGTCTTTTCCCCGTCTCTGCCCCGTCTTTTCCCCGTCTTTGCCCTGTCTCTGCCCTGTCTCTGCCCCGTCTCTGCCCCGTCTCTTCCCTGTCTCTGCCCCGTCTTTGCCCTGTCTTTGCCCTCTCTCCGCCCTGTCTCCGCCCTGTCTCCGCCCCGTCTCTGTCTTCTTTGCCCGTCTCTGCCCTGTCTCTGCCCCGTCTTTGCCCTGTCTCTGCCCCGTCTCTGCCCCGTCTTTGCCCTGTCTCTGCCCTGTCTTTGCCCCGTCTCTGCCCCGTCTCTGCCCCGTCTCTGCCCTGTCTTTGCCCTGTCTTTGCCCTGTCTTTGCCCTGTCTCTGCCCTGTCTTTGCCCTGTCTTTGCCCTGTCTCTGCCCTGTCTCTGCCCTGTCTCTGCCCTGTCTTTGTCCTGTCCGTCTCTGCCTGTCTCTCTCCGTCTCTGTCACAGATCTGTTGGTGCAGTTTACAGTTTGGACGTGACCTCGTGTTCGTAGCGTATCCCATGAGCCAACACTCTGCATGGTGAGAATACCGTCCCCTCAGAGCGTCCCCTCAGACCGTCCCCTCACAGTGTCCCCTCGGAGCTGTGGACATGTGCTCTGTGTGAATCCCAACATTCCCAGAATCCTTTGGGAGGACAGATCCATCAGAGAGGCCTACACAGAGTCTCAGATCTCAGAGACGAGTCGGGTTTGGACAGGAACAAATCAAAAACATTAAAAGTGTAAAATGTGTGTGACATAATCCTGTTTGAAGAGCCAGAAATGCAGATCAGACATTGTTAAGTTCTGTTAGTTCTGTTATTAGTATCTGTGTTTAAGTTTTTTAAGCTAAAATAGACCTTAGTAACATGTACTTGCTTGTCTCGATAAATATTGTGGAACATTCCAGGCAAAATCTTCCCAACTTCCCAAAGAAACGATTAACACAGAATGAAAGAAAATAAAACCAGTGACACAACAACAGTTTGAAACACAAAACAACTTCACCCCAAGAACATCCTCTAAGGCTGAATTAAAACAAGTGTGTGTGTGTGTGTGTGTGTGTGTGTGTGTGTGTGTGTGTGTGTGTGTGTGTGTGTGTGTGTGTGTGTGTGTGTGTGTGTGTGTGTGTGTGTGTGTGAGACGTCTGTGTGTGTGTGTGTGTGTGTGTGTGTGTCTGTGTTTGTGTGTGTGTGTGTATGTGTGTGTGTGTGTGTGAGACGTCTGTGTGTGTATGTGTGTGTGTGTGTGTGTGTGTGTGTGTCTGTGTTTGTGACGTCTGCAGCTGAAGATAATCTGTGTAAAGAGAAGCTTCTGAGAATGTGAGAGACATCATGTCTCCATCAGCTCCTGACACCAGCAGAGAGACGAGACCAGAGAGAAGACCAGCGCACAGGACCAGGACAGGACCAGGGACAAGACGGGATCAGGGACGAGACCAGGGACGAGACCAGGGACAAATCCAGGGACGAGACCAGGGACGAGACCAGAGACAAAACCAGGGACAAGACCAGAGACAAAACCAGAGACAAAACCAGGGACAAGACGAGACCAGGGATGAGACCAGGAACAAAACCAGGGACAAGACCAGAGACAAAACCAGGGACAAAACCAGAGACAAAACCAGGGACAAAACCAGAGACAAAACCAGGGACAAGACGAGACCGTGGATGAGACCAGGAACAAGACCAGGAACAAAACCAGGGACAAGACCAGGGACAACACCAGAGACAAAACCAGGGACAAAAACCAGGGACAAAAACAGGGACAAAACCAGGGACAAGACGAGACCAGGGATGAGACCAGGGACAAAACCAGGGACAAAACCAGGGGCAAAACCAGGGACAAGACCAGGGACAAAACGAGACCAGGGATGAGACCAGGGACAAAACCAGGGACAAAACCAGGGGCAAAACCAGGGACAAGACCAGGGACAAAACCAGGGGCAAAACCAGGGACAAAACCAGGGGCAAAACCAGGGACAAAACCAGGGACAAAACCAGGGGCGAAACCAGGGACAAGACCAGGGACGAAACCAGAGACAAAACCCAGGGACAAACCAGAGACAAAACCAAACCAGGGACAAGACCAGGGACAAGACCAGGGACCCGGGACAAACCAGGGACAAAACCAGGGACAAAACCAGGGACAAAACCAGAGACAAAACCAGAGACAAAACCAGGGACAAGACCAGGGACAAGACCAGGGACAAAACCAGGGACAAAACCAGGGACAAAACCAGGGACAAGACCAGGGACAAAACCAGGGACAAAACCAGGGACAAAACCAGGGACAAAACCAGGGGCAAGACCAGGGACAAGACCAGGGACAAAACCAGAGACAAAACCAGGGACAAAACCAGAGACAAAACCAGGGACAAGACCAGGGACAAAACCAGGGACAAAACCAGGGACGAGACCAGGGACGAGACCAGGGATGAGACCAGGGACAAAACCAGGGGCAAGACCAGGGACAAGACCAGGGACAAAACCAGAGACAAAACCAGGGACAAAACCAGAGACAAAACCAGGGACAAGACCAGGGACAAAAACCCAGGGACAAAACCAGGGACGAGACCAGGGACGAGACCAGGGATGAGACCAGGGACAAAAACCAGAGACAAAACCAGAGACAAAACCAGGGACAAGACCAGGGACAAGACCAGGGACAAAACCAGGGACAAAACCAGGGACAAAACCAGGGACAAGACCAGGGACAAAACCAGGGACAAAACCAGGGACAAAACCAGAGACAAGACCAGGGACAAGACCAGGGACAAAACAGAGACAAAACCAGGGACAAAACCAGAGACAAAACCAGGGACAAGACCAGGGACAAAACCAGGGACAAAACCAGGGACAAAACCAGGGACAAAACCAGGGGCAAGACAGGGACAAGACCAGGGACAAAACCAGAGACAAAAACCAGGGACAAAACCAGAGACAAAACCAGGGGCAAGACCAGGGACAAGACCAGGGACAAAACCAGAGACAAAACCAGGGACAAAACCAGAGACAAAACCAGAGACAAAACCAGGGACAAAACCAGGGACAAAACCAAGGACGAGACCAGGGACGAGACCAGGGATGAGACCAGGGACGAGACCAGGGACAAAACCAGAGACAAAACCAGGGACAAAACCAGGGAAAAAACCAGGGACAAAACCAGGGACTAAACCAGGGACTAAACCAGGGACTAAACCAGGGACTAAACCAGGGACTAAACCAGACATGGCTCCAGGAGCAGACTAACGCAGCTCTGTCTCAAACCCGTTTCCTCGTCTGGAGAACGACACAGTCACAACATTTAGATTCAGGGACCAAAGAATCTGCAGCAAAAACACCAACCTGAGCCTGTGATCAGAAATATTTAAACTGTGTCATTAGAGATGAATGAACTTCTACTGTCCTGAGTCTCTGCAGGTGAACAGGACGTAAATCTCATCCGCTGCTGTTCACTCACAGAAATGTAAGAAACAAACATATCACAGGTTTTTAATCATAGAAATATTTATATAAAAATGAGGCATTTTAAATGTAAAAATGTCCAAAAGTGACAATTTTTAGAACATTCAAACCAGAAAACAGCCAGGTTTAAATTTCTTACTTTTTCTTGTTGACGGGTTTGGATCTTATTTGAGTAAACTTGCTCTAAAAATTCGAATTTTGCCTCAGTTTTTGGAGTTAAAACTTAATGACTTGCATTTAGATATTTTAAAAGTCCTTCTGAACGTTTCATCAAAACCTTGTAAAGTTCCAGATTGTACAGTTTGGCCACAGTGCCTCATAAAACTCAAGAGGGTTAAATTAAATATAAAAACATGTTTCGGAGCAGGGTCAACGGTTCTGTCGTTTCCACATGAAAAGCTCCAGACCAAACCGACCAAAAAACTAAAAACTGAATCTAATAGTTTTGCCTGTAGCGTCTCCGTTAAGTTTAAACTCAGGCTGTTCTTCAATGTGTTTATTTAGTCTGGTCTTAATGAGAAGAGCAGGATGAAGAGGCCGTGACTGATGAGGAAGAGCGACCAACAACGCAGAAGATTCTCCACATGCCGATTCTCCGCACGCCGATTCAAACCAGGAAACTTTCAAATGTCAAGAGGAGGGAAAGTATTTTAGTCAAACCATTATGCAACTCAGAAGGACGCATCGTGGTCAGAGAAAAAAGAAAAAGCTCCACACGACTGTCCCTCATCGTGCTCTAAAAAGTAACCGGTTCAGCTAATACCTCGAGCACGCTAACGGCTGAACGGCTCCACGGCTAAACGGCTCCACAGCTCACTCGTACGACGTGATTGAGTTAGTCCAGTTTAGTGCAGTATATAAGATTTCCTGTACGACATAAACGGCATATTTAAAATCAATTGTGTTCAAAAAGAATAACAGGAGTAATGTTGTTCACACATGTGGCGTTCACTCAGGTGATGGAGCGTCCAGAAGGCCTCGGGAAGGAGGGATTCATCAAAACGGCCTGTGTCCCAGTAAAAAAAAAAACGTCAGAACTTTGAATGGAGAAAACAGATGGAGGTAAAGGATGTGTGTGAGAACATCAGAGCGAAAGACACCTGCAGAGGATCAGGCCGAGATGGAGAACGCATTAGGCAAGAACGGACGCAGCACAGGCCGACATTTTGTATCCAGGCCTCACAAGATGCAATAAGCACCGTTTTTATCTGATAAAACTGAAATATTGTTTGAAAGTGGCAACCATTTTTTTCAAGTACGGTTTGTCTTGCCTCAGTTCAGATGTAAAAGCAGCTTAGGGTCAAAATGAGGCTGCCGTGTACTGTCTGCATCATAAACTGTTTATATAAATGAACATAGCTAACGCGCTAGCTGGTACATGCTAAACAGGAAGTGATCATAGGGCATGTCCTGCTCCATCGACTCTGGCTCCAATTCACTTTCTATGTAAAAACTGTGTCCCCTCTCTCTGTAACTGCTGCTGTCAGACTCGTCATTTTGGTCTTAAATGTTCGTAACCTGCTCTACATGATCCTGGAGTTTTTATTTTAAACTATTTTGAGGTTTGTTTGTTGTTTTGTGTTTGTTGGATTTTTTATTTATTTTTTATGTTATTTTGATTTTTTTTAATAAGTTATTTTTATTTTGTTTTTTTTTTAAGTTATTTTTTTTTTTTTTTTTTTTTATTTAGTTATTTTGAGTTTATTTTATTTATTTATGTTATTTTGAGTTTTTTTTCTTTTTTTGTTATTTTGAGTGTTTTATTTTTATTTATTTATGTATTTATTTTTTAGTTATTTTGATTTTCAGGTTGTTGTTTTTTTGTTGATGTTATTTTATATTACACTTTTTTGTTATTTTCCACTCTACATGATCCCGGGGTTCATTTTTTTAGTCATTTTGATTTTTTTTTTTTGGGTTTTTGCTTTTTACATTTTTATTTTTTTTTTAGTTTGAGTTATTTTTAGTTATTTATTTTTTTTTATTTTTTTGCTATTTTTGGTTTATTTTTTGTCTTTTGAAAAACTGTGTCCTGTCTCTCTGTAACTGCTGCTGTCAGACTCGTCATTTTGGTCTTAAATGTTCGTATTAACCCTCTACATGATCCTGGGTTTTTTATTTCACTTTTGTGTCTGTAAATCAAGATATGAACATTAATAACAGACAAATCAGGCGCCTTCTTTCCCCGAGGTCGCTCCTGCTAGTGTTAGCAACAGGTTTCACTGACAGCATTGCTAAGGGGCGTTACCTTCAACAGCCTCGCTCCTGATTGGTTCTTTGGTTGCTATGACACTCGTGGCCGCTCCAGATTAGCCGCTAACCTGCTCCAGCCTCGATGAGCTTCATTTGGAGCTGAAGCTGTGGTGACGTTACACTCACTCCGTCACTTCTTTACACAGTTTATTGGACTAACTGATAAATGCACAAACCAAAAGCACATTTCAACATTAATCAGTGTTTCAGCTCAAAGGCACAACCTCACAGATGGTATAACGTCTGTTTTTTTCATAACTCTGGCGGTGGAGCTGCTGTCATCTTCTCTGATTATGGCTCTGACTTTAGACGGTTAAACCCAGAGCGCTGGGTGGATCTGCTCTTGAATTCTTTCCGCTGGTTTCTTCTTGATGCTGATTACCGTAATACTTCCACGTCAACTCATCACTGCGACTCCTACGACCAAAAACTTCACAAAGACAAAAAGCTGAAGCATGTTTCCCTGTGTCTGGGTTCCATTACAACACGAAATACAACACACGAGCCAACGGCGAATCGTTCTCTGGGAACTCACATGTTCTGAGGAAGAGGAGGCGGAGTATTTGAGGCAGAGGAAGAGGAGTATTTGAGGCAGAGGAAGAGGAGTATTTGAGGCAGAGGAAGAGGAGTATTTGAGGCAGAGAAAGAGGGGTATTTGAGGCAGAGGAGGAGGAGTATTTGAGGCAGAGGAAGGGGAGTATTTGAGGCAGAGGAGGAGTATTTGAGGCAGAGGAAGAGGAGTATTTGAGGTAGAGGAAGGAGTATTTGAGGCAGAGGGAGAGGAGTATTTGAGGTAGAGGAAGAGGAGTATTTGAGGCAGAGGAAG
Organism: Periophthalmus modestus; assembly: GCA_019594935.1. Classification (NCBI taxonomy): domain Eukaryota; kingdom Metazoa; phylum Chordata; class Actinopteri; order Gobiiformes; family Gobiidae; genus Periophthalmus; species Periophthalmus modestus. The sequence continues at coordinate 6,563,776 of JAIEZT010000007.1, read as the reverse complement.
AGGAGTATTTGAGGTAGAGGAAGAGGAGTATTTGAGGCAGAGGAAGAGGACTATTTGAGGCTGAGGAGAAGGAGTATTTGAGGCAGAGGAAGAGGAGTATTTGTATTTGAGGAGAAGGAGTATTTGAGGTAGAGGAAGAGGAGTATTTGAGGCAGAGAAAGAGGAGTATTTGAGGCAGAGGAGAAGGAGTATTTGAGGTAGAGGAAGAGGAGTATTTGAGGCAGAGGAAGAGGAGTATTTGAGCTGAGAGAGAAGGAGTATTTGAGGAGTATTTGAGGCAGAGGAAGAGGAGTATTTGAGGCAGAGGAAGAGGAGTATTTGAGGCTGAGGAGAAGGAGTATTTGAGGAGTATTTGAGGCAGGAGAAGAGGAGTATTTGAGGTAGAGGAAGAGGAGTATTTGAGGCAGAGGAAGAGGAGTATTTGAGGCAGAGGAGGAGGAGTATTTGAGGTAGAGGAGGAGGAGTATTTGAGGCAGAGAAGAAGGAGTATTTGAGGAGTATTTAAGGCAGAGGAGGAGTATTTGAGGCTGAGGAGAAGAAGTATTTAAGGAGTATTTGAGGCAGAGGAAGAGGAGTATTTGAGGCAGAGGGAGAGGAGTATTTGAGGCAGAGGAAGAGGAGTATTTGAGGCAGAGGAGGAGGAGTATTTGAGGCAGAGGAAGAGGAGTATTTGAGGCAGAGGAAGAGGAGTATTTGAGGCAAACCTGTTCTGAAATTCATGAGATTTTTGTATCTGTCAAATGTGAACGCTCCTGGAGTCAATATTCACCACAGACTGTTTATACAAATGGACATAGCTAACCTGCTAGCTGCCGCCGCCACGTTCCAAACAGGAAGTGATCATGGGCGCACTTCCTGCTCCATCGACTCTGGCTCCAATTCACTTTACATTGAAAAACTGTGTCCCCTCTCTCTGTAACTGCTGCTGTGCGAGGACTATAAATACGCAGCACAGATCGACCGGTCGACTAAAAGAGGATGAGCCAAAAACAGAGGAGAGGAGAGAGGAAAGAGGAGAGGAGAGAGGAGACAGGAAAGAGGAGAGGAGAGAGGAAAGAGAGCAGAGAGGAGAGAGGAAACAGGAAAGAGTAGAGAGGAGAGGAGGAGAAAGAGAAGAGGAGAGGAGAAAGGAACAAGGAGAGAGGAAAGGGGCAAGAGGAGACAATGAGAGGAGAGAGGAGAGGATAGAGGAAAGAGGAGAAAGGAGAGGAGAGCAGTGGAGAGATGAGAGAGAGCAGAGAGGATAGAGGAGAAAGGAAAGAGGAGAGAGAGAAAGGAAAGAGAAGAGAGGAGATGAGAGAGGACAGAGGAGAGGAGAGAGAAGACAGGAAAGAGGAGAGAGGAGAGGAGAGAGAAGACAGGAAAGAGAGGAGAGGAGAGGAGAGGAGAAGAGAGGAGAGAGAAAACAGGAAAGAGAAGAGAGGAGAGAGAAGTCAGGAAAGAGGAGAGGAGAGAGGAAAGGAGAGGAGAGAGGAAAAAGAGCAGAGAGGAGAGAAGAAAGAGGAGAGAGGAGAGAGGAGAGAGAAAAGAGGAGACAGGAGAGAGAGAGAGAGGACAGAGGAGAGAGAAAAGAGGAGACAGGACAGAGGAGACAGGAGGCAGGAGAGGAAAGGCAGAAATGATGGACGTAAAATCAAGAATCCCTATTGTATTTCTTCATTTCCGAGGCAGATCACAGACACATTTATTGGCTGTTTTGTGATGTTTAAAGTCCTGCTCTGGTGGAAGGTTCTGGTTTGGCCGAAGGTTTGAGCCTTTTCTGCAGCGGAAATCCACACTGGACTGGGAAATATCTGCGACGTGCCCAGTAACCATGGATCTGCAGACAACAGGACGGATCATACAGGACGGAATTAGTCAGAAATGGGACTTAACGATGGAAGTACTTTTTATGTGGTGAAACGTTCGAGTTGGAGAGGAGCTGAGGGATCAGGATGGGAGTGAGATGTTTGATGGATGAGAGCGTGAAGCTGCCAGGCATTGTTCCCTCAGAGCTGCATGAAGGTGGCCGCTACGAGAAGATGAAAAGCAGGGAAATGTGGAGCGGACTGGGCCTTATCGTTGCATGAAAAGTCTATATATTCTCCTTCTCGCAGTGGTCCCTAAAATAAAGACCAAGTTCTGCCATTTGCCGTGTCTCAGGTCGACGGTCGTCCACTTCGAAGAACTGATCGAAGGACAGTTCAAAGGAAAGGGTTTTATTCTGCCTCTTTTGTTTTAATGGTCATTTTATGATGATATTATGATTTGTGATTATTTATGAATGGATTGAATGACTTTGTGTACGAATCGTGCTGTATATATAAACTCGCCTTGTAAAAAAGTACCGTTTAAAGGACCCGGCGGATGAAGGCTGCTCCTCAGTCGACCGCAAAGGCCGTACTGAAATAAGGCCGACGGCGAACGCCAACCGATGTCTGTGCACTTACGTTACGTCGCCTAGCATCTATGACCTCTGCAGATTCATAAGCTAAACGTGTAAAATCGACACTGAAATAATGACAGTTTTATTTTTAATTCTTTATTATTTCATAGAAGAAGAGTCAAGGTGTCGTCGTCGCAGCCGTTTATTTCCGTTTAGATTGAATGAAGTGAGGAATTAATCTTTCCCTTTGAATATCAATAGGAAAATATAATGTTCCATGTGATTTTTTTCCCCTGTAGTAGCTAGTGTTGCTAACTTTAAGAAAATATACCTTGCTTCTCCCGTAGAAGAAGTGATGTGCGGTGTATGATGGGATATAGGCGTGCGTGAAGTCTGCTCGATGTCCATGGAAACGCTAGAAATGCACGAAATGGGACGGGCCTTGACCCGCCGGGAGTGACATAAGTGTCCTTCAAATGCCGCCGACGAAGTGTGAAACCGACGAACTGAGACACAGCAACCGTGTCCTTAGGCAAGACACTTCGCCCACCTCGCCTACTGAGAGTGAGGTGTGTGTGAGGGTCGGTGGCGGTTGCAGGGGCTGATGGTCCAGATTGGCAGCCTCGCTTCCGTCGGTCAAGTCTACAATATTACATCGCTGAAGTGTGGAGTGAATTGACCGAGTTGAAAGGCACCAAACAAATCCAGTGCATGATTATTGTTATTATTAAATCAGACCTCTTCTGCAAAATGGACTTTTCAGAGCTTTTACTCCGGTTATACTCATTTCCTTCTCGTTTCCCTCCGCTCAGAGTTGGTTTTGGAGTGATTCGTGCACGTTTGAGCAAGATTTTCAATTTTCAAGACGCCATTTTGTCGATCAATCCCCGTTTTCATCGCCTCTGGTACACGCTCAGTTTTATTTTCTTAATTGATGAGACGTGTGGGATCCAGCAGGTCAGTTTGGTACAAATGAACAAATGATCTTCTACTCGCTGGTGAGATGTGCAGCTGTCCGTAGGAGGAGGTTTTGGACCGTGGACCTCTGACTTAACAAATATTTTTCCTCATCATCGCTGGAGATAATGAAGAAAAACAACATGAGGCAGATTGTGAGCGCGATGACGTGGAGAGTAAACTTGGTCCAAACATGATGGAGGTGAAGCTGGAGTTCTGAGTGCTATGTTCTTGTCCCAAACATGTTCCATATGGTTCCACTGTCTCCACCTGCCTCTCCCGCTCCTCCGCTGTCTGCACTCATCTCTCTGATTTCCTTTCTTTCATTCGAGCATTTGATCTTCTGCTGCTTTGACCTAAAGATGGCGGCGCACAGAGGAGCGGGTTCACGCTGACATATGTCCTCAATTACAGCTCCTCCTCTGCACTGCTGCGCTCCGCCACCGGGGGGAGGGGGACTGGCTAATGAACGCCAGAACCGCCGCGCCGCTGCCAAATCTCACACATGCAAAGACTCATAATAATGTATAATATATCTAAGAGCCCATTTCACAACAGATTTATCTTAAACTGGGACATTCACAGAAAATATTCTCACTGCAGAAGTTTAAGAAGTTTAGACAAGCTTTGGACAAGCAGTTCAAATGTGCAGTTTAAGGGTCCTCCACCTGCTTGTCTTCACTTAGACATATAAATGGACATAGCTAACCTGCTAGCCGCCGCTGCTAGCTCCAATTATTTTACATTGAAAAACTGTGTCCCCTCTCTCTGCAACTGCTGCTGTCAGACTCGTCATTTTGGTCTTAAATGTTCGTATTAACCCTCTACATGATCCTGGGGTAAATTATTTATTTATTTAGTTATTTTGTGTTTATTTTTTGAGTTTTTTTCTTATTTTATTTTGTTTGGGGTTTTTTTGTGTTATTTTAAGTTTTTTTGTTTTTTGTTTTTTTTAATTTTTTTTTATTTTGAGTTCATTTTTTATTTTATTGAGTTTTAATTTTTTTAAATTTTCTTTATTATTTTGAGTTTATTTTTGTCTTTTGAAAAACTGTGTCCCCTCTCTCTGTAACTGCTGCTGTCAGACTCGTCATTTTGGTCTTAAATGTTCGTATTAACCTGCTCTACATGACAGTCTGTGATTTAGATACAATTTATTGCCCATGTTCCGCAGTATTGCATTAAACTACACTATTATTCCAATAGAGACTTTACAGCTAGTGTTTTTCAAGGTGTATGGAGAGTTAAAAACACCTGGAAAAAAAAAAAAAAGCAAGATAGACAAATGTGATGCCATGGAACTTTCAAAACAAAAGCCCATGGACATGGGTTAGCGTTAGCGTTAGCACGTGGTGAACTTTGACCCAGGAGAAGTTGCATTTATTGCTTAGCTTTGAGAATAAGTAGGGATGGGATGAGAAACAGTCGAGGCAACACGAGGTTTATAGATTTTTATTTATTTTATAGTTTTGTAGTTTTATAGTTTATATTTTGGAGTTTCCAGCTTCTCAAGAGGAGTTTCTCAGCAAAGTTAACCGCTTTTTTAAAAAAATTCTAAGGCTCTGTAAAGCACTTTAGCTGTCTTGGAAGGCGCTACATAAATCCAATGCATTTTTTTATTTATTTTTTTTAACCCAGGTTATAGTCATTTTCTTCAAATTTTCCCCTCATAATTGGTTTTGTAGTGATTTGTGCATGTTCGAGCAAATATTTTTTTCAAGAAAAGTCAATTCGGAGCGAGGCTGTTGAAGGTCACGCCCACGACTTTTTTTTTTAGCAGGGAGCGGGCGCTTAGCAACACTGTCAATCAAACCTGTTGCTAACACTAGCAGGAGCGACCTCGGGGAAAGAAGGTGCCTGATTTGTCATTTGTTATTAATGTTCATATCTTGATTTATAGACAGAATAGTGAAATTAAAAACCCAGGATCATGAAGAGCGGGTTAATATGAACATTTAAGACCAAAATGACAAGTCTGACAGCAGCAGTTACAGAGAGAGGGGATCACTTCCTGTTTATAACGTGGTGGCTAGCAGGTTAGCTACGTCCATTTAGTCTGTGGTCAGGACATAATGATGGTTTGCACTAAAGCCTAATCCTTTAATGAACCCAAAGAAATCACACGTGTTGGCAATATAACGCTATTTTTCATTCCATCCCTCCTCTGCTCACCTACAAACCTCCATTTTCCAAACCTCAGCACACTCTGTATACATGTTGGCCAGGGCACTGCGCATTACATCGTGTCTTTTTAAAGCAATAAAAGTGTGATGGGCTAGGTCTGGTTCTCTCTAACATAAACAACTGCTTCCCTTCAAAAGACATATAGAACCTGGGCTGACAAATGGGCCGCTTTGAACGTCCAGTCTTATGAGAATCTGACCGATGACGACGCCACGGTAACCGGCTCACACGTTATTGCGCACTCTGTCATGGAGCGATAGTCTATAAATCTGGACACAAAGAGACGGAGGAGTCTTCCCGGTTCAATCTGAGGTTCTGATGACACACACGGCCAAGTACGGCACAAACACGTTCGGCTTTATGGTTTTGGAAAGGCGTCAGATCGTGGCCGACTGCAGCGAGGGAAAGCGCTGAGGACGTTTGACAGAATCCAGATATGAAATGAAAAATAAAATGGCAGCTTGTTCCAGGGGTCTTTAACGTAACGGTTTGCTTTATGAAAAGACCTGGGAACTGCAAAAATAGCATCCAAATATTGGTTTTGTTTTTATTTGCAAAGTCATAGCGACAGCTGCAAAGTCATAGCGACAGGTTCAAACTGACCTCGTGTTCAGGATGACCAAAGGCCGCCCTGTGATTAAACAGAAATCCAGACTCAAAAAACAAATTAGTTTCTTCCGAGCTTTACTTAATAACAATTTTAAATATTCACATTTATATACCGTATTTTTTGGACTATAGTCGCTCTGGAGTATGAGTCGCACCAGCCAAAAATGCAAAATAATGAAGAAAAAAAAACATATAAGTCACATTTTTTGGGGAAATTTATTTTACAAAATTCGAGACCATGAACATTTTATCTTTAAAGTCAAGTTCCAATAATAAGAATAAAATAGAGAAGAACAGGCTGATGCTAATGTAACACATTTATATTTATTCAGCTCCATGAAGCATAGACAGAACTGAACATGTGTCTGTTTTTTAACGCAAGATATTAACAGTTAATCACAAAACTAAAGCAGAAAAAACAAGCAACAAGTTCACTCTGGATCTTACTCCAAATCACTAAATCCACTGAATTCTTCATACTCTGTGTCGCTTCTGAACAACTCCACCAACTCCAGAGGAAGATGAAGTGTTAAGTCTTTCTCAGATGTCTTTTAAATTAGCGTAATGTGTAAATTTGAAATGTTCAGTGGTACAGGAGGAGTAGACACTGGTACAAGTCTAGAGCCTCACACGACTGTCACTGTGACAATAACCAAGATGAAATTATATATTTGAATCATTTCACATATAAGTCACATCTGAGTATAAGTCGCACCCCCGAACTATGAACAAAAGTGACACTTATAGTCCGGGAAATATTGTTTTTCTACCTGCAAGGCACCTTACAACAACAAAAGAAACAATTATATCCAATTATACACCAGTACACGCAAACACGAGGGTGATACATGTTATGTGTTTTGCCCAAGGACACAACAACAGTGTTCATTTATAGTAGCTACGAACCGCCAACCTTCGGATCACTGGATCTAACACTGACCAAACACATGAATGAAAACACATTTACCAAAAAGAAATCAGTACTAAAATTATTACATATGCATGTTGTTAGCGTGAAGCATATTAGCGTAAAGCATGCATGTTGTTAGCGTGAAGCATGTTAGCGTGGAGCATGTTGTTAGCATGGAGCATGTTGTTGTTAGCATGGAGCATGGAGCATGTTGCATGGAGTGTGTTAGCGTGGGGCATGTTGAGCATGTTGTTGCGTGGAGCATGTTGTTAGCATGGAGCATGTTGTTAGCGTGGAGCATGTTAGCATGGAGCATGTTAGCATGGAGCATGTTTGCGTGGGGCATGTTGTTAGCGTGGAGCATGTTGTTAGCATGGAGCGTGTTGTTAGCGTGGAGCGTGTTGTTAGCGTGGAGCGTGTTGTTTTGATGGAGTGTGTGTGCTGTAGATGGAGGCGGAGGCTGGACTGTGTCAGCTGCACATGTGGACGGTTCGGGTCAGGGACTGTAGGGACTCGAGCTCCTTCTGTCTGTGATCGTCTCGGGCCTTTGAACCGAGCCACTGCTGACGCTCTGCAGACTCCAGAGCTGAGGTCACTAATGTTCTGAGGAGGACAGGGGTGAGCTGCTCCCTCCATCTGTTTAAGCTTCCGGATGAGCAAACACGTTTAGCCAAAACCGTGGGGAAAATTGAGGAGGAGGAGTAGATTTGATTTAATAACAGCTGTGATAGAAGTGCAAGTGGTTACAGGAGAAATAGTAGAATTAAAAGTGACACCAATTTAGCTTTTCTCTGTGTCATAAATGTCATTTTAGCTGAACAATCGCAAAAGCTATTCTACCGCAGCAGCAAAACCGTCCCTCTGCATCTCCTCTTCCTTCCTAATAATTAATTAATTAATTAATTAATTAATTTTATGTATTATTCATTCATTCAATAAATTAGCATTAGCCACACCTTCCCAGTTTGCTCAATGGGCCCCTCCAACCACCACCAATCATATTCATGCTACACTGTGGGTGAAGTGTCTTGCTTAAGGAACATAGTCTGCATAAAGAAGTGACTGAGTGACTCTGACGTCACCCACAGCGTTCAGCTCCAAATGAAGCTCATCGAGGCTCGAGCAGGTACGGCGGCTAATCTGGAGACGAGTTCCATAATTGGAATTCTGTCCGCAAGTATCATAGCAACCAAAGAGCCAATCCAGAGCGAGTCTGTGGAAGGTAACGCCCCTTCCCGCCTGCAACGCCAGTTTAGTAGGGAGCAACGCTGTCAACCTGTTGCTAACACTAGCAGGAGCAACCTCGGGGAAAGAAGGCTGTTATTAACTTGTCTCTTATTAATGTTCATATGTTGATTTACAGACACAATAGTGAAATAAAAACCCCAAGATCATGTAGAGCGGGTTAATACGAACATTTAAGACCAAAATGACAAGTCTGACAGCAGCAATTACAGAGAGAGGGACGGAGAGTCGATGGATCAGGAAGTGTTCCCATGATCACTTCCTGTTTGGAATGCGGCAGCGGTTAGCAGGTTGGCTATGTCCATTTATATAAACAGTCTGTGGTCAGGACACAGTGACAGTTTGCACTAAAGCCTCTGCTGTCCCTGTGGTGCCTGATTTTCCCATCACTTTTTATTCCAAGAACCACCCGGGCCCAGCTCGGCTCACCCTCAGGATCAGACGGGATTGGGAATTTTTTCAGGTGGTACGGCCAAACAATTATGTGCATGTATAAATACTTTGTCAAGGTAAGCAAGTACTACATGTAGTTTAAGTAAAAGTTAGTTGAAGTTGAAGTATATAAACTCTTCTGGGCATGTTACTATGTGCAGGTCTGTGGGACTCAAAGTGTCTTAGCAAAAACCTGCGAGCCAGCTGGACCCAACAAAGCTTATGAATGTACATCCATCATCACTTTGTCAAAGCTCGGCCGTGTACTGGGGAAAATGTGCAGGATACGAGAACACATATGAGATTTTTATATAACTGATCCATAATGGGCCAGACAATACGAGCTTTAGCAGAGGGTGGGTCTCACAGAGGGGATTTGAGCATCTTCTGTGCTGCAGATACTGAGTTAATGAATGTAACGAAGCCTTTGTGCTGATGGCGTCTGCAGATGGTTTAACGAGTTCTGCACAGAGCTGTTTAACTTTGAGAATGCACGTGCAAGCAATTTACAGATGATACAAGTGTAAAACATGTTCTTCCTGGTGCTTTTGGTCAGATAAAGGTGAAAAAAGTCTTCTCTGGTGGTTGGCGGTGACCCTTTTGCCTCGTTCCTTCTCCGTGGGCTCAGTAATAGTTTTAAAATGCACTGCTGTATCCCATTGAAGATCTTTCCACAATTCGACACATATACTTTACATGGTTGGTTTCACGTTACTCAAAATAAAATGTAGACAGGCCCCCCTCTGTCTTCACGTCTCCACGCTCGTATCTACTCGCTGAGGTATTTTAAACATAGCTGATAGTTGGGAAGGATGTGCCCCCTCAACCTATGTTATGATTACGCCCTGGAATGACACTATTACTTCCACATGTGAAGGCTCAGAGCTGCACTCAGGTCTGAAAACGGTTTACATGTCACATTTCAACACAACAGTGATATTGTCCACGCGCTTTTACAGGGTGCCCGGCCGTTTGAGCGGGCACCCATGAATCTGTGTGAAAAAAACGGAAGAAAACCCAAGATGAAGATGGGACGAGATGAAGCCCTTGAAACTTTTACATGAGGGACCATCACTACGACTGCGACAATTCAGACCCTGAATCAGATGAAGACTTTTATTGTCAGTCAGTGAACACAACTCACAAACTAGGAACTAAAGTGTAACATAAAACACTGAATAATAATATAAAGAAAAAGTAGAAATATAGCTAATATACATACAAATAATGGCATGCATGAAGTTAAAAAAGATATGCTTAAAAATAAAATAGTCATAGAGATAGATATATTACAACAGGAGTGATGTCACACTGGGGGTACTCTACGTGTATGTCTGTGGTGAATTGTTCAGCAGTTACCATGGAGACACACTACACACATTAGCAAACAGTGTCAAAAAAAAAGTTTTAAAATAGTCTGGAGACTCAAGAAAAAACACAAAATGGATTTAAAGAACTGACTCACTGAGAAACTGTTGGCTAATGCTAATGCTAATGCTAATGCTAGCTAGCTTGTGACTGTGATGTTATTTGAGAGAGACTTGTTTAACAGCACAAATCACCTGTTGTAGTTCAGATAAATCAGCTCTTTAAGGTCAGATTGTGTTAAAATAAAACTCAGATTACAGTCTAACCAAGTCTCAGACAGAGCAGTGCCAACAGCTAGCATCACACTCCCAGGGAATGAATGACATCAGCTGCAAAGTATCAATATGAAGTTGTAGTGTTACGTTTAAAGTGAAAAAAAAACAAAACAAATAAAACATATGGAACATTTTCCATAGAGAAAAATGTTTTATATCAAACTGTGGAAGAATATGGCCAAAAAAACAACATTTCCATGGAAACCAGCAGGAGGCCAAATAAGAGTCAGGTTTGTGGAGATGGGAGCCCACTCACAGTAAGGACGCATGTTTATCTGCATTTTTCAGAGCAGTAAACACAACCAAAGTGAAAAAAACCCAAAACTTTAAACAGTTACATACTGCAGCTTTAATGCAAGGAGACAGATTTTTAAAAAGTATACAGAATAATTTATAATTTATACAGGATACTTGGTTGTTCACTGAGGACAAAAATAATGGCAGTTTTTGTAATTTGATAAATGCGACAAGGGGAGTCGACCGTGGGGGGCTCAGGGTCTTAGAGGCACAATATTGGACCCTTTTTCTATTAATATATATTGGGGGGGGGGGCCCACATGAAGTTTCTTGCCCTGGGCCCCCAAACTTCTGTCAACGGGCCTGAGTGTGACTGTTCAAAATGCAATGTCGATGCGATAAATCTTGCTGCATGTTTTTGGTTGATTATATTTTGACCTGAATAATCACAATTATCTATTAAAGAAATGATCTTAAGTTCCTCATATATCCTGTGTACATTTCAGTGAGCAGCCCGGCTCGCACACGGCTGGGCTCAGATTACTCACAGACTCGATTCTCCAGAGTCTTTATGACTTTCCTTTGTTTGACTCAGCTGTGATTTTCAGCTTGGCCCTGTGCACATTCTTTCATTACTGTGCAGTCAGCGCCGGGCCATGCCAGGGGGATCCGAGGCGTCCACACTTCACTTACTTTGATTGTTTTTGGTAGAAATTACTCTTCTGGCCCCGGCCGGGCTCAGCTGCACAGCACGGCTCCCATGGACTAAATCCGAGGTTTGTGGATTTGTGTGCGAGACTCTTGTTTATAATGAGGTTGCATATTTCTGATGTTTGCAATTTAAATTTAATATACAATTTGAGTGACGATGACATGTGTGTTCTATTGTTTAGGTACCAAAATGTGGGCCAAGGTTTGCTGGTAAAACGGAGGGTTTTTGGTTTTGTAAATTGGAAACACAGAGTTGGTATTATGTAAATGTAACTTAAAGAGGGGGTATTACGCAAAATCAACGTTTTGGAGCGTACCACCGTGTTCCAACGCTGTTCCCTCATCAAAAACATGCCTGAAGAGATTTTAATGTAATCTAGTGATCTCTCCTGGGCCCTATTCAAACTCTCCTTATGGTTAGCTGCAAGATTCTGTACGAGACTCCGCCCACAAACCTAGATCACCCATGCTCCACACGACAACTCTCCATATACAAAAACATGATACAAAACAACACACTACAGCTTCACAAACCTGGTGTGATGTGCAGAAGTTTCATTAAGGCTGATTGTGATGTAACATAGCTGAGAAGGGGGCGGGGCTTTGGACTCAGAGTGGCAAAAGCGAAAGTGAAACTTATAAAACATGTTAAAACAATAAGAGGAAACATGGATCTAAATATGTTACAGTTAATACCCCATAGTAAATACCCCCTCTTTAATACCCCTAGAAGTAAATACCCCCTCTTTAATACCCCATAGAAGTAAATACCCCCTCTTTAATACCCCATAGAAGTAAATACCTCCTGTTTAATACCCCATAGAAGTAAATACCCCCTCTTTAATATCAGATAGCGGTAAATACCTCCTCTTTAATACCCTCTAGAAGTAAATATCTCCTCTTTAATACCCCATAGAGGTAAATACCTCCTCTTTAATACCCCCTAGAAGTAAATACCTCCTCTTTAACAAGGACCTTTATACCAAGTCACATTTTCGAGTCCTTTAATCCATGTTAAAGATTCACCTTTGTGGAGGTGTCATGTCACCGGCTTTATTCCTTGGAAACAGAAAGTTAACACCACACTTTGGAACATTCTCCATGCAGAGAGATACATTTTATGCCATAGTGTGTAAGATTATCTCCAAAGGGACGCCATAAGAGTCAGGTTTGTGGAGATGCAAGCTCGAAGGACACAGTGAAGTCTAAAAAGTTTCATACTGTGGCCCTAAATGGTAAAAATGTGCTTCCTTATCATCTGGAGCTTTATCTCACGATGCAAACATTTGTAGAGCCAGAACATTATATAAACCAACTGTATTTTTCCCTGTGAGTTGACAACTAAATATCACATCTAATATCCATCTTTCTACATCTTTTTGCCACAATGATCCACTTCACCTTAGAAAAACTGCCTGAAAGCCATGACTACCGTATTTTCCAGACTAAAAAGTACTTTCCGCACTTAGCACATAGTTTGGCCAGGGGTGCGACTTATACTCAGAAGTAATTTATATGTGAAATTTTTTTTTTTTTCATTATTATGCATTTTTTGGCTGGTGCCACTTATACTCCAGAAAATACAGTACTTCCTATTTCTGTTTTTACACCAATTTTATTACTTTTACCGGAAAGATGCATTCAACTCTTCCTCATTAAGTTTCCAGGGGCCCCTCAAACAGCCCCCCGGAGCCCCCCACACAGCCCCCCGGAGCCCAGCTGGACCACCAATCTAATATCCACCAAGGTCGGAGCAAGGACACCGCACATTAGCTCGTGTGTAACGTGTTTGTGCTTTTAGGGCAGATGACAAAACAGCAGACACAACCAGAACGACACAAAAGCTCCGACTGTACCAGAGGCAAGAGGAGCTTTCATTAGAGCCAGACTGAGTGAGGCTCGGCAGCTGCGCCATGAATACGGCTTTGTATCTTCTGCAAAATGAGAACATGAAAGTGGGACAAGGAGATAAGAGATATGTGCGGAGTTAGCGGAGGATGTAGGTTTAGGTGGAGGTAGGACACTGAACATGTCTCTGCACAGAGGAAAGAGTGACTGAAGAAGCGTGGTTTAATTAATGAACACAGATCACTGTCCGGACTGAGGCCGACGTTAAGATAAGAAGCAAATATCTCGGAGAGGAATGACGTTTTTTTTCAAAGTGTTTTTCAAGCAACAACTATGGCCATTAATGCAACTAGAAACAGTCAAACAAAACAGAAATAAAACCTTGAAAATTAGATATCAAAAGACAAAGATGGATTCGAAAGTGGCTCATCATTCACCCACCAACCAGAGGGTCACTAGTTCAAACCATGCCCAAACTGATCAATGTTCTGTTTGTTTTACCCCTGGAACATTTTGAGAGATGCATCCATCCAGCTTTTTTTTGTTCTGATACCGATACTTTTTAAGGCTTTAAGTATCAATTCTTACCGATTCCTGATATCGATGATACCAAAGCAGAGACTGGAAACAACTTACAACAACAGTGATCGAAATCGTGGTTTGTTTCTGTTATTTATCATTTAAAGTCACTCCAGAGCAACTTTGAAAAATATTACTAGGTGTTTTGGAGTAATATTGACCAGTATATTGGCTTTTTACTCCAGTTTAGTTTAGCTACAGACAAAGGTTAAATCTGTCAACTGGACAAACTTCGTCTTTTGCTAAGCATCAGACCTGACCTAGGACACAGACAAAATGGATTATTTTTCAACAGATATCTGATCCATCAAAACTTTAATACCGGCGCTGACATTTGACACCAGTACTTCATTGTGTTTCCTTACAACATTTGGAATAAAAACCATGAGGAAGGTCAGAGCGACCGAAATGTACTAATAAAAGTGAACTAAGAGTGACGGTGTGCAGGAGTTCTTAACGGTTTGCAGGTCTCCCCTGATTTTCGCCCCCTTTTGTGCAATTTTGCATTTTTTTTTTTTTTTTCACAGAGTACTGAACGTGTATTGTGTTCTGCGTCCTGATTTTTGGCTAAGCGCTTTTTTTGTAGACCATTGTGTTCTGTGTCCTCCTGATTGGCTGAGGGACTGTAGACCATTGTCCATCAGTCTCCTCCGTGTCTCCTGTACAGTACAGAATGTGTCAGACAAATTTACATAAACGTTGTATCGCAGTGTGACTCTGAAGTGCTGTATGTTTGCAAGTTTTCTCCCCGAAAAAACCCACAATGTCGATGAAACGTTCTGCACCGACAAAGGCACCTACGAAGGTTTGAACTTTGAGAAAGTTTAAACGAGAGAGAAATGTGAGAAAATGTTAATGCCTGTGTGAGAAAAGTGTATAAAGTGTGTGGTGAGGGGTTTTACAGCCACAAAACATGTAGAATAATTGTACAAAATAAAGCTGATACTTCACAGATTTCGTCTATTGCGTAACCCCCGAGATGAACCTGGGACCTCTGTACAGTTGGTCAGCAGAGCAACCACCAAACCAAACCCAAAAATGGCTAAAATCTGTTTCACGATTTCAAGTCGATGGAGCGAAGCAACAAAGAGCAAAAACATACAAGATGTGGATTCGCCAATTATCAAAATGCGAGTGTGTTTTGTAACTGGGACGATATGACAAAATGATGCCACGCACCAGAGAGATCGCGTTTTGCCAACTTGCCGGTCGTCAAGTCTATTTTATATTACCAAATAAATATAAAAGCAATTCTATAAATCAGACAATATTTTATGATTAGCATTTGAATACAAAGTGATCTGGATGACATTAGCGAACCCACGATGTCCTTTGAAGACTCGTTTCAGTGGTTAGCCTCACTGTTATAAATCTCCCACAGTTTCGGAGCGTGCCCAGTGCGTCCAAAACAACACTTGTGCTTTTGCTTTTTGACCCGTTTTTTAATAACTTCCACATGAAGGAGATGACAACAGAAAGAGGAGAGGAGCTGAAGATCGGCCAGATGACAGGAGGAGGCCAGAGCGCTCCACGGGCCTTTGAAATGAAGAGGGCTGCGGAGACAAGCGAGCAACCACACGGAGCAGAGAACCAAGCGGAGGGGACAAGGCGTAATGCAAATATCTGCTAAGATCCAAAATGGCGGCGATTGGGAACAGATGCGGACGCGGCGGAGTCATAGCTCGAGAAGAAACCTTTAAGGGATTATATCGTCAATGAGACTGACCGGCTTAGTCTGTGTTGAGTTGGCGACAGATGCTCGGAGTCGACTTGTATTAAATAAGTAATAAATCAACAGGATTCGCTTAAACGCAGGACACATCGGCATTGGCGTTTTTTCTCACGTTGCTAAGTTACAAAACAGCAAACTCTTTATTTGATTTTTGACTTTTGTATAGAAATGTTTGGGATTTCAACCACAGACGCTCAAAACTGTGTCCCAGATGTCTTACGCAGCGAGAAATAAGTGGAAATAAGTGTGAACTAAAGTACATTTTTATAAGATTTGGTCATTTGGCGCAGGGCGAGCAGCGATAAGCATTTTTAACAACTTGTAATCAAAGTCAATTGCTGCGAACTGGGGTTTTCAGTTTGCTTCATTCTTCCAATACATCATGTTGGACTTCTGGGTTTGTTCCAGTAATATTTAGAGCCAAAGATTACCCCATAAAAGAATTTCACAAAAACAAACCAGGAACAAAGCAGTGTATAATTTTCAAACATTTCGATCTTAATTTTGAAACAGTTTCAGTTACGATTTGGACATGGGGTGGTCGTAATAATCTTTCATCGACATTTAAAGATTGCATCACAAATTATAATTTTCAGTATAATGGGCCCATGAAATTAAAGCAAAACAGAAACACACCATTTTATTTACTTATTAGTTATTTCTACATTTGTTCTCCATTTAGTTTTCTTCACGTCTCACTTAAAAGTTTCCATATTACGCAAAATGGACTCTTGTCGCTTTAAGTCATGTTATAATGTTGTTCCGTCCTCAAAAATAGACCTGGATTTGCAGAGTCGTGCTAAAATAAACCAATATTTAAACCCCAGGCAGCGGACAGCAGGTTAGACCTTTACTACAATGTAAATACTGCGCTGGAGGAAGCTGCTGTGTTTAGAAAAGACAGTATTTGTGTTTTGAAGCTAATGTTAACTATTAACTTAAACGAAATTATGCTAAAATACAGCTATTATTTGAATATTTTGCACAGAAAAACAATGCACTTGTCAGTAGATGTATTTTCTTAATGTTGTTTTGTTCCATTTTGGGATTTACATTAGGTTAGCATTAGCATTAGCTTTAGCTTTAGCTTTGAGACACAATTACCTACTTGCATAAACACACAAGTTATCTTAAGGTCTTGAAACACGGCGTCTGTGATCATCCATCTGTCTGCTGTCCACTGTCTGATATTTATATATTGATTAATTTTAGCAAAACTCAGCTAAATCTTCATAAAGAACGTACGGAGCAGGAACAGTGGCTCCGCAGGTTTTGAGAGAACCAGAACCAGCCGGGCGGCTCCGTGAAAAGGGCCCATGTATTTCCCATGCTGTTCTGCTGTTCATCTTGTTCTCGACGTTGCCGTGGGCGCCACCATGGCCATTCGGGTTGTAAATTAAAGTAAATATGTGAACTACAGAGCCATTTTGAAGCCTCCACAGAATCGCTGCAGTGTTGACTTGTTGGTCACATGATCACTGAACATTTTACACTAATCAACACCACTTTATATTAGAGATGGGACGATAAACAATAATATCGTTTATCGTGATAAAAAGGGAACGCGATAATTGTTCATGGGACATTTTATATAATCGTGATAATCTCCAACAAAGATAATCGCTGTTAAATCACATTATTATTATATGTGCAGAAAAAAGCTACTAAGCTACAAAAGGGTCTGTTGTCCCAGGCCCCAAGGATTTAGGGGCCCAGAACTGTGAGGCTTCTGGACCCGGGCCCCCAAATTTCTGTGGACGGCCCTGTTCAGACATAATGTTCTTAGCTGTTTTCACTGATAACAAATATAATTATATAAAAGCTCTTTAAATACGAAACTTATTCATAACATTACGATTATAATTATTCATATCCTTAACATTTCTAAACTGTCAGTGGCTTATATCATGATATAAACGTCAATCGCATTTATTTTGGCCCTGATGATCGCAACATAAAATTTCAATATCGTCCCAGGCCGACTTTATATCAGACTTTAGCAGCAAAACTTTCCCAAATTGTCCTTTGAAATACAGGAAAACAGGAAGTGCCACCACAAGAGAAAGAGCGGTTAAGTCTAATTTACGGCAAAAGTGGGCGGGGCTGAATAAGGTCAATAGCAAAACTTGAAAATACCTTGTGGCCGAAAACAAATACTTGGAATGGTTAAAAGGTATGTGAAGGCTGGATGTTTCAGGATTTGAGACTCACTCATCACCAGTGAAGAATGATGAGAATTAACCGCTGCTGGGAGTTTAAATGCCTTGGTTAATTATGTTCACTGTATCATTAAGTGGATAAAATTACTCTGCTCGCTTTTATATAATTCTAGAAACTCAAGGAGGATGTTCTTTGCCAATAAAAGCACGAATACAGCCAAAACCTAAACACTCGTTCTACGAACGGACAGACAGAGACAGCACGGCCTTTCCACGTGATAAGAGATGTTTAACAAAAGTATTATTAAATTATTGTCCATATATGTTCCAATCGCTGGAGTTTGACACTTCAAATCACAACAAACAGAACTAATCATGTGACTGGAGGGGAGGAACAGGGTAAGGATGAAATGGGTCTCTTCTAATTTAACAAAGAATAAAGGAGAGGTTTAAAGAATTTGGTTAAAAAAAAAAAAAAAAAAAAAAAAAAAAGGAGTGGTCCTAGTATTGAACTTTGAGGGACCCCACTTGAACTGAAACCTGTGATGAAATAATGATAATTCAATAATAAAAATACACAAAAAGCAAATCGTCAGCACAGTTTTCAAGGGACAGTCTTTGAAATACCAAGATATCAAAAATGTTTATATTTTTATCTAAAAATTTACATTTCTTATCATTTGTGAAGTTGTAAGCCAGTCCCCACAATAACCACCTGGCTCTTTGGTTGCTATTCCATGGTCAGAATTCCAAATATGGAACTCTGCTCCAAATTGGCCCCTATAACTGCTCTATCCTCGATCGGCTCCAGTCAAATTAAGCTGTGGGTGATGTCACTCTCACTTAGTCCACGTCTTTATTCAGACTATGAGCTCCAATTCTTACCATTGTTTAAATGCCAAACAATCGTATTTCTTGCACCTCATCCCACTTGTGAACCGATTAAAATGAATACTCCCATTTCAAGAAAAGCTCTGAAGTTGTATTTACACAGAAAAGTCCAAAAGTGGTCAAGGCCAGAGCAAATCTATATTTCAGAGCTCTATTTTCAACTGCCTGCTCTTGTGTTTCCACATTAAAAGAGCACAGTTGTAATCTACACCCAGCAGCTCATAACTCCTCATCCAAGTAACATTAGCAGACCCAAACCATTTAAAAAGGCTATGCCCTCTATTTATGTACATGTGCCAGTGCCAGATGTGCTCGGGCCCTATAGGCTGCTGGGTAATGTGGATATGTGGAGGCAAAACACAGGTAGTTAGGCAGTAAAAGGAGTGTGAACACTTCCAGAGTCAGGCCTGCTCAGCGTATTGTGACTACTGCTTCTTAAGAGCGCCAGGGGTATTTCTTATACTGCACGATTCAAGTTAGAATCCATAAAACTCTGCTTAGGGGTGCGTTTTTGCTGATGTATCAACAAAGTGTATTTTTTCTGTCAATACGTTCGCTGCTAAACATTATAAAGTTGATATAAGCCTAAGTTAAACAATAAAAAGTCCACCGTTTTGCCCCCTGCAGAGACGTGACTCAGGTTTCGGGGCAGGACAGCAGCGCGTTTCAGAACAGGTCCATAAAACGAGGGCTCCTAAACTTTTACAGGCTGACAACAACCCTCCCGCCACTTTAAGACTCCACCGTCCCGGGTCATGTGTCGATTAAAATGTGATGGGATTTAGGCCTGAGGTAGAGGAAAATATGGACCCAAGACAGTTACATAATGAGAGGAGGTGAATGTTTGGGTGTTTCATCAAAATGAGGAAGCGAAAAGACTTAAGAGTATACAAAAAGGCCTTGGACATTTTGAAATAATGCTGTAGTCCTGCACAGCATCTCTCCGGACCCTCAAGTACTAAAATTCTACTGTTATAACCACAGCCGCCCTGGGACAGACTGACAATCTGCAACATTGGCCCCTCTGACCACCACCAAAACTCACACACAACACTTTCATACAGATAAAGTTGGTAAAGTGTCATGCCTAAGGACACAACAACACCTTTTTCAGGAGGTTCGGCCACTTTCATACTCGATAAATTGATAGATTAGGTTTTGGTCGAGCACATTTTTATTAGCCGTATTATTATTTTATTGGGGCGCAGACTGGAATTCTGACCACGAGTATCATAGTAACCAAAGAGCCAATCAGGAGCGGGCACTTAGCAACGCTGTCAATCAAACCTGTTGCTAACGCTAGCAGGAGCGACCTTGGGGAAAAAGGCGGCTGATTTGTCTGTTATTAATGTTCATATCTTGATTTACAGACACAATAGTGAAAGAAAAACCCCAGGATCATGTAGAGGGTTAATATGAACATTTAAGACCAAAATGACGAGTTTGACAGCAGCAGATTCAATGTAAAGTGGATTGGAGCCAGAGTCGATGGAGCTGGAAGTGCGCCCATGATCACTTCGTATTTTGAACGTGGCGGCTAGCAGGTTAGCTGTGTCCATTTATATAAACCGTCTATGGATTTTTATAAGGATTTCGATGCACAAAAGGAGAATGGAAACAGAAAAAATGGAGTTCGCTGGAGTTTTGGGAGAGACTGGACACTTAAATCTGTCTTCACTTGTGAATATAAAGCTTACTGGAACGTCCCCGTGTGCAGAGCAGAGTTTGAGCAAGATTTTAATCATTTCAGCAGCTTTTACCACTGACACGGGGCCTATTTTAGTTGAGTAATCGATGCACAATTTGGTTTGGTACACAGTTATACAGTACTTTGGGGGATTTCTATTACCAAAACAGCTCTGCGCCAAAAAATAATAAAAATATACATGAGGAACAGAAACAGCAAAGAAATGGTGTGAGTTATGTCTCGTGAAATACCGTTTCAAACTTTTTCAGGTTAGCATTAAGGCCTTTTTTTAATTATGGTCATTAATAACCCACTGTACAAGTAATAGACAGGAAATGAACGAGCCAATCGCAAGCCAGCATAAATATTACCTACGTGTCAATTATGCGCAATTTACCAGTATTATAAAGCACTTGAGCGGTAATGGACCCAGCACTTTACATAACTCTGCCTCCGACCCAGGCCCCACATTACTCTTAAGCTTCTGTCGGGCGTGTAAAGATTGAATGCGTGTCTCTTTGGAACAACTGCTATTAATAGAGCTGACATAACGGCTCCTCGAGGTTCCCGCTGACATAACGGCTCCTCGAGGTTCTGTGGAAAAGACCTGTGGAATAAGCCCTGTGTACTCTAACACACATTTGGCCTCCCGTCTCTAGTTTGTCGTCTTCTTCGCCAAGTCGAGCTGATCCGATGGCTGGGTTTACGCATACCTCCACATCAGCGTTATCCCAGGAGACGTGGGGACTTTCTTGCCCGGGAATAACTTGGAATATTAACTAAGGAATCGCAGACGTATTCCCATGCTGATGTATGAATGGCGACTTGGGTTGATGTATTTATTAAACATCAACAACCTGGTTTGCAGTTATGTCTCTATGGAGGAATCGGTCATGTTATGGCGGGGTACTCTGACGGGAGATTGGGAGTTGGATATTTTTCTGTTCAACCATAGGGAAAAAATCATTGTTTTGTTGGCGTTTGAAAAGAGGAATTGCAAAGGTTTGGATTGCAATCAGAGAAACGACAAACTGCATTTAATGAACAAAGCGAGACGTTTGAACGCGAGCTCATAAAACCACCACGCATCTCTTTAATTTTAACACTCGCTGGGAGTTTTATGAGCTGGAGGTGCAGACTGGAGGAGAGGGGGAGGACAGGTAACAGAAGAAAGAGTCTGGAAAGAACAGTCTGATTACAGGAGGTGGAACTGTAATCCTCGACATAAAAACTCCTTAACATGGAACCTATGGATGTCACGGAAGGGTGTAAAAACAGATACACAACTGAGCAAAGGGTTTTTCTGCAGCGAGGGATGAAAATGAGTGTTTTAGTTCAATTTTTTATTTGAAAACTTAAAAATCATACCAAAAATAACTTGTTAAATATATATATAGTTTTAATAATCTTGATCTTGCAGTCGTGTTTGGATTTTGACATGAATTCCCTTATTTACTGTCTGAAGTTTTGCCGCAGCATTCTCCTTTTTCATGAGGAATAGTGCTGCTGCGATACTAAAATTTAAACTCAATACTAAGAAATGGACTCGATACGGATTCTGATACCATGATGATGATAAAAACTCTTTCTTTAGAAAATGTACTGTGGTTTTCCACATTGGTCCTGTAGGTTCATAATGATCTATGGTCCTGGTTTAGTCCAGGTTTAGTCCAGGTTTAGTGCTGGTATAGTCCTGGTTTAGTCCTGGTTTAGTCCTGGTTTAGTCCTAGTTTGGTCCTGTTTCAGTCCAGGTTTAGTCCAGGTTTAGTCCAGGTTTAGTCCTGGTTTAGTCCTGGTTTAGTCCTGTTTCAGTCCTGGTTCAGTCCTGGTTCAGTCCTGGTTCAGTCCTGGTTTAGTCCTGGTTTAGTCCTGGTTTAGTCTTGATTTAGTCTTGATTTAGTCTTGATTTAGTCTTGATTTAGTCTTGATTTACTCCTGGTTTGGTCCTGTTTCAGTCCAGGTTTAGTCCAGGTTTAGTCCAGGTTTAGTCCTGGTTTAGTCCTGGTTTAGTCCAGGTTTAGTCCTGGTTTAGTCCTGGTTTAGTCCTGGTTTAGTCCTGGTTTTGTCCCGGTTTAGTCCCAGTTTAGTCCCAGTTTAGTTCTGTTTCAGTCCTGGTTTAGTCTTGATTTAGTCTTGATTTAGTCTTGATTTAGTCTTGATTTAGTCTTGATTTAGTCTTGATTTAGTCTTGATTTAGTCTTGATTTAGTCTTGATTTAGTCCTGGTTTACTCCTGGTTTGGTCCTGTTTCAGTCCATGTTTAGTCCATGTTTAGTCCTGGTTTGGTCCTGTTTCAGTCCATGTTTAGTCCATGTTTAGTCCTGGTTTAGTCCTGGTTTAGTCCTGGTTTAGTTCTGGTTTAGTTCTGGTTTAGACCTGGTTAAGTTCTTTTTCAGTCCTGGTTTAGTCCTGGTTTAGTCCTGGTTTAGTCCTGGTTTAGTCCTGGTTTAGTCCAGTATTTTCATAGTGGTCCATGGGTTTATTCTAGTCTGTGTCTTATACTTGTAGAAGATGCAGCTCAACATCAGTAGAAACAGATTCAGGGTCATTTCTGTCAATGGGACTTTTTAAACCTTTTTATGACCCTACCCACAAGAAACACATTTTTTTCTCATCTTGATCTCCCTGTCAGTTAATCCCAGACTGTTTAAAGAAGTGACTGAGTGTGACGTCACAGCTTCAGCTCCAGATGACGCTCATTGAGGCTCGAGCAGGTACAGCGACCACGAGTATCATAGCAACCAAAGAGCCAATCAGGAGCGAGGCTGATGAAGGTAACGCCCCTTCCTGCCCACACCGCTGGTTTAGCAGGGAGCGGGCGCTTCCCAACGCTGTCAATCAAACCTGTTGCTAACACTAGCTGGAGCGATATTTGTATTTTGTGTTGACTTTTCGTGAAGCTCTTTGGTTCAGCTCAAGTCGTTTTAAATGTGCTGTAGAAATAAACTTGAATAGAACTGAATCTTGAGCTTATTTGCTTCTGAAATGTCCCGCTCCTTTCTCATTTTACTGAGGAAGTTACATAAGTCCTGAAGTGTATTATGTTCACAACAAACAAACTGCTCCTGTGTTTACGGCTCGGCCTCGGCTGCAGAGAAAGTGCTTCTTTGTGGTGCACTTAAACGATCCTCCAAAACGCTGACTCAAAAATCCTTCGGCGTGAGTCACCGGCAGCAGCGTGCTCACAGGTCGCGCTGGAATCCACTCGCACTGATTCAGAATCGAAAAAACAAAAGCAGCAGAGTCGTTAACAAAGCCGCGGCTGTGTAAGAAACGCCTGGAGGCTCCTCAGGTCTGATCAACTTTTGTCTTTTGTGAAAGTGCCAAAACGTGGATGTCAAACATGATATGCTAACAGCTGGAACGCTAGCATCACCGAGCAGCTCCGACAGTCGGCTCGCCTCAGGGAAACAGGGTAATTTAACTAAGTCCTGCCATCTGCTGCTGCTCTGATCACTATATCCACTCACCGTTCAGTAAATCAAACTGGAAATAGAGTTTTTGGAGCTCAATAATCATCATGAGAACTTTTTCTTTGTAAAAACGGACAGACTTTTGTTATTTTTGTTGTAATATGATCAGATCTGAGCTGTGGAGGTGTGGATAAGTCTATTTTATGGCTCATTATTGGTGCATTCTGTTGTTTTTCTGGTGCAGCTCTTGACTTTAAAGGAAACAGTCTATTTAAAATGGTTCTCTGGGATTATCTTGCATTATTTAAACCTTAATCAGACATAAAGTCGTTTTAATATTAACATTTATATTTCTCTGTATCGATATATATCATGCTTCAGGCCCGGCTGTTGGAGTCTATGGTTCAAAATATCTACAAACAGTTAGATTTTGTTTAGACCTAAGTACATTTCATGCTTAAAGACAGATATTTATGGCGCTGCTGATCCTGATAAGTGAAGAAGAAGAAGAGTTTAAGTGTTAATCTGTGGATCCGCTGAATTTTCATCGTCATAAATGATCGTTTTTAACTCCTGGTTCATGTTGTTAACCAAATTCTCTCTGGGTTAAGATCTAGTACAAAACAAAATCAAAAGTAGATGCTGTGATGATGTATTTAACAAGGTAATTATTAATGTTATAAAAATGCAGCCGGCCCGGGACTCCCGCTGCGTTCATCTCATTTACCATAAAACACAAGATGGACGTTGTTGAAAAGGCAGCTCTTTGCTCATGTGTTTCAGATGATTCCTTCCTGATTTGAAGGATTTCGTGAAGCTCTTTTTCCAAATTCAAAAGTTCTAATATTTTCATGTAAATTGTGTTATTGCTATGACGACAGAGGACAGACGCCAGGCCAAGTCATTTAAATCAAACTCTTTAAACCTGAAGCTCATGAACGGGACGTGCGGTTCTACAACTAAACACAAACTGCATTTTGTCTCATTTAAATCAGCACTTTATTAAAACAGATGTATCAGTGTTCAAAAGGTCTAAAAATGTGGGTCATGTTCTTCTGGTGATGACACAGACTTCTGCTTGTTGTATTTTATCATCTTTTCTCCCTTTTTGTAGCTTAACTCTAATCAAAGTATTGCTAATATTATGGTTCGATTCAAGTCTATTTTATCTCACTGTTCGATTACAGGATCAGGAAAGAAAAAAAACCCAGGATCATGTAGAGGGTTAATACGAACATTTAAGACCAAAATGACGAGTCTGACAGCAGCAGTTACAGAGAGAGGAGAGACAATTTTATCTAAAGTGAATTGGAGCCAGAGTCAATGAAACAGGAAGTGTGCCCATGATCACTTCCTGTTTGAAACACGGCGGCTAGCAGATTAGCTACGTCCATTTATATAAACAGACTATGGCTGTTTAACTGGAACATCCCCTTTGTGGAAACATTCTCTGATCTTACTCTGACGTCAGTTGAAGTTTGCCGTCACTAAGCTTCATTTATACTGTTTTTCACATATAGTCACAAAGTTATGAACAATAATAAAAACGTGTTCACACCTGTGATTTAGTCCAGTTATCTTAAGTTGTCGCTTCAATTGGGACTTAACCGTGGTCTGATCCTGGTTCAGTCCTGGTTCAGTCCTGGTTCAGTCCTGGTTCAGTCCTGGTTTAGTCCTGGTTCAGTCCCGGTTCAGTCCCGGTTTAGTCCCGGTTTAGTCTTGGTCTGGTCCTTGTTTTGATTGTGGTTTGATCGTGGTTTGGTCCTGGTTTAATTCTCCTGGTTTAGTCCTGTTCAGTCCTTTAATCCTGGTTCAGTCCTGGTTCCATCCTGGTTCAGTCCTGGTTCAGTCCTAGTTTAGTCCTAGTTTAGTCCTAGTTTAGTCCTGGTTTAGTCCTGGTTTAGTCCTAGTTTAGTCCTAGTTTAGTCCTAGTTTAGTCCTAGTTTAGTCCTAGTTTAGTCCTAGTTTAGTCCTAGTTTAGTCCTGGTTTAGTCCTGGTTCAGTCCCGGTTCAGTCCCGGTTCAGTCTTGGACTGGTCCTTTTTTTGATCCAGGTCTGATCCTGGTTTAGTCCTGGTTTAGTCCTGGTTTAGTCCTAATTCAGTCCAGGTTTAGTCCTAATTCAGTCCTGGTTTAGTCCTGGTTCAGTCCTGGTTCAGTCCTGGTTCAGTCCCAGTTCAGTCCTGGTTTAGTCCTGGTTCAGTCCCGGTTTAGTCCTAGTTTAGTCCTGGTTCAGTCCTGGTTCAGTCCTGGTTTAGTCCTGGTTTAGTCCTGGTTTAGTCCTAATTCAGTCCTGGTTTAGTTCTAGTTCAGTCCTGTTTCAGTCCTGGTTCAGTGCTGGTTCAGTCCTGGTTCAGTCCTAGTTCAGTCCTGGTTCAGTCCTGGTTCAGTCATGGTTCAGTCCTGGTTCAGTCCTGGTTTAGTCCTGGTTAGTCCTGGTTCAGTCCTGACTGGGACATGGCCTCCGTGTCCTGTCAGTCATGAAGACTCCGCCTCCTCTGACCTCATGCTAACTCTGCGCCGTCGCCTTTAGCCGTTTAGCGTCACATCTTTGTTTCTTTAGCTCCTGGAGGAACCATGTCGCTGCCATTACACCTCCCACCGAGATAAAGCCCCAGCGGCACATTCCAGGCTCTTTCACAACCTGCTCGTCGTTGGCCCCTTGTCATTTTCTGCCATCACCGACTTCAAAACTACAAGACGAGTTCACCCCCGTCGTCAATCACGAGGAGGACGCATCATAAACGGGGAATTCACGATAAAACATGAGCGAATGTGAGAGTATAGGACCAAACACCAGGGCCGAACAAACAAACGCTTCATTTACAATCACTCCCGTTGTCAAACTTATGAATGAAGTGAATGAAGTCAAGTTAAAGCCACAGTGTGCAACTTTTTACGGCAAAAAATACATTAAAGGTCCTGTATGACACAAAATTGACTTTTTTTTTTAGGTTTAATCCAAGTTATAAAGCTGTTGGCGCATCAAAAACAGACCTGGAGGTGTGTTTTGTTTCATTCACACATGTTTGAGTAACACTTTATTATTAGGCTGTAACATCTACAAAGCCAAAAAAGCTCTGTTCCACCTTGTGATGTCATCAAGTGGTAGTTTTCAAGTTAACAGCCACCTTGTGATGTCATGAAGAGGTAGTTAACAGCTCAGGACAAGAAAGAGGGGAGAGGAGAGGAGGAGAGGAGAGGAGGAAGAGGAGAGGAGGAGAGGAGACAAGAGGACAAGAGGTGGAGAAGGAGAGGAGACAAAAGGGGGAGAGGAGAGAAGAGAAGGAGAGGAGAAAAGAGAAGGACAGGAGACAAGAGGAGGGGGAGAGGAGACAAGAGGAGGAGAGGAGACAAGAGGAGGAAAGGAGACAAGAGAAGGAGAGGAAACAAGAGGGGAAAGGAGACAAGAGGAGAGAGAGAGACAGAGAAGAGAGAGGAAAGGAGACAAGAGAAGGAGAGGAAACAAGAGGAGGAAAGGAGACAAGAGGAGGAAAGGAGACAAGAGGAGGAGAGGAGACAAGAGAGGAGAGGAGACAAGAGGAGGAGAGGAGACAAAAGGAGGAGAGGAAACAAGAGGAGGAGAGGAGTTTTCACGTTAACAGCTCCTTTTACCTTTAGTTCAGTCGTGTCAGTGGCTATTCCAGGATTCCTGAAACGATCCAAATGATTCTAGTGAAGGAGTTTAAAAACACAGTGGAGCACTTCCTGTATCACCACATGATGACATCACCAGGTGGAACAGAGTGTTTTCAGTTTGAGAGAAGAACTCAGCTTAAATCTGCAGGTTTGTTTGTTAAACGTGTGAATGAAACAAAAAAAACACAACTCCTGCTTGTTTGCATCCATTGCTATGATCTAAAGAATGTTCGTAAGTTTGGCTTTAACTTTATAAATATTTTCATGACATCGAGCAGTTGACATGCCAGCTCCAGAAAGTTACATACTGCACTTTTAATTTGACAGTTTTCACTTTTTTAAATTATTCTATGAACTGACAGATCACGTTTATCGATTCAAAAATAATCTTTACTCCATCTCTTGTTTCCAATTTAAGTTTTGGAGAGAAAAGAGTCTGAACAGAGAGCGAGTGGAGGAGGAGAGGTGCTGAAAAGCCTGAGCTGCTGAGTGGCCTCTTCTCTCGAGTATCGACAGGAGTAATGACAGCGAGCCTCGACGTGCTGAACGCAGCCAAACACCACACAGCCGCTTTTGTGAGGTCATCTCTCATGTAATCACGTTAGAATGAGCGTCTCCTGATGGACTTCATGGGACGCGAGCGGAGCCTGTGCCGAGCGTCCACGTTCAGCGCTCGGACAAACGCTCAGAACGGCACGGCTCTGGTTTGTAACACGAGGCGATGCCAAACACAGCACAGAGCATGAGGCGAGGCAGCCGCGGGCCAACTTTGGCTTCACTCAAACCGTTATTACAGCGCTCAAATTAAGAAAATTCCTATAATTTGAACATTTATGCCCCATTAAGATTAAAGGGTTGAATCTGGCAACCGCCGACCCAAATGTCCATGAGGAATGTGGGCTTAAGGTAGTTAGTAGGACGATATAGAAAGTTCAAATCAGGGCTAGAGTTGTTTTATTGGGAGTAAAAACAGGTTAAATAAAACACAGTGCCAGACCGAGCACGACTACAAACCGCCTGGTGTTTGTCTTCAGGTTTTACGACTGACAATACAGAACACGCTTTTCATTTACAAACTGGAAGGTGCAATATTTAAAATATGCTTAGCAACACTGTCAATCAAACCTGTTGCTAACGCTAGCAGGAGCGACCTCGGGGAAAGAAGGCGTCTCATTCGTCTGTTATTAATGTTCATATCTTGAACAGAGATATGAACACAAAAGTGAAATAAAAACCCCAGGATCATGTAGAGGGTTAATATGACCATTTAAGACCAAAATGAAGAGTCTGATAGCAGCAGTTACAGAGAGAGGGGACACAGATTAAAAAATAAATAAACTAAAAAAAACCCAAAAAACCCTAAAAATAACTAAAAAAAAAAAATCAAAATAACAAAAAAAACTCAAAAAATTAAAAAATGAACTACAAAAAAATAAAAATGTAATAACAAAAAACCTAAATAAACTCAAAGTAACTCAAAAAATAAACTCAAAATAACATTTTTTTTTCATTTTAACTAAAAAAAAAAAAAAAAAGGAAAAAAAAAAAAAAAAAAAAAAAAAAGTTAATATGAACATTTAAGACCAAAATGACGAGTCTGACAGCAGCAGAGAGAGAGGACACAGTTTTTACACAGAAAATTATTTTGAGCCAGAGTCGATGGAGCAGGAAGTGCGCCCATGACCACTTCCTGTTTGGAACGCAGCACCTAGCAGGTTAGCCATGTCCATTTATATAAACAGTCTGTGGTCATGACTTATTTAATCTCAACCAGGTGATCATAAACCACGCCCCAATCACAGAGTCATAAATGGACAAAGTGGGTGGACACCAGGTAGAACCATCTCTATAAATGTTTAAGATGCGCAAGAACTGATCCTTTGCAGTGACATCATGTTGGGGGTATTCTACATGTATGTCTATGACGGAATGTTTATCAGTTACCACAGCGACACAATGCACACATGAGCAAACACTGTCAAAACCGTTTTAAGAAAGAAAAAACGTAAAAAAATGCAAAAGAGAACATTTTCAGGAGTCCGTGATCAGTCCGAGCTCATGGTCCTGTTTAGGAGCGAGTAACGGAGCTTCAGACAGAGCAGAGCCTACAGTTAGCATCACACCGCCAAAATAAATAAGGCACAAATATACAGACGTGTGTATCAGTAAAATAAAATAACAACACCAAAGCCTGATCAGATGAGCCTGGACACATCTGCAGCACTGAACCCACAACGAAACAGAAAGACACAAATACAGAAACAGAAAGACAGAAACAGGCAGGACTCAGACTTATATTAGATCATTAATCAGTCCAGAAGAGGTCCAGCGTCTCCGGTCCCGTGTGCACATGCTGCCGTGTTGAAAACAATGTCTCCTTCTATCAAACGCTCAAGCTCACAGCCCCATATGAAGCAGACAAAGACCCCATTGAGCTGAAGCAGGAGCAACTTCATAATAACACCGAGCTGAAGAGACTCAACTGAGACTAGAGAGCCGGAGAGAGAGAGAGAGCCGGAGAGCCAGAGAGCCGGAGAGAGAGAGCCGGAGAGCCGGAGAGCCGGAGAGCCGGAGAGAGAGAGCCGGAGAGCCGGAGAGGGAGAGCCGGAGAGAGAGAGCCGGAGAAAGAGAGCCAGAGAGCTGGAGAGCTGGAGAGACTGAGCTGGAGAGGGAGAGCTGGAGGGGCCAAGCCGGAGGGCCCGAGTTGGAGAGGCCGGCCCCTCTCCGCTCCAAGCTCCAAACTCCTCGAGAAGCTAGAAATCTGATCACTGTGTCCAGGCCCTTTGTGACAGATGGTGACACTGATACCGGCTAATAAAGACCAGTGCACCCGGGCAAGCAGACCTTAGGAAGGTCAGAGCCCCGGCGGGTCAGAGCCCCGGCGGGTCAGAGCCCCGGCGGGTCAGAGCCCCGGCGGGTCAGAACCAGAGCCGGACAGATCTACAGGGGGCAGCAGGAGGTATAAGGAGGCAGTGGTACAGACGTGAACATACAGACAGTGTAAATACAGGGCCCGCAAGAAATGAAACGTATAAAATATAAGATAAGATAAGATAAGCCTTTATTAGTCCCACAGTGGGGAAACTCCAGCATTGCGCCGCACACACAGAGAACAGAAGGAAAATCGTACATGCAAAAAAAATAAAAAATAAACAAGATAATAGATAAATAGCTAGAATTAGAAAAGAAAAGGTCGAGGTTTTCCATATTCAAAATAAAAAGGTTTTGTTAAAATTAATTCCATAGTTAATTTCATTATTTCTGTAGTGAGAGACTTTCATGAACAACACAAACACCCAAACCCCCGCTCAGGTCCAGTTAAAACATTTAAAACAGGAGCAGGCTGATTCGAAATGTTTATCTCACATTATTAAAGTTCAAGTGGCTCCAGTTTTTCACGTCCTTCAAATGTTACATTTTAGTGAAACAAAATAACCAAAAGCTTTTTTCTCATTTCAGTTCTAGAGTGACACAACCATGAGATCTGGAATTAAAAGTTTAACAAACCAGATACTGAATCAGTCTGTCGTCCCATAAACACATTTACACAGTGTTGTTCTTCTGACAGATGCGATGTCCAGTCGATTCTTCCACAGACTGAACAGTGACAGTTTAAACTCATCTGTCCTGAAACAAACGTCTGAGTGAAAGAGTCTGAAGGTTTAAATCAGAGCCTGAAGTCTGTGTTTATTATATCGACAGACCAGCACGGAAAGAAAAGTTACTCCAACAATTTATTTTCTGTAATTTAATGGAACATACGATTTATTTCTGGAATAAATATAATAATGATGATTTTGATTTTATGTCATTACTTCATTCTGAGATATGACTTTAATGAAACTGTAACTGTAACAGATCAAACATTTAGATTTTATTGAAATAATCTTTTTTTCGAACAGATTTAAGATTCGTTCGGACCTAGATCCATAAACTGAGAAAGCCAAAAACATTATACAGATCCTGCTTTTATCTAGTCATATCTGCTCTTTGGGATATTTTCTTGAGAAATATAATAATAATAATAATTACAAGACAAAAATACTGGGTCTTTCCATTGCACAGAAAACACTCTGATAGTGTCAGAACTACTACAGAACCACAGTGTAATATGAATGAACCCTTTTATTTGAGTTGAAAGTGACATAATTTGATATAAACTCATTAAAATCCTCATCGTTAGATCATTTCACTTCTGAATCTGAAAGCAGCATGTGTTTCATTCTAATATTCTGCCGTCCTAACATCAGGGTGATTAAGTTTAGTGTCGTACGCGTTGCCAATGAGTGAAATAGTAAAATAAAGGTTATGGAGGAAGCAGAGAGCGAGTGCACGTCATAATGAAACCGCAGCCGCCTCGGACTGAGGTGGAAAAACCATGTAATGATCCATCGTTCTGGATCAGAGTCTCGTCGTCTCCAGAGCCAGAGATTCAGGTGAAACGCCATATTGTTTTTATCAGGCACTTCCTGCGCTTAAGGACTGTATGAAATGGTTGCCAGATTGGAGGTACACAAACTCTGCAGGACAGGACAGTATGTTATAGTCATCCACAGATGGCAGATATATGGTCTGTGTGAAACGGGGAGAACGCCAAAACGCTCCGGCTCAAAATAAGAAGCATTTACCTTAGAAAAGATTTGTGACAGATGTAGAAGTCGGCACACAAACAAAACACGAACGTATCTGAACATGATCCAAGCTGTTTTTCTGCAAATGTTCTGGACCATCTGAGGAGGAGAGCACGTTTCTTTTTTTTTAGTATCGATACCTGCTCCAAAGATTCCAGTTTCAATAATAGTTTTAGGATTGAATAGTTTCTGATTTTGAAAACCAGACTGACTGAGGGAGCGTTCAGTTTCAAAGGAGCAAACATCATACGCGAAGATTAAGTGGCATTATTTTAGACCTTCTAGACCTTGTAGACCCTGTAGACCCTGTAGACCTTGTAGAGCAGTGGTCCCGCATCCACAAAAACACTAAATAACTGTATCAGCGACGCATCTTCTCCGACGTAACTTTGGCTCATCCCTCATGACACACTAATGAGTTCGTCCGTAGATACATAATGAAAATCCTGCCAGTAAATCTCCACAGAAATCCATTTGATATAACAGCGAGTTTATTAGATCTGTGCTAGATCTGCTCTTGTCCTCCACGATGACATATCATGTATAACACATCAGACACATCGCCCAAAAGTAGAGCCACAAGCTCGTTTGGAGAAAAGACCAAACTGAGGAGCCAGAGGAGGAGCCTACGACCTCCAAGAAAACGAAAGATCAATTTAACAGACGACACCAGGAGTCCTACTTAAAATCTGGGTTTGTATCTACAGGTGAGTCTCACGCCGTCGGCTCTGCGTAATATGGACGAGGCAATGAAACCTTCAAAACTGCTTCGGCACAAGGAGACTAAACACCTGGATTAAAAAATAAGACTTTGGAGTTTTTAAAGAAACAAATGTGAATAAGAGGGGAAAAAAGGAACAAGTGCAGGGCTCCCACTGATTCAGCGGTTTAGTGAGGTGGATTTTTTATGCACTGAACTTATTTAAGACCCTGTAGACTCCTGTAGACCCTGTAGGCCTTGTAGACCCTGTAGACCCGGTAGACTCATGTAGACCCTGTAGACTCCTGTAGACCCTGTAAACTCGTGTAGACTCCTGTAGACCCTGTAGACCCTGTAGACCCTGTAGACCTTGTAGCCTCTGTAGACCCCTGTAGACCCCTGTAGACCTTGTAGACCTTGTAGACCTTGTAGACCTTGTAGCCTCTGTAGACCCTGTAGACCCCTGTAGACTCCTGTAGACCCTGTAGACCCTGTAGACCTTGTAGCCTCTGTAGACCCTGTAGACCCCTGTAGACTCCTGTAGACCCTGTAGACTTCCGTAGACCCTGTAGACTTCTGTAGACCCTGTAGACCTTGTAGCCACCTTATTGACCGTGTAGTCACTGTAGTCCTTGTAGACCCTGGGCCTGAGTGGAGTTTGACATCTTGCCTCGGGACACAAACATGACTGAACCTAAACGCTCTATTTGCTCATACTTCACCTCTGGCCTGGTTCAAACAGATGTCCTTAAAGAGGAACACAGCGTCCATCAGCGTCCACACACAGGGACACATCAGGAGGAGGGCCATCCATGTTCTGGATCAGACTTCGACTTCCAAATAACAAGCCATCAGCCAATATCCTGACTGGACATACAAACTGATATAATACAACTGTTTTCTGGTCACTTTTATTTATACAAAGATGTTATGCCACTACTTGAGATAAACAGCTCCATAACACATTAGGATCAGTTTAGTTTAAAGGAAATAAAGGCTATTTTCTGCCTCTGCTCTGGTTTATGAAAAAGCTGGACCAGTGCATCTCTAATCAGGAGGGTCATCAGCTGTTTGGATACCAGTGGAGATAACAGGTTCAGTCTGGACGTTTGCTGATCTGACCAGTTCACGAGCTGCTGAGATGACCACAGAAGATGTCCACACGGAGACGGAGACGAGATAAGGACAGACAGGACAGGAAGCACTGGTTTACATGTTTTTGGGAGGATCTTGACAAATGATAAAAGACAATAAAACGTAGGCTTAAACGGTTTACGACAGATGTGTATGTTTTAATGAAGAGATTCTGTTCAAGTTCAACTGAAATCTGAAGTGATCCAAGCTACAGGGTTAGCAGGGTTTATGCAGAATGAGACAAAAACTGCAGCCCAGCCCAGGAACTGACCCACTGACCCTCTGACCCTCTGACCCAGGGCTGTCAGGGTTAAAGATTTTCACTTGCAAGAACTTTCCAAGCCTCAGCCCTGCGGTGTTTAGCACACAGGCCCAGAATACAACTTAAGCTGAAAAATATCAATAAAACAACAGCCAAGCATCGTCCCAGCGTCTCCGCAGCTTGAAACGGCGTAAACATGAATTGGTTCCCTAGACTGTATATATAAAAATGGACTATGCGCTAACCACGAGCCACTCAGCCATCGTGCACGCTGCCAAACACTCATCTTTGGACAGTTACTTATGATTATTCTCACATTTTCGAGCGATTCCGATCATCAAACGGGGACCACCACGCTGCAGCCCCGTGTGGTGAGGTCTTCCTGTGCAGATGGAGGCTGCACTGGGCCAAAACCAACATGCATCTGGTAACGAGCGCGCAGAAAAACAACAGGCCTGTGGACGAGCCAATGGAGGGGGCTGCGTTTTATTAATTAAAGGTTAATCAACGCCGGATCTGAGTGTGTTTTTCGGGCCACTGCGGGGAAAGGATGTGGGATAGAGCAGATGGAGGAGAACAACAAACGGTTGAGAAGAGACACAACAATATAGTCACAATAATATCATGAGCACAAGAGGCAGATGTTTAGGAGAACCTGCTGCAAAAGAATATACAGAATGTTTTATCTGAACCACAGACTGTGTAAAGACGTGACTAAGTGAGTGTGACATCACCCACATCGTTCAGCTCCAAATGAAGCTCAATGAGGCTAGAGCAGGTATAGGAGCGAATGTTGGAGCAGAGTTTCATATTTGGAATACTGAAAACAAGTATTATAGCAACCAAAGAGCCAATCCAGAGCGACGTTGTTGAAGGTAACGCCCCTTCCCGCCCGCACCACTGGTTTAGCAGGGAGCGGATTAGCTATGTCTATGATCTGAACCCTTCCATATTTTGTTTTCTGTTCCCAGATGCACAAAACCCGCTTCCCAAACCTCCTCACTGTTCTGTTTTTACGGTCCACCTGCCCATCTCCAATATTCTAAACATTTCAGATTCACTTTCTCCAGCACAGAGCCATAACTGGACTTCAAAGCCCGTGGAACCATGTCCATCACGGCAGAACAAAGCGCTGCATGGTCCACAGACAGGAGCAGGAGATAAGGAGGCGTTTCAAAGGGGACCTGTGTTTATCTTGATGTGTGATGGGGGCCCGGGGCAGAGAGACAGCGGGATGCCCCTTTATCTCTCGCTCTCGCCTCTCTCTTCTCCGTCTTTTCTCTCCCTCGTCTCTCTTTCTCACAGGGCTGTTCGTCTTTAGCCCGCATAGACCTCACATACCTGACATTCCAGCTCCGTGTCAGGGAGAAGGCTGCTTTGGTCACACGAGAGATGGGTGAAACGAGAGCTGCCAACAACACTCAGGGTAGATTTTATGGGTGAAGATAGAGTTTGTGTTGGAGCGAGAGAGAGCGACGGCAGAGTGTTGGTTTTGTACAACTTTTCTGGTCTTTTTATTCATAACTTGAATAAAAGTTTACTCAGGAGTGATCCTTCTTTCCGATGGAGCATAGCCCACCTGCTGAATGCAAAAGTCTAGACGCACACTCATGCATCTTTTTGCATTTACCACTTTTTTACATTTTATATACACACAGAATATAAGAAGCAAGATACAGTTGTCCCTCGCTACATCGCGGTTCACCTCTCGTGGTCTTGCCAATTTGCGGATGGTTTTTGTGTAATTTTGCATGCTTTTTTTTTTTTTTTTCTGTATCCTGATTGGCAAAGGGACTGTAGACCATTGTGTTCTGCGTCCTGATTGGCTGAGGGACTGTAGACCATTGTGTTCTGCGTCCTGATTGGCTGAGGTACTGTAGCCCATTGTGTTCTGCGTCCTGATTGGCTGAGGGACTGTAGACCATTGTCCATTGTGCTCAGTCTCCTCCGTCTCCTCCTCTTGTACAGTACAGAATGTGTTCAGACAAATTTACATAAATGTTGGATCGCAGTGTGACTCTTAAGTGCTGTATGTTTGCAAGTTTTCTCCCCAACAAAACCCACAATGTCGATGAAACGTTCTGCACCGACAAAGGCACCGACGAAGGTTTGAACTTTGAGAGAGTTTAACAAGAGAGAAACTGTGAGAAAATGTTAATGCCTGTGTGAGAAAAGTGTATAAAGTGTGTGGTGAGGGGTTTTACAGCCACAAAACATACAGAATAATTGTACAAAATAAATCTGATACATCGCAGATTTCTCTATTGCGGGTTATTTTTAGAACGTGACCCCCGAGATAAACCAGGGGCCAGTGTATATGGAATGATGTAAGTTAAGTGTGTGTAGAAATAGCCAAACGCCGTGACGTCAAATGAAGCTCATCGAGGCTAGAGAAGTTATAGCGGTCAATTTCGAGCAGAGTTCCATATTTGGAATTCTGACCACGAGTATCATAGCAACCAAAGAGCCAATCAGGAGCGGGGCTGTTGAAGGTAACGCCCCTCCGCTTAGCGACGCTGTCAGTCTATTCTGCAAAGTCGAGGAGAGGAGGCAGCTGTCTGTTATTAATGTTCATGTCTTGATTTACGGACTCTGACTGGAGCTGAACGCCGTGGGTGATGTCACACTCACTCACGGCCCAAACGTCATCCTGCTCGCGCTGACACACAAACTCCGTTATATCCGTGGCTCTTTAGCTCTATAAATCTGAGCCTGTGAAATCCCACCTGCGCTCTCTGGAACCCACACACTGTTCTGGGGCCGTGTTTCGTGCTGTAAAAGTGGACTGAAGCTGACAGTTGTGGAGTTATTAAAAGAACGCTGCTGCCGCCTGTTTACACGAGCTCCTCGCTGTGTGTTCCTTTAATAAACTCTGTGAAAAGGACAGGCCCGAAAACAACCAAAGTGTTTGTATTTGTCTGCGAGCCAGTTGGACAAAATGTGCCCAGACGTGTCCGTTACGCCTCTGAAATGGCGGTGCAGGGTCGGGACGTGGTTTTCAGCAGAGACTTTTGATTTAGTGAGAAGAAGCTGATTTCACAGTTTATGGAGCCAATATAGAACAGTACTCTGAGCTGGAGAGACATGTTTTGGTGAAAAAAGGAGGAGAAGAAAGGGCAGGACGAGGCTTTGAGCTCATAACCAAACAGAGGAGGTGGAGGAGGTGGAGGAGGAGGAGTTCTGGTGTCTTCGGGGAGACACACATGCCGTCACGTTACACAAAGTTTACAGTTTTAGAAGTTGCAGATGTTGGAGTCCCGAGAAAAGCAAAGATTTCCTTAAGGCTTTGGAGAAACATGAGTTGGACACAGCAGTGAAAACTTCTGCTTCTGGATTTCAGGGTTCAGTTCCACTCAAGTGTGTTTCTATAACACGTTTAAAACAACTCGAGCTGCACCAAAGAGCTGCACGAAAGCACAGATACACGATACAGACGAACAGAACAATCAAACACCTGTGGATCCTGTGTGGTGTTAAATACCAGGGAGGAGAGGTGGGTTTGAGTCTTAAACTGTGACAGGTGAGTCTGGACCATAGACTATAAAGAAATGGAACAATGGAGTGTGACGCCGACCATTATATTTAAATTTACAGACACAATTGTGAAATAAAAACCCAGAATTTAATTATAAAACGTTTCAATGTTCTGTCTAAAACAGCACAAAAAGTTGGATTTGACAGAATAGAAGAGTTTGTATGGACAGACATGGAGAGAGGTGGAGAGGTGGAGGGAGGTGGAGGGAGGAGGTGGAGGGAGGTGTAGGGAGGAGGTGGAGGGAGGTGAAGAGAGGTGTAGGGAGGTGGAAAGAGGTGGAGGGAGGTGGGTAGAGGGAGGTGGAGAGAGGTGGAAGGAGGTGGAGAGAGGTGTAGGGAGGTGGAGAGAGGTGGAGAGAGGTGGAGGGAGGTGGAGAGAGGTGGAGGGAGGTGGGTAGAGGTGAAGGGAGGTGGATAGAGGGAGGTGGAGAGAGGTGGAAGGAGGTGGAGAGAGGTGTAGGGAGGTGGAGAGGAGGTGAGAGAGGTGGAGAGAGGAGGGTGGAGGTGGAGGTGGAGGGAGGTGTAGGGAGGCGCTGGAGGGAGGTGAATAGAGGGAGGTCGAGAGAGGTGGAGGGAGGTGGAGGGAGGCACTGGAGGGAGGTGGAGAGAGGTGGGGAGAGGTGGAGAGAGGTGGAGGGAGGTGGAGAGAGGTGGAGGGAGGTGGAGAGAGGTGTAGGGGGGCGCTGGAGGGAGGTGGATAGAGGGAGGTGGAGAGAGGTGTAAGGAGGTGAAGAGAGGTGGAGGGAGGTGAAGAGACGTGTAGGGAGGCGCTGGAGGGAGGTGGATAGAGGGAGGTGGAGAGAGGTGGAGAGAGGTGGAGAGAGGTGGAGGGAGGTGTAGGGAGGCGCTGGAGGGAGGTGGATGTCTGCTTTTGCTCAGAGTTCTTCAGGTTCAGTGTGTTTCTCTGTCTGAGGCGTCAGGTTAATGCTCTGGTGATGATGGATGTAAAAGTGAATCAGTGAGCGCACGTTTGGACCACTGTGCAAATCATTAATCACCACGTCCCTCCTCCCTCTCCTCACCCTTTCTTTTCCTTCGCTTCTTCCTCTTTTCCTCTTGTTCTCCTCTTTTTCTCTTCCTCTTCTTCTTCTGATCCGTTGGTCTGTTTCTGTAGCACATAGTAAAACTCATTCACACAAAACGCTGCACTTCTCCTCTTCTCCGCATTTTCTCCGCTCTTTCTCTTCCTCCTCTTCTTCTCTCCTCCTCCTCTTCCTCCTCTCCTCCTGTCGAGCCGTTGGTTTGTTTCTGTAGCACGTAGTAAAAC
Organism: Periophthalmus modestus; assembly: GCA_019594935.1. NCBI lineage: Eukaryota > Metazoa > Chordata > Actinopteri > Gobiiformes > Gobiidae > Periophthalmus > Periophthalmus modestus. Next base: position 6,525,009 of record JAIEZT010000007.1, on the reverse strand, counting down.
TCATTCACACAAAGCGCTGCACTTCCTGGTCCATGTTCAAGATGCTCCAGCTGCACAAACACTCGTTCTGAGGCTGCAGAGCGTGAGCTGATTGAGAGCTTTTTGGCTCTCGTGGGACGCCGTAGTCCGAGGAGAAAAAGCAGTTAGAAATAGATTAATCTTACGCAGACAGTAACATCTTTTTAGAGTTGGCAAAATGCACAGAGTGAGAAGCAGAAGCCGAGTTTAGAGACGAGTTTGCGAGATGGTTCAGTCTGATCACGTGAGCTCGTCTTCATCTCGGAAAAGAACCAAAGAAGAACGTCCTCGTTTCAGATACTCGACCTGTCAAAATCCATGTTTTTTTCTTGACGTTTACTTCGACGACTCCTATAGTTTATATGTTTGAGGTCTTTCATTTGTATCTAAAGTAAGCTGTGGAATTATGCAGCAAAGTTTTTTTATTTTTCATATTCAGATCCTCAGAGTCTCGTCCCTTTTTCTTTGTGGAGCTCAAACCTTCGTCCTTCTCTCAGCTTCACGGTGAAGTTCCTGAGATGGTTTCCACTTCACGACTGTGTCAGGGTTGAAGCAAAGAAGTTCTCGAAGCAAAGGGTAAAGGATATGTTAAAGTTTGGAGTCATTTTGAGCGTATTTTTGTTTTGTTAGCTGTCAGATTTGTCCAGTGCAGTTTGTGCCTCTTCAGCGTGTCTCAGTGTTAGGCCTGACCTGGAGCGTGTGGAGCCGTAAAGCAGGTCAACCAGAGGAGACGGAGGAGAGGAGCGAAAGAAAAGGAGAGAGGGAGGAGTGACCGCTTGGCCTGAGAAAAGGAGAGTGGTTCTGTGAAGTCTGCCACTGCCCTGTCAAAGACTTTCACTCTGTCACAAAATGTTATGAGATGAACTGCAGCAAAACCAGACTTAAAGCTCCTGTATCACACAAAACTGACTCTCATAGCTTCAATCCATGTTCTAACGCCGTTTCCTCCTCAAAAACAGACCTGGAGTCGTGTTTTGTTTCATTTATTATTAGTCTGTCTGCATCTCCAAAGCTCAAAATGCTCTGTTCCACCTTGTGATGTCACGAAGTGGTAGTTTTCAAGTGAACAGCTCCTTTTCCCTTTAGTTCAGTAGAGATAAGTGGCAATTCCAGATTTGCTAAAATGATCCAGATGATTCTAGTGAAGGTGTGTGGAGTTTAAAAACACAGTGGAGCACTTCCTGTATTACCACATGATGACATCACAAGGTGGAACAGAGTGTTTTCAGTTTGAGAGAAGAACTCAGCCTAAATATCCAGTGTTTTTGTGTTAAACGTGCCTGTAGCTCAGAGTCTGTGGTCGAGCTCTGCGCAGAAACAGCTCCTTGTGATTTAACGTGGGATAATCCCGTGGCGGCGGCGGTGGCTCGTTAGTGTAATTTACTGCCTGCACCGTCCCGGGGTTTTGTGGAGCACTTTTACTTCTCTGCGGCTCTTTACCTTATTAAATCTGCTTCAGTCTCGTTCAGAAACTGAGGGAGACTTTTATAAATAAATAAAACATATGACAATCTCGGTATCAAGCCGTGGATTCTGACAGATTCTGTGCAGAGTGAAGTCCTCAGAGCGGCGGCCATGTTGAGAAAACTGCATCCAAGAACTCGGAATACTACGAAAACTCCTGCACTGGATCATGTTCACCTCAGAGAGAAGAGATCAGAGAAACAAAGACTCTTCTGGGGCCATGAGGTCGTCCAGGTCCAGGCACTTTAATGTCATAAAAGAGGAGGTAAAGAGGAGGTAAAGAGGAGGTAAAGAAGAGGTAAAGAGGAGGTAAAAGGGAAGTAAAGAGGAGGTAAAGAGGAGGTAAAGAGGAGGTAAAGAGGAGGTAAAGAGGAGGTAAAGAGGAGGTAAAGAAGAGGTAAAGAAGAAGGGCAAGTAAAGAGGAGGTAAAAGGAGGAGGTAAGGAGGAGGGTAAAGAGGAGGGTAAAGAGGAGGTAAAGAGGAAGTAAAGAGGAGGTACAGAGGAGTAAAAGGAGGAGGTAAAGAAGAGGTAAAGAGGAGGTAAAGAGGCGATAAAGAGGAGGTAAAGAGCAGGTAAAGGGGAAGTAAAGAAGAGGTAAGGAGGAGATAAAGGGGAAGTAAAGAGGAAGTAAAGAGGAGGTAAGGAGGAGGTAAAGAGGAGATAAAGAGGAGGTAAAGAGGAGGTGCGGCTCCTGCTGCGTCACGTCTAACTTCAGGCTCAAAGCTCCATTGGGGAGATGTTTGGACACCATTTTGTTTTTGTGTTTGGAAGATATTTCTGCGTAATGTCTAATAACAAACACGACTGTCCGACTTTAGGGATTAATATAAATTCTAGAGCTGGAGTCGACTAAAGAAATACTTCAAATCTGTAACTGGACGAAAAGTTTCAGAGTGAAGACGTTTGGCTGCTCGTCCTTCAGTTCTGGTCAGATTTTCTGCTGGACACTTTTCGTCAATTGAAAAGGGGGCCGTGGTCAAAGCTCTAAACTCTTTAGTTTCTCTGTATCTGACCCAAACTGCACTCATCAGACTCACCTGCAGGGGGAGTTCATGCAAAAACTACGATTTATGCAGGAAAAAAAAGTGCTAGGAGAGTTATACATGTATTTATATAAAGACAGATTCAATTTGTGAATCATGAGTTTAATCTGACTTTACATTTCAACACCAAATCTTCAGCTCCACTTCCACCATTTTTAAAACTGTGTTAAACCCTCAGGATTAAACAGCAGCTCCTAAAGATGAGAAGAGACGCAGAGAAGAGGAGAGGAAAGAAAAGAGAGAAGAGAGAAGAGGGAAGAGCCCTGAGGATGAGAATGTGGATGACAGAGCAGAGCTGTAAAAGAGTCATAAACCAGGGTCAAACAGAGGAGACTTGGGACAGAGGGAGGAGAAGAAGAGGAGAGAGAGGGAGAAGGAGGACGAAGAAGAGGGGAGAGGAAAGAGAGGAAAGGGAAGGAGCGGAGAGAGGGGAGAAGTGGAGAGAGGGAGGAAATGAGAAGAAGGAGAGAGGGTGGAGAAGGAAGGGAAGAAGCAGGGAGGAGTGAAAAATGAGAGAGTAGACCCCTGTCTGTGGCCTGTTCGTTCACTCTTCTACATTCCTCCACTGACTCACTCTGTTCATCTTTCCCACAAACGCAGAATCCATCATCAGCTCGTCATCAGCCCTGATCTCACTGTCTGCGCAGACGCCCAGAGACGCAGTCAGAGCAGTGACACAAAGACAAAGAGACGCTGACACAAAGACACAGAGATGCAGACTCAGACGCAGACACACAGACACAGACACAGAGACGCAGACTCAGAGACACAGAGACACAGTCAGAGCGCAGACACAGAGATAAAGAGATGCAGACAGAGACGCAGACACGCAGTCAGAGCGCAGACACAGAGACGCAGACACAGAGACGCAGACACAGAGACGCAGACACAGAGACGCAGACACAGAGACACAGACACAGAGACGCAGACACAGAGACGCAGACACAGAGACGCAGACACAGAGACACAGACACACAGACACAGAGACACACAGAGACGCAGATACAGAGACAGAGACACAGAGACACAGACACACAGACACAGACGCAGACACAGAGACGCAGACACGCAGACACAGAGACACAGACAGCAGAAGACGAAGACAGAGACGCAGACAAGAGACTCAGAGACACAGAGACGCACACACAGAGACACAGAGACGCAGACACAGAGACGCAGACACAGACTCAGACGCAGACACAGAGACACAGAAACAGAGACAAAGAGACGCAGATACAGAGACGCAGACACAGAGACATAGAAACAGAGACAGACACAGAGACGCAGATACAGAGACGCAGACACAGAGACGCAGACACAGAGACACAGAAACAGAGACAAAGAGACGCAGATACAGAGACGCAGACACAGAGACACAGACACAGAGACGCAGACACAGAGACGTAGACACAGAGACACAGACAGAAAGACGAAGACAGAGACGCAGACACAGACTCAGAGACACAGAGACGCACACACAGAGACACAGAGACGCAGACACAGAGACGCAGACACAGAGACGCAGACACAGAGACGCACACACAGAGACACAGACGCAGACACAAGTGACACACACTAAAACCATGATGCCAAACCTTGGTACTAGTTTTGGGGTAAATGCTTTTCCTGTCACAGCTGAAAAATACTATGAAAATGTGTTTAGTTACAGAATGAAAACCTGCATCAGAACATTAGAACATTCTGACACACGGCCCAAAGAAAGTACTATGTTCTGAGTACTTTTACTTTAGTAAAGTACTGTGCTCTGAATACCACCAAATGAAAGAATAACTGTAGCTGTTCACGACTCAAAATCATCATTTCATCACTTTAAATAAACTCACACGACGTTCTCCTGAGACAGATGCTTCCAGAGCGACCTGCGCCCCCGTCACCCATCCACCCAGATGCCCTCCCGTCCTCCCTAACCCCCCTCACAGATACACAGACTGATAAACCTGCTCCTCCATTATCTCTGACATTCCTTTCACCTTCTGATTACCCATAATCCCCCTCTCTCCCTGCACCACCGCCCCCTCCTCTCTCCACCCATGTGTGTGAGGGCGGAGCAGCTCAAGAGCATGATGATAAATGATGATTCAACATTACAGCAGATAAAGAGCAGAGCTGAGGAGGAGGAGGAGGAGGAGGAAGAGGAGGAAGAAGAGGGAGGGGCCTGACGTCTGACCTCTGACCCTGTGTTTCCTGGACACTCCCCTTAAACACACAATCTCACATTTTTACATTCAAATATTTGGATGCTAAAGTGACGGGGTTGTAGTTGTACTTTTCCATGTAATAAAGTATATTTTATTTTATTTTTTGAATCGTAGCAGCAGCTCTGTCTCTAGTTGTGTCACTGTGCATCACTCACGGGTCAAATATGAAGCTGGAATCTTCGTTTTGTGGTCAGGATCTATCATGTTTTTTCGTTGCACAACTGGGACATTTTTTGGGTTATTTTTTGGCTCTGGAGGCTACTGTGGCTCAGTTGATAGAGTGTTTTGAGCCATAGGTTGGTGGTTCAATTCCCCACTCCCACAGATGAATGCTTTAACGCACTTTGTCCCCATTTATTTACAATTTTTTAATTAAATGATGAGATTTAAGCCATAAAAGGTTAAAAAATGAACTACAGTGACTTGTTTGCGTTTTATTGTTTCTTTTTTGCAGCTCGTGATGTTTTCTTGTTTTAATTTTGCAGATTTTGTCCAGTTTTAGGTTCAAAGTTTTCAATTGTTCTTCAAAGTTTGTCAGGCCGAAGCTGCAAACTACAACGCAACACCAGTACGCTGTTAGCATGCTAGTTATAGTGTCAGTTTTATCGTTTATACTGTGGTGAATATTTACTTCATTTTGTTATAGTGACAGGTCTAAGTTATGCAGGTTTTTAAAAAAATATCAGCCACAAACCAGGACGTAACACCAGTGCGCTGTTAGCATGCTAGTGTTTGTTAGCAGTGGTGTGATGGCAAAACTCCGCTCTGGCCTCGGAAAGTTGTGGAATGTGTTCGGATGCCAGGAATGTTTGAGGAATGTGAGGTTCTAACCGGCGACTAACAAACTAGTTCTGTTTTACAGGGTTTAGGCTCACGCAGAGACGCAGAGCAAATTTAAGCAGTTTTAAGGCTCGTTTTATCAGTTAGTCAAAAACATTTTAACTGTTTTTCAAGTTATGCTAAAACCAGCATTAGCTAAACCGGCCTGATTTCCTCTCGAGCTAAAAGTGCAGGGTGAGATTAGCGTTACATCGCTCTACACATTTATGATCACTATAAGAGACATGTGGAGCTGGAAAAGAAGCTTAAAAGATGGAGTTTAAAATGGCCGCCGAAGCCTTTGCTGAAGGTGGAGGAGGTGGAGGCGAGTGTTCAAGCACGAGCTGAAACAGAAGGAGCTGTTTTCAGATCACAAACAGAAGAATCAAGGACGTCGCAAGCAAAGATTTTGTAAAAAAAAAAAAAAAAGTAGCAGGAGCGACCTCAGGGAAAAAAGGACCTGATTTGTCTGTTATTAATGTTCATATGTTGATTTACAGACACAATAGTGAAATAAAAACTCCAGGATCATGTAGAGGGTTAATACGAACAATTAAGACCAAAATGGACACAGATTTTCAAAAAACAAAACATAAACTCAAAATAACAACTAAATTCAAAATAAACTCAAAATAACAAAATAATAATAATAATAATAATGATAATGAAACTGAAATTAAATAAAAAATTAACTAAATTAACTTAAATAAAATAAAATAAAAATCAACTCAAAATATGTAAAAAATAAATAAATAAACTCAAAATAAAAAGAGTTAAAAAAAAAACCCAAACCAAAACAAAACAAAACAAACAATCCTCAAAATAACAAATAATTTTAAAAAAACAACCTCAAAATAACAACCCCCCCCCCCCCCCCCCAAAAAACCCAGGATCATGTAGAGCGGGTTAATACAAACATTTAGTCGATGGAGCAGGAAGTGCGCCTATGATCACTTCCTGGTTGGAACACGGAGGCTAGCAGGTTAGCCCTGTCCATTTACAATTCAAACTATCAGACTTCAGAGATGAAACCTGGGATTCCCACTTAACCAGAAGTGCCGCCATAGAGAAAATGGTCTAGGGCATTTAGAGGTAAAAGTGGGCGGGGCAGAATAGGGTCAGTAGGTCAAATAAGGTCAAATGCGTGGAATTACTGAGCACACAAACATCTGAGCGCTCTAGACGTCACACTGAGCCACTCGAATCACACTCCAGAAACCAGAGTCAGAAAGAGTAAATAATGAGCCGTTTTAGAGCCACAAAGAGCCAAAGAACATAAACGTGTCCCAGAAGAAAGTGTCTGACACGACGTAAGCCTGAGGAGCTCCAAACATGAGGGTCAAAGGTCACGAAGAGAGAGGAAGGGAGCTGGTTTACTCCACACACATGTGCACACAGAACGAATACTACAACAGCCCTCGCGCTAAAAATATGCATTAGTGGAGAGTGGAGGAGGAGGAGGTGGAGGTCAGATGAGTGGAGGTGGAGATCAGAACAGCAGGTTGTGAGGTCACGTTAAGGATTTACATCATTTTGAGATTTGGAAGCAGTAATTTCTCAAACTTTTTCCTTTTTGATCTGTTCTGATGATGTGAATTTATTGTTAGGATTGAAAAAACCTGAGAATACGACATTTTCACAGAATCTGACCCAGATAAAGAGAAAGTGACGGTGCTCGAGCTCATTCTGAGACAGTATATTTACAGACTAAATATCAGCAAATATAATTATAATTACATTTAGTGCTCCACCTCTCCGCTTCTCTCAGCTCGAGGCCTGCTCTGGAGTCTGTGTACAGTCCAAAAAACAATTATTCAGTTGCGAAATTAGTTAATTATCTCAATAACACTGTGATGAATGGAATATTTCTGGCTCTAGTGCAGTGACACAGGCTCGGATCAAACCTCGAGCCATAAACAAAGTAATGTGTCTACTCCATTCAGTGTAGTGAAGAGTGCAGTGAGCGTTACACCACTCCATAAGAGAATGTACCAATGTCGTCGAGAGAGCAGCTCAGGACCCCAGTCTGCTGTACATCTCCATCTCAAAGACACCAACCACGACTTTGAGGAGAGTGAGGTTCAGATCTGAGCCAGAGAAAAGAAATGGTTTGAGAGGAGAGTTAAAGAAGAAACAGGAATAGAGCTTTAGACATCATCCATCCCCCATCTACAACTCCATCCTCAGACCCAAAGCAAACAAAGGAAACAAAGAACAAAAGCGGTTTCCAGTTCAGAGTAGTTAGCTCCTCCCTTCAGATGGATATAAGGCAGTGTCCAGCAGCAATCTGACCAGAACTGAAGAAGAGGACGAGCAGCAAAGCATCTTCACTCCAACAACTTTTTGTCCATTTGACAGATTTTACTTTTATTTTTTACCACTGGGATCGAACCATTCAAAGTCCATTTAACACAAGAACTTTTTGTACCAAGTCAAACTCACATGAAACTTTAAGACCAACAAATCCACGTCATCTCACTCATATGATCCAAAGATGAAGACTTTAGAGTTTAGCATGTAGCCGCTAAACGCTAGCACGAGGCACACTTCGTCACAAACACACCGCTCGTATGTTTATGCGTGAGGTGTGACTTTCACGCCAGCATCTGTGTGTAAGCGAGCTCCTTTCAGCACTTACAGTCTGACATGCTAACTAGATCCATTTTCTCCTATCTGGCAACGGCTGTGGACACCGGCCAAGCCCCGCCCCCCTCGCCCCGCTCAGTCGGACTGCCCTCTCGGACCGATATAGCCTCATTAATGACAGCTGCCACACACGTCAAAAACACTTAAACACAGATACGAGGAGGAGAGGAGGGGAAGAGGAGGAGTGGAGGAGAGGTGGAGAGGAGGAGTGGAGGAGAGGAGGGGAGAAGTAGAGGAGAGGTGGAAGGAGAGGTGGAGAGAAGGAGTGGAGGAGAGGAGGGGAGAAGCAGAGGAGAGGTGGAGAGGAGGAGTGGAGGAGAGGAGGGGAGAAGTAGAGGAGAGGTGGAAGGAGAGGGAGGGAGAGAGAGGAGGAGTGGAGGAGGAGGAGGGGAGAAGCAGAGGAGAGGTGGAGAGGAGGAGAGGAGGGGAGAAGTAGAGGAGAGGTGGAGAGAAGGAGTGGAGGAGAGGAGGGGAGAAGTAGAGGAGAGGTGGAGAGGAGGAGGAGGAGAAGGGGGAGTGGAGAGGACGAGTGCAGGAGATGGCACAAAGTGAGTGAAATTGAATATGTGTTAATAAGGCATAAAGCTGTGAACGTCTGTGAAAACGATTGGAACAAGAGAAGAAACCAGAGCATCGGGCTCAGGGGGGCCATAGGGGGCTCAGGGGGGTTCAGGGGGGGCCACAGGGGGGCCTCAGCGGGGGCCCTTATTAGGCACAGGAACCTAAGACGATGGAATAACTTGAATAACACATTTAGTAAAGTTTCGTTTGTCTCTCGTGTGAACTGGACCTGGATTAAACAAAGATTCAAACTGACCCAAGCCCAAGTAAAAATGAAATGCTCAGTTCGGCGATTTTATTCTAACGTTTTCTAACGTGTTCAGAATTCTGAAAGCATCTGCACCTCCACTGAAAAAAATTTATTAAACTCCCTAATCCTCAGTCTGTGAACAAAACTGCAGTTACAATACGATCCTAGAACTATTTTGCTGCTTATGTTTTTTTTAATTTTGTTTGAATTTCACTTTAATTTTTGATCTATTTGTAGTTAAAAATACAATAAAAGTTCACGTGAGCCCATCTGAGTGTTTACAGACTCGGATCAGATTTCTCCTGAGATAATGTTATATTGGTTTAACGATAATAAAATAATCTACAGAGAATACGCCAAAAAACACACAAACAAAACACTTACACACTCACACACAGAGCTCATAGTTCACACATGATCACACGGCTTAAATTAGACCACGTCCAGAGCGATTACACGTCTTATCTGTGTGAGACGCTCAGGACTGAAGCAGGACACGTCACGACTGAAACCCCCGGCCTCAGACCAGCCTGAAGCATGTCGACTGTGAAACTGAACACGGTTTAATGCAAAGTCTGGGACATAAACGGGTTCTTCTGTGCCGGGGGTCACGTTCTAAAGATAACCCGCAATAGATGAAATCCGTGAAGTATCAGCTTTATTTTGTACAATTATTCTATATGTTTCTTGGCTGTAAAACCCCTCACCACACACTTTATACACTTTTCTCACACAGGCATTAACATTTTCTCACATTTCTCTCTCGTTTAAACACTCTCAAAGTTCAAACCTTCGTCGGTGCCTTTGTCGGTGCAGAACGTTTCATCGACATTGTGGGTTTTGTCGGGGAGAAAACTTGCAAACATACAGCACTTAAGAGTCACACTGCGATCCAACATTTATGTAAATTTGTCTGACACATTCTGTACTGTACAGGAGACACGGAGGAGACTGATGGACAATGGTCTACAGTCCCTCAGCCAATCAGGACAGAGAATATAATGGTCTACAGTCCCTCAGCCAATCAGGACGGAGAACACAATGGTCTACAGTCCCTTAGCCAATCAGGACGCAGAACACAATGGGCTACAGTTCCTTAGCCAATCAGGACACAGAACACAATGCACGCTCATGGATGGATGTGCAGAATTTGCACCTTTTGCTTTGTCGAAAAACATTTATATGGAATTATGTAATAAAGAAACAAATAAAACATCTTGCTTCATAAATCTGATGTCTTGTGCATGTATTTAACGTGCAGAAAGTGGTAAAAATAAAGAAAAAACACAGATTGAGGGTGTGTCCATATGTGTGACTGCTGGTGGACGTCTGCGCTGTGTCGTCTGGAAGCCGCTGAGCTCAGAACACACAACGCCCCTGTCGCAGTGACCTCCACGAACACATGAGAACTCACAGACGACACAGGAACAGACTCCTCCTGTTCAACAACACGGAGCCGTTCGGAAAGATCGGTCGAGTCGAGGATCCATTTACAAAACTGATCAGACACATTTAGAGCAGATGGTGGTGGGAGGAGACTCAGATGGAGGGAGGAGCTATACAGAGTCTGTAGATTTATATAGTGTGCTTCCATAACTTTATAGCTCCATAAATCCAACAAATTTACAGTGTAACAGAGAACAGACATGGGGCGTCCTCCTGTTTCTCCAGCAAAACAAAACAGACAATAAAAAGCTACAGCCGTGCTGACGGAGACGAGCTCCTAATCTGGAGATGGGTCACCTGCCCTGAAAGATGGGTCAAATGCAGAGGACACATTTCTGGAATCACTCCACCAACCTGTGGGACAGTGGATCTGACCATTTTTTTTATTTGAACCGCCAACCTTCAGATCAGTGGATGAACGCTCCAGCAACTGAGCCACTGCCGCTTATTCATGTCCAAAAAACTGGGTTTATTCACACGAGTGGATTTTCCAGACCATTTTCCCTCTTTTTATGAGGAGGAACAGCACAGAGGAGGAACAGGACAGAGGAGGAACAGCACAGAGGAGGAACAGCACAGAGGAGGAACAGCACAGAGGAGGAACAGGACAGAGGAGGAACAGGACAGAGGAGGAACAGGACAGAGGGAGGAACAGACAGAGGGAACATCACAGAGGAGGAACAGGACAGAGGAGGAACAGGACAGAGGAGGAACAGCACAGGGGAGGAACAGGACAGAGGAGGAACAGGACAGAGGAGGAACAGGACAGAGGAGGAACAGGACAGAGGAGGAACAGCACAGGGGAGGAACAGGACAGAGGAGGAACAGGACAGAGGAGGAACAGGACAGGGGAGGAACAGGACAGGAGGAGGAACATCACAGAGGAGGAACATCACAGAGGAGGAACATCACAGAGGAGGAAAAGGGACAGGAGGAACAGGACAGAGAGGGACAGGACAGAGGGAGGAACAGGACAGGGGGAGGAACAGGACAGAGGAGGGACAGGACAGAGGAGGAACAGCACAGAGGAGGAACAGCACAGAGGAGGAACAGCATAGAGGAGGAACAGCACAGAGGAGGAACAGCACAGAGGAGGAACAGCACAGAGGAGGGACAGGACAGAGGAGGAACAGCACAGAGGAGGAACAGGACAGAGGAGGAACAGCACAGAGGAGGAACAGCACAGAGGAGGGACAGCACAGAGGAGGGACAGCACACAGAGGAGGGACAGCACAGAGGAGGGACAGGACAGAGGAGGAACAGGACAGAGGAGGAACACACAGAGGAGGGGACAGGACAGAGGAGGAACAGCACAGAGGAGGAACAGCACAGAGGGAGGGACAGGACAGAGGAGGAACAGCACAGAGGAGGGACAGGACAGAGGAGGAACAGCACAGAGGAAACAGAACAGAGGAGGAAGGAAGCACAGAGGAGGAAGAGCACAGAGGAGGAAGAGCACAGAGGAGGGACAGCACAGAGGAGGGACAGCACAGAGGAGGAACAGGACAGAGGAGGAACAGCACAGAGGAGGAACAGGACAGAGGAGGAACAGGACAGAGGAGGAACAGCACAGGGGAGGAACAGGACAGAGGAGGAACAGGACAGAGGAGGAACAGGACAGAGGAGGAACATCACAGAGGAGGAACAGCACAGAGGAGGGACAGGACAGAGGAGGAACAGCACAGAGGAGGAACAGGACAGAGGAGGGACAGCACAGAGGAGGAACATCACAGAGGAGGAACAGGACAGAGGAGGAACAGCACAGAGGAGGAACATCACAGAGGAAGAACATCACAGAGGAGGGACAGCACAGAGGAGGGACAGCACAGAGGAGGAACATCACAGAGGAGGAACATCACAGAGGAGGAACATCACAGAGGAGGAACATCACAGAGGAGGAACAGCACAGAGGAGGAACATCACAGAGGAGGACATCACAGAGGAGGAACATCACAGAGGAGGAACATCACAGAGGAGGAACATCACAGAGGAGGAACAGCACAGAGGAGGAACATCACAGAGGAGGAACATCACAGAGGAGGGACAGCACAGAGGAGGGACAGCACAGAGGAGGAACAGCACAGCTCTCATATTTGGTTAGTTTTTTTAGTTACTAGTTTGACCAGACGTAGGAACACAACCACTAAACAGCACAATGAAAGGAGCTACAACAAAAATACTGACACAGAATCATCCAAAAGCAACAGTTTGACTCGTGAGGTCTGTCCCTGTGAGGTCTGTCCTTCTGTCTCTGAGCTGTCAGTCAAACTACATCTTGAATGAAAACTCTTGTTTCATAACGTGGTCTGGTCTGTTGGGCTAAAGCTAGCCTCTGTCCACGCTCTGACGTGTCCTTTAATACGAGGTCTGTGTAAACTGTGTCTGCTGCCCACGACTGAGGAGTCACACGGTCTGTGGGTTTTCATACACACACAGGCACAGACAAACACACAACACACACACACACACACACATGCAGACGTGTCAGTAGTGTGCATGTGGAGGGGTGTGCACATGGAGGGGCATAAACAGGTTCTGCTGAGGTGAGCAGAGAGTTTACAGAAACACATGTCGTCTGCTTTCTTAGAAGTGCACGAGCTCACACACTGAACAGAGAGCTTCAAGAACAGCAGGATAATACGAACATTTAAGACCAAAACGACGAGGCTGACAGCAGCAGTTACAGAGAGAGAGAGAGAGGACACAGTTTAAATTAATAAATAAAAACTAAAAAAAAAAAAAAAAAAAAAATCAACCTCAAAATAAAAATACAATAAATAAATAAATAAATAAATGAAGAAAATAAACTAAAAATAGGAAAAAAAATAAAAATTAAAATACTCAAAATAACAAAAAAAAAACCCTAAAAAAAAAAATAAAAAAATAAAAAAATTACTCAAAATAACAAAAAAACAAAACAACAAAAAACAACAAAAACTTAAAATAACAAAAAGAACTAAATAAACTCAAAGTTAAAAAAAAATTAAAAAAGAACCCCAGTTAATATGAACATTTAAGACCAAATTGACGAGTCTGACAGCAGCAGTTAGAGAGAGAGATGACACAGCTTTTACAAAGAAAGTGAATTGGAGCAGGAAGTGCGCACATGATCACTTCCTGTTTGAAACGTGGCGGCTGTAGATTAGCTGTGTCCATTTATATAAACAAGTGTTCCCAGTCCATCTGAGAGTTTTGATCGTTTTAGTGTCAGTTGTAGTATCAGTTTTAGTTTCAGTTTCAGTTTTGTTTTCTAGGTGTCGGCCTTTTTGACCCTAAACTAACACTGCAGTTTTACAAAACACAATCAAAGTTAAAGCTCTTTTTCTTATTAGTATTTTCTGTAAACAAACACATTCCCAAACCTTTACAACGTGGATGTGGTTTTGGAGGTTTCGTCCCAGTGCCAAACCTTCTGTCCTCTCATTAAAAACCCGTTCATCAGGAAACATCTCCGTCCTGAGCCTCAGACACAGCTCCCGACCTCCACACCGCAGCTCCCAACAACGACACTGTCCTCACAACACACTCGCTCATTTGGGAATTTGGTTTTCCAGCCTCAGAATGATAATCCCGACGCTGGGGGGCAACGTCTAACCCAGAAAACGTGTTTGCAGACGAGTAAAAAGAACCTCTAATTCACTGAAGTCATTTGGGAGAGTAAATGTGCTCGTGTGCGGTTTGAGGAGGGTTCAGAGAGCTTAAGATGAGCTTCTTCAGACTCACTGCCACAAGCTGCACTAATCTCACCGCCCGATAAAAGAACTAGAATGTTCTCCATCTGTAATCTGTGTTATTTGTCAGGACTGAACACTTCACAAAACACAGAGACGCTGGTGAAGCAGAGACAAGAGCAAGTGCATCAGGAAAACTACAATATAAATGGACAAACAGCAAAATATCAGTGTACTGTATATTTAATCTGCATTATTGTGAGCAGTTTATTGCAATATGCTTATGCCAGATGCCCTACCTGCTGCAGCGACCCCATTATATATATTTATATATAATGGACAAAGCTAACCTGCTAGCCACCGCGTTCCAAACAGGGAGAGATCATGGGCGCACTTCCTGCTCCATCGACTCTGGCTCCAATTCACGTTCTGTGTAAAAACTGTGGCCCCTCTCTCTGGAACTGCTGCTGTAGTTTGAGGGGTTTTTTTTGTTTGTTATTTTTACTTATTTATTTTTGTTATTTTAAGGTTTTTTGTTGTTATTTTGAGGTTGTTTTTTTTTTTTTGTTTTTTTTTTTTAGATAACTACTTAACTAACTGCTGCTGTCAGACTCGTCATTTTGGTCTTAAATGTTCGTATTAACCCTCTACATGATCCTGGGGTTTTTGTAGTTTTTTAGTTTTTTTTTCTTTTTTTAATTATTCGTATTTGTTATTTTAAGTTTATTTCATTTTATTTTTTTGTTATTTTGAGTTGTTTTTTTTTTGTTTTGTTTTTTTTTTTGTTTTTTTTTTTTTATTGGTGGTTATTTTGAGGTTTGTTTGTTTATTTTTGGAGATATTTTGAGTTTTTATTTTATTTTATTTAAATTTTGAGTTTATGTTTTTTTGTTTATTTTTTGTTATTTTAAGGTTTTGTGTGTGTGGTTTTTTTAGTTAGCTAACCTGCTAGCCGCCACGTTCCAAACAGGAAGTGATCTTGCTCACACTTCCTGCTCGTATTAACCCGCTCTACATGATCCTGGGGTTTTTATTTCACTATTGTGTCTGTAAATCAAGCTATGAACATTAATAACAGACAAATCAGGCGCCTTCTCTCCCCGAGGTCGCTCCTGCTAGCGTTAGCAACAGGTTTGATTGACAGTGTTGCTAAGCGCCCGCTCCCTGATAAACCAGTGATGTGGACTGGTTAGCCATGTCCAGTTGTACATATGCACAGTCTATGGTTAGCACATATAGCGCTGATCAGTTAGCTTTGACAACAGAACACAGCAGGGCAGTCCCCGAGCTCGTCCTGAGAGGCTCACACACTTTAACACGAGACAAAATGAGCCGTGGACATCTGGCCTTGAGCACAGTGAGAATATTTGAAATCACAAGGTCACGGCGTCTCCCCCACAATGCACCTGGCCTCCGTCTCCCTGAGCCACTGTGACACGCTGCAGGTCCCAGCCACGACAACCAAAACAAGAGACACTGAGATGGAGAGACTGAGACTGTGGACAGAGACGAGCACAAAACAAACGGGTTTAGAAAAGAACGATACACACTCAGAATAATCAGGGCTGGGAATCACGGGGTCACAGACGATTCACGGCTCGCGATACGATACTGCGATACTGCAAGACACGGTTTATCTTTATGAAGAAAACAGAATCTGGGGCAGAGTTTGTAAAAAGATATAATAATAATAAAAATCTTGAACTGATTTAAAATGTCAATATATTACAAGGGTTACATAAAACTAAAATTAGACCAGGACTAAGCCAGGACTAAGCCAGGACTAAGCCAGGACTAAGCCAGGACTAAGCCAGGACTAAGCCAGGACTAAGCCAGGACTAAGCCAGGACTAAGCCAGGACTAGACCAGGACTAGACCAGGACTAGACCAGGACTAGACCAGGACTAGACCAGGACTAGACCTGACTGAACTGGGACTAAAACGACTGAACCAGGACAGAACCGGGAGTAAACCGGGACTGAACCGGGACTAAACCAGGTCTAAACCAGGACTAGACTGTGCCTAAACCAGGACTAAACCAGGACTAAACCAGGACTAAACCAGGACTAAACCAGGATTGGAAGACGACCACATCAAGTCCACGTCTGTGAGTGAAGTTTGCACATCCTGGTTAAGCTCTCTCGTTAAAGTCTGCGTTTGAGGGGCTGACTCTGAAGACGTCACATCTGGTCGACCCAAACGCCATGGCCATTTTGAAAGTTTTATTAACAACACTGCAACGAGAAAAAGACAAAACTTCTGCTATTTACAAGACACAAAACGCGATGGACGTCAGAGGACATCACGATCACAACGCTGAGCTCGCTTCTGCCATCAGCCCCACCCCCTGCCTCCACTCAGCCCCGCCCCCCTACCTCCACTCAGCCCCCCCCCCCCTTCCTCCCCTCTGCCCTCAGCCCCGCCCCCTTTAACCCCTCTCCCCTCAGTCCCGCCCCTTTCCTCCCCTCTCCCCTCAGTCCCGCCCATTTCCTCCCCTCTCCCCTCAGCCCCGCCTCCTTCCTCCCCTCCTCAGGAACAAACAATTTTTTCCTCGTTTTATTCCAGTGTCATGTTTTTTTGGCGTATTTCTCCGTGTAATCGACGCTCACGTCTCAGTATCGTCTTGTCGTAGCCGCGCTGCCAAACTCTATTTTATGGTAGATTTTGGGCTAACTTAAAAAAGATGTGCTCCAAACTTCAAAAGGAAGACGTCAGCTCTCGTCTGCGTTGCCAGATACAAAGCCTGCGTTTGAGGAGCGTTTGAGGAGTGTTTCCAGTGATTCTTTATTAAAATAACTCAATAAGATTTAAAACATATAAAACATAGATTGTATTTCTTGCTCCTGACTGCCACTGCCCCGGGTCTGTGTTTCCTCTCCGCACACGCTCAAAATGAACCTCAGGACTACATTTACTCAAGTAACTTTTGATAGAAATTGTACTTTTCAGAGTGCTTTTCTTGGACCATACTTTTTCTCCTACTTGAGTAACAGTACTCTTACTCGAGTAAAAGTTGTGTCCTCTTCCCTCTGTGAGTCTAAAGTGATTGAAGTTTTATGTAACAATAAGAAATTATCTGAACATTTGTGTTTCTGTCTCCTTCAGATCTTATTCAGTTTGGCTCATTTTTGTGGCTCATTTTGTGACTTTTTCATGTTTCGTTATATTCACTTTAAATTATAAATCAGATGTTACGTTCCGACAGTTACTCTTTAAGTTACTCTTTTCATAAATGTTCATATATTGATTTACAGACGCAATAGTGAAATAAAAACCCCAGGATCATGTAGAGGGTTAATACCATTTAAGACCAAAATGACGAGTCTGACAACAGCAGATACAGAGAGAGAGGGGAGTGTTTTTCAAAAGACAAAAAATAGAAAAAAAGAAAAAAATTAATTAATTCAAATGAAAGACAAAAAATCAACTCAAAATAACTAAAAAATAAAAACAAAAAAAACTCAAGATAACAAAAATAAATCAACTCAAAAAACTCAAAAAAAACTCAAAACGAAACAAAAAAAATTGAAGAAAATAAACTATAAAAACGGCTAAAAATAAACTCAAAAAAACACAAAAAATAAAAAAAAAATCAAGATAACAAAAAAAAATCAACTCAAAATAACCCAAAAAAACTCAAAATAAAAAAAAAAAAATTGAAGAAAATAAACTATTAAAAAATGTATAAATAAACTCAAAATAACACAAAAAATAAAAAATAAATTCAAGATAACAAAAAATAAATCAACTCAAAATAACAAAAAAACAAAAACAAAACAAAAAAAAAAAAAAACAAAAAAAAAAAAACAACAAAAAAAAAAAAAAAAAAAAAACAACAAAAAACATGAACCCAGGATCATGTAGAGGGTTAATACGACCATTTAAGACCAAAATGACGAGTCTGACAGCAGCAGATACAGAGAGAGGGGACACGGTTTTTACACAGAAATTGAATTGGAGTCAATGGAGCAGGAAGTGCACACATGATCACTTCCTGTTTGGAACACAGCGGCTAGCAGGTTAGCTATGTCCATTTACATAAACAGTGTATGCTAGCAGGTTAGCTCTGTCCATGTGTAAACTCAGTCTGTGATTCTGACTCGTCTCGGTCCAAAACTAAAACGCTGCAGCGATTGAAAACAGTGATGGATTTGCAGTACACTTGACCGGCTTGTGCTTCAAATCTTTTTATGCTGTTTAATGCAAGAGCCAAGAGCCAAGAGCCATCCCTCCCTCATCTCTGCCTCTCTTCCTCACTCCTTTCCTCCCTCCATCTTTCATCTCTCCCTCCTTTCTTCTCTCCATCTCTCCATGGTTCCACTTATCCACAGATGTCTGTGTTTGATTACAGCTTCAGTATCAATAAAGCTTGTTTTGGGAGACACTGGAAAAAGGGTGAAAACAAAGGAAAAGAAGAAGAGGAGGGAGAAGAGGAAGGAGAAGAAAAGAGAGAAGAGGAGGGAGAAGAGGAGCGAGAAGAGAAGGGAGAAGAGGAGGATGCAGAAGGACGAGTGGGCAGGACCAGGAGCAGATATGACGCTTGTTAGTGAGCCTGACATAACATTTGAAAGTGAAAGAGGAAATATGGGGATAAGACTGAGAACTAAACCAAGACTAAACCAGGACTAAACCAGGACTAAACCAGGACTAAACCAGGCCTGAACCTGGACTAAACCAGGACTGAACCAAGACTAAGCCAGGACTAAAGCAGGACTAAAACAGGACTAAACTAGGACTGAAACTGGACTAAACCTGGACTGAACCTGGACTGAACCTGGACTGAACCTGGACAAAACCTGGACTAAACCTGGACTAAACCAGGACTAAACCAGGACTGAAACAGAACTAAACCAGGACTAAACCAGGACTGAACAAGGACTAAACCAGGACTAAACCGGGACTAAACCAGGACTGAAGCTGGACTAAACCAGAACTAAACCAGAACTAAACCAGGACTGAACCAGGACTGAGCAGGAGGACAGGAACCAGGACTGACTGAACCAGGACTGAAACAGGACCAAACCAGGACTAAACCAGGAAACGTATGTCAAACCCCAGAACCAGGAAATGATTGTTAGCATGCTAGTTGTTATTAGCTTTACAGTGAAGGAAAAGCTCCACTCTGGCCTCTGAAAGTTGTGACATGTGTTTATAGAAATTCATATTGTGGCAAATAATTGATACGAGTGAGTTCAGAAAGTAAAAAAGAGGTTTGGTTTGAGTCCAGTGAGTCCCCTGGTCCAACCCGTTACACTCACGACTCTAACAGCTCCTTTAATGTGTCACATCTTCAACAGCTCCTTTAAGTGTTCATGTCCCGCTGAGAGGAGGCCCCGGGGAGGACCCAAGAGACGCTGGAGGGACTCTGACTCTGGGCTGACCTGGGGAACGCCTTGGGGTCCCACCAGAGGACCTGGAAGAAGTGTCTGGAGTGAAGGAAGTCTGGGAGTCCCTGCTTAAACTGCTGCCCCACAACCCGGCCCCGGATAAGGCGGGAAACATGGCTGGATTATGGAAGATTAAGATTTCAAGCTAGTGGTTTATCTGAGCCCAAACGAGAATCACTTTCAGATGTTCGTTTTATTCTTTATCAAATACTAAAATAGGTCAACAGCTCTAGAACAGTAATAATGGTTGAAGTGCTCTGAGGCCCGTCACACATTTGGCTCGTGGCCTCGTGCTGCAGAACCACGGCCTTTGTTCTTGTTTTGGTCTCTGTGACTTTGCAGTGATGCGAGCAGCTCTCGTTGCCACACGGAACAAAACATGTTGTTAGTAAAAGTCAGGCCGGATTGCGTCGTCTCAGGTCTGTGGTTTGAGCGGCGCGGAGCATGTAGCTTCATGTAAAAAGTGTAGGCGCAGACAGGGCCCACATCCATCACCAGCCCTGACATATCTGAAGAAAACCAAATGACTTTAGGAGTTTGTGATGAAGCTTGGAGGAATTTCACCAAGAGAATGCAGAGGACGTCAGTGTTGCAACAGGGACTTGACTAGACTGTATTTTGACAGTGTGTCCTTGGGCAAGACACTTTTTCACAAGTTGTCTGTGAATATATATAATGTTGATGAAGGCAGAAACAAGTACAGGTAATGAATCATTTTTGTTAGATCATTTAAAGAGTTAGAGTCAGAGTGTTAGACCTGTATCCACATATTCTGACTCTGTCCGTCGGCCCAAAGATCTGTAAGAGTCTGTAGTTTGTGTCCAAACCTGCAGCAGTGGTACTGCACAGTGGAACTCAACAGAGACGCCCAGCCCCCCGCTCACAGAAGTACTTTCCTCATTCATTTTTTCCATAGACTTTCTGAAAAAATATTAAAAGTTTGCAAACCTGCTCAGAGCTGATCAACTCTGTGGAACTAATGACCAACATTTTATTTAAATGTGTTTCTGAAACTTTATTACAGCATTTCACCAAATCTTGTGTTTAAAATGTGTTTTTTGGGCTTAAAACAACCGTGTAGCTGGTTAGCATGTAGCGGGTTAGCCTCCACGACGTCTTTAAACACTTGATTTTTTTCCATAGACTTTTTGAACAATTCAAAATATTAACAGAAAATTTACTTCCAAACTGGAGCAGGCGTCACTGTTGAGCTCCACTGACAGATTTTGTAAAAAAAAAAAAATTGTTTCCAGTTTCCAGATTTGTAGTGTTGGACACATGTTCACATCTAGAGATGAGATGAGATGGATTATTGATTTGAGATTTTCGTTTTAATAAAAGGATTCTGTTCTTCACATTTTAAACACGTCCAGAAGAAAAGACAAAAAACTGAAACATGAACTGACAAAATAAAACAAGACAAATTTACAACAAGAAGCACAGATTAAACACACAGGGCATTTGACACACGGGGATGTGAAACTACAGGGAGGGCATCTGACACACAGGGGGCATCTGACACACGGGGAGGGCATCTGACACACGGGGTTAGGGTTTCAGAACATGTTTGTACAGATCCACAGGGTTAGTGTTTTCATGCAGGATAACGCAGCTGATTTTGTTGTTTGTGGAGGAATTATGGGATCTTTGGTGATTATTCCTGTAGCTCATTCAAATGGGATTTAACCTACACCGAGCGAAAACATTTCCAATGGGGCTTCTGTCACTTGTCTGGGTCTCATTCTGTCACTTGTCTGGGTCTCATTCTGTCACTTGTCTGGGTCTCATTCTGTCACTTGTCCGGGTCTCATTCTCTCATTCGTCTGGGTCTCATTCTGTCTCTTGTCTGGGTCTCATTCTCTCATTTCTCTGGGTCTCATTCTCTCACTTGTCCGGGTCTTATTCTGTCTCTTGTCTGGATCTCATTCTCTCATTTCTCTGGGTCTTATTCTCTCACTTGTCCGGGTCTCATTCTGTCTCTTGTCCGGGTCTTATTCTGCCTCTTGTCTGGGTCTCATTCTCTCACTTGTCCCAGTCTTATGCTGTCTCTTGTCCAGGTCTCATTCTCTCATTTCTCTGGGTCTTATTCTCTCACTCGTCTGGATCTTATTCTCTCACTCGTCTGGGTCTTATTCGTTCTCTCACCCCGGTTATGACGCTTTATAAGTCTCTGTTTCTTATCTTCACATGGCCGCTTTTCTGCGTGAGTGGGCCTCATTCGTTCACTCGCCTGGATCTTATTCATTCTCTCGCCCTGGTTATGACAATTTATAAGTCCGTTTCTTATCTCCACATAGCCGCTTTTCTGCGTGAGTGGGTCTTATTCGCTCTCTTGTCCCGGTTATGGCGCTTTATAAGTCTCTGTTTCTTATCTCCACATGGCCGCTTTTCTGCGTGAGTGGGTCTTATTCTCTCTCTTGTCTGGGACTTATTCGCTCTCTTGTCCCGGTTATGACGCTTTATAAGTCTCTGTTTCTTATCTCCACATGGCCGCTGTTCTGCGTGAGGGAGCTCGGGGGTTACATGTATTAAAGCTCCCATGTGACTCTTGGGAAAACATCTATACAGCTTTAACCCCTGTTGTAAGTTCAACATATGACAAACATTCTCCAAACATCTGCAAACACACGGAGCCCCGACCAAACCACAGCTCCACCTCCGCCTGGATGAAAACTGTCTAAAGAACGAGCCAAGAGAGGTCATGACATCCACATTAAGAAGAACTCCACTTCATGTTCACTTTAATCCCATTTATGAAGAAATGACAATCATATGTGTGCAAAAATTAAGCCAGATGCACAGTCACAACCGCAGAATGTGCAAAGAAGTGGACTAAGTGAGCTCATCGAGGCTAGCAGTTATAGCGGCTAATTTGGTGCCCATATTAGGAATTCCAACCGCGAGTATCATAGCAACCAAAGAGCCAATCAGCAGCGAGGCTGTTGAAGGTAACGCCCCTTTTAAACTCCAGACACTTTCACTAGAACCATTAGCCGGGCCCTTAAATGTGACGTCCATTTGGGTTTAATCTCTGGAACTGACCAAACGTGAGCGGAAGTATCTCTCACACTTGTATATTAGTGTAGATATTTTAATGTTTAATCTTTGTCCTTATTTAAGAATATTCTTTTGTCTTTAGGGAGCGACGAGCAGAAGGCGAAGTTTATCCGTCTGAGCGGGGAGAATGGGCACTTATTCAACAGGGACAAATTCTCTGCAAGTGCACAGACAGCAGCTGAAGTACGATTCGTGTCCAATTTCGGCACGAAGGCGACTACACGGAGGAGTACACTTCGTCAGGCAGGTACTTCGAACGGCACATCGAACGGTGCATTTGACAAATTGGGACACGGCCATTTGGATCGTTTCAGTCCTGGAATTGCCACTTATCTCTACTGAACTAAAGGTAAAAGGAGATGTTAACTTGGAAACTACCACTTCATGACATCACAAGGTGGAACAGAGCATTTTGAGCTTTGCAGATGTAGACAGACTAATAATAAAATGTTAGTCAAACATGTGTAAATGAAACAAAACACAACTTCAGGTCAGTTTTTGATGAAAAAATAACATTAAAACACAACTTAAACCTCACAATAGTCCATTTTGTGAGATATAGGACTTTAAAATCTTTGAAATCCGCTCGTGTTTACTTTAGTTTAAGTCCACATTCAGCTCTACAGAACATGACGGCCTGAAAATAACACAACCATAAACTATAGAAGCCATTCACTTTGATAGGCTCGCAGGCGGAGGTGATGGGGTAGGGGTGTAGCAGCTCACGTCTCCACCAATCACATACCAAATCCATCAGCGTGCCCGGCTCCGGCTCTGCTAAAGCTAACAGCGCGGGACACACACAGGTTTAGGCCAAATGAGAGCCTCAGATTACAACATATACAGTCCAACTCTCAGCGCTTACAGTAATTATCATATATAATCCCATTAGCATCACTCAGCCCCAGTGCAGCTGTAATGAAGTTAGCACGGAGTTTACTACAAAGAGTTTACCGCTGCGGGAGAAACAAATGTGACTGTGAAATTGTGAACTGAACATAAATGGTGTTTAGTCTAAATGTTGAGATCGTGTTGGGGACAAATGAGCAGGTAACGACAGCTTTAATCTTTATTTATATAACGCTAATCGTGACTAAAGCCGAGCGGAGACTTGTGTTTGGAGTTACACATGTGGCGTTTAACTCATGTGACCACCGCGGTGTCGGAGCTGTGGGGTAAACCCGCTCTGCAAACTGGACTTTTCAGATGTTTCTCCGGGTTCTAGTCGTTTGTTCTCGTTGAGCCCCTCTGAAGTTGTATTTGGAGTGAGTCATGTTTGAGTCTTTAATCCACTATTTTCCAGACGCCATTTTGACAAAAATCCCTGTTTTCACCTCCACTGATATGTCCGCACTTCCTTCTCCAGTTTTATTTTCTTAATCGATGATACTCGTAGGATTCGGCAGCGTCGTCATTTTGGTGTAAATGTAAAAAAATGTACTGCTCTAGAGTCATGTGCAGCTGTCCATAGGGGGCGCTACAGCATGTGGCACTTTGCTGTGACGATGTTTACGGCGACGTCAGCTCCACAGTTTTCTAACTTGGAAGTCAGCGGATTTGTTTCTTTTATTAAGTCGTTTTAGATTAATATTGTGATTATTAAAATGTGTAAATTATAACAGAGATGAGAACCATAGAGACACACGCTAAATAGGACTGAATTAAATGTGTCGTCTTCCAAATCACAAACAGATCATTTGTGATTTTTGTTTGTTTTCTCAGCATCAATATTTCTTAAAAATGACATCTCCTTTTGATAGTTTTCGTGTTGATCAGTGTTTTTGGTATTTTTGAAACAAATTAAACCAGGACCAAACCCAGAAAAATGAGAACGTGCCTTTAAAATCCAATATTCTAAATGCAGGGAATGTTGTAGGTGGACAGCAGATGAGACGGATGGAGGACGTGTGAGGATGAGGAAGGGAAGGAGTCTTGGGATTTAAACCAAACTAGAATACAACAAATCAATGCTATTTCGAGAGCGACATTCAAACCACCAACCTTCAGACCAGTGGACGAACACTCAACACCAACTGAGCCACTGTCTCTAATCAGGGGCCGATCACTCCTCCTCCTCCTCATCTGAACACTTTCACAGATGTTTTATTTCCACATTTGGGCCTGTTTAGTCCATCATGTAGTTTATTCATCGGCGCAAACAAACGTCGGCTCCTGCATTTCGTCCTGTCATCGCCACAAATCCTCCTCCGTCGCAGAAACGAAAGAAAAGTCCTACTGGAGCCAATCAGTATCAGTCTATCAACGGGGTTCAGCCTGACTCTGCGACTGTGAGCAAACACACACACTTCAACGAGTCTGCACACACACGCTGGGTTTACATTATTTCCTGAGACTGATCCTAAAGCTGCAATATCACACAAAACTGACTCTTGTGGCTTTAATCCATGTTCTAATGTTGTTGGGGCATCAAAAACAGACCTGGAGTTGTGTTTTGTTTCATTCACACATGTTTGAGTTACACTTTATTATTAGTCTGTAACATCTCCAAACCTCAAAGTGCTCTGTTCCACCTTGTGATGTCATGAAGTGGTAGTTTTCAATTCGTTTAACAGCTCCTTTTACCTTTAGTTCAGTAGAGATAAGTGGCAATTCCAGGGTCTGAAATCATCATCCAAATGATTCTAGTGAAGGTGTGTGGAGTTTAAAAGCACAGTGGAGCACTTCCTGTATTACCACATGATGACATCACAAGGTGGAACAGAGTGTTTTCAGTTTGAGAGAAGAACTCAGCCAAAATCTGCAGGTTTGTTTGTGTTAACATGTGTGAATGAAACAAAAAACAACTCCAGGTCTGATTATGTGTTTATATTGTACATGTTGAACTAGTAATAAAGAATTTACGTTATGGGGACCTGAGTGTGTTTGATTTTAGTCCAAAAAATGTGATAATTTATGTATTTTGGGCTTCCATCCTTCTTGGAGGACTCAAATTGAATTAAACCCTGAACTTAAATTATGTATTATTAGATAAGCAACAAGTTTAAATAAGAGTTAAAATAGTTTAAGTTGTGGGGACTTAATTTTGATGTTGTAGATCAAATAATAAAGTAATTTACATTGTGGGGACCTGAGTGTGTTTGATTTTAATCCCAAAAATGTGATAATTTATGTATTTTGGGCTTCCATCTTTTTTTGTGAACATTACATTAACTTAAACCCTAACCTTAAACTATTTAAACTCATATCTAAACTTGTTGTTGATCTAATAATAAAGAATTTACATTCTGGGGACTGGAGTGTGTTTGATTTTAGTCATAAAAATGTGACAAATTATGTATTTTGGGCTTCCATCCTTCTTAACTTAGACTTAAACTCTGACCTTAACTTATTTTAACTCATATCTGAACTTCAAACCATGTTGTTGGTCTAATAATAAAGAATTTACGTTGTGAGGACCTGAGTGTGTTTGATGTTAGTCCCAAAAATACGATAAATACTTCCACACATGCATGTATTTTGGGCTTCCATCCTTCTTGGAGACATGACATTGATTTAAACCCTGACCTTAACCCATATCTGAATTTTAAACCATGTTGTTGATTAATAATAAAGAATTTACATTGTAGGGACCTGATTTTGTCCAAATAAACGATGCAGGTCCCCATGATGTCCGTGTGTGTGGAGGTTTTAGTTCCGTCTGTGTGATAAATTCCCGCGCACACACATATACAGGGAAAGGGGGCGTGTGGGAGCAGAGCGTCTGTCAGCACGCCAAAAGACCTCTTTGTCCTTTGATAACCCCCGTCCAGCCGCTCCGTGGGACGCTGTCTCTCTAACGAGTCGTCCCCACGGCAGCAGCTCGAGGCCGGGGGGACACACCGGGACAATGGGCCCTGTCCTGGAGCTCGGACTTGGCTAATCAAACACAGGCACCACATTCCAATCAGGCTCTCATGTCTAATGTTGTTTTAGTTAATTCACAAATTAAACTCGATAGAAGTGCGTAATAGGAACCAAAAGTGTGCCGCGTGTGCCAGCTGTGAGGGACTTTCTGAAGAACTGCTCAGAGCTTAGAGCTAATCTCCAAAATCTCCATATTGCTGAGTCAAATGTTTGAGCTAATGAATCTGTACTGTTTGTTTCAGATGTATTTATTCCACAAAACAAGCCATGCAAATGTTTTTACCATATCATAATGTGGTTTCCTCATCAAAACGATTCCGTCCTGATTTGAAGGAGTTTGTGAGGACCCATCGAGGACCTTTTCATGGAATATTTTGTTTTGAATTGGTTAAATCCTATTCAACAAACTGGACATTTCAGATTTATTCATGTTCTAGTCGTTTCTTCTCACTGAGCCGAGCCACTGAGTGATTCGTGTTTGAGTAATCTTTAAACGACCATTTTCAAGACGCCATTTTGTCGATCTACTCGTTTTCTGTTACGTCCGCACTTTCTTCTCCAGTTTTATTTTCTTAATTGGTGATACTCGTAGGATTCGGCAGCGTCGTGTCGTCATTTTGGTACAAATGTAAATGCTCTAGTGTGATGTGCAGCTGTCCATAGGGGGCGCCAACAGCATGAGGCGCTTTGTTGTGATGACGTTTATCAGCTCCCATTGAACACCGCCGTTTTCTAACACAGATTTGTTTCTTTTATGAAGTCGTTTTAGATGAATATTGCGATTTAAAATGTGCAAATTCTACCGTAATGATCCATGAGTGTCAGAAAAGATTTGATTTAACCGTCGTATAACCCCGAAAGACGTTTGCCATAATTTGATCTGAGCATTTTAAGTATTTTATTTTACATTTATACTATTAATAACCAAGTTTACCAACGTTTTAAACTGCACATGCCATTTTTTCTAACTCAGAATCCAAAGTTCTAAGTAAACTCTGACCAGCCGCACTGAGGGAGCTTTAAATTATCTGGACGTTCTGGGTTATACACATTTCATGAGCCAAGCGGCGAATGTTAGTGTAGAAATCACATCCATGAGACAGAGAGGAAAAGCAGGACAGATATGTGCTTGCCCTTGTTTAGTGGAAGGAGGAGTGAAAACGCTTCATGAAGAAACAGTCTTCAAACTCCAGGCAGTTTCCACAACAAACCCCGTCCTCTCCATGAATCACTCTCTCCACAGCGTTTATCTCTTTAATGTCATCACAAAGACATTAGTGATGGATGGGTCAACGGAGGACAGTTATGTTTGTTATAAATCACACTGGAGATGTACAGAAATGTTTAAATAGTGAAATACGGCTGAATAAACATGAGGCTAAAAAAAAAAAAAAAAACATGACCAGACGTTGTGCTTCAGTGAAGTTAACCCTCATTTTCATTATGATATTTAGCTCATTCTGTTTGGGTTTTTTAAGCCTGATGACCTTCCTGTCTCAACAAACCAAAATGTATTTAAGTGTCTCGCCCAGGGACACCCACGTATGTATGTATTTGAACGAGGTTTGAACTGGTAAACCTTCAGTTGGCGTGCGTCTGTCCAGCGCTCATCCCAGTTATTACCTCCACAACGTCCACATGAATTAAAATTAAGCATCTGTTTTAAGTTGACAATAGCGTCAAAGTGTATGAATAATGTATATATAATGACGTTCCAGCTGTTTTTGTTAAAATCATTTTTAAAATCAGACGTGTTCTATAAAATGGACTGTTCAGATGTTTCTCCATGTTCTAGTCCAGGGATGTCAAACATATTTTCACCGAGGGCCACATCAGCAAAATGGCTGCTCTCAAAGGGCCAGATGTAAAATAAATCTACTTTTTTAACTTGTTAATTAACTGTTTCTGTATTTATTACTTCTTCAAGTTACAAATATTACATATGCATTTGCCTGGATGTAAAAATATGGCTTTGTAACTACGTGTTCGCCCGGTAAAATGACATTTTTAGACCATCATACATTTTAATTTACCCTGTTGAGGGCCACATAAAATGATGTGGAGGGCCACATTTGGCCCGCGAGCCTTGAGTTTGACACGTGTTCTAGTCTTTTCTTCTTGTTGAATCATTCCAAATACAACTTCAGAGGCTCATGTTTGAGTTTAATCTTTAATCCACAGCCTCCATTTAACCTCCACTGTGACAGGCCCCCTGCGACACGCCCCCTGCGACAAGCCCCCTGTGACACCCCCTGCGACACGCCCCCTGCGACACGTCCACTGTGACGTCCGCACTTCCTTCTCCAGTTTTATTTTCTTAATTGGTGATACTCGTTGGATTCGGCAGCGTCACATCATTTTGTACAAATGTAAAAAAAATGTGCTGCTCTAGTGTGATGTGCAGCTGTCCATAGGGGGCGCCGACAGCATGCGGCGATTTGTTGCGAAGACGTTTGCGATGTCAGCTCTCACTGGACACCGCCGTTTTCACCGGTGTCGTATATTAAACAATACTGGTACTTCGTTTCCAACCTCAGTTCAAATTTAACCATAAAAACGATCGTGCTTCTCGGTTTTCTATCTGGCGAATAAATGGAGCAGAGCACACACACGAGGGGGGGGGGCATTTCCTTGGGGTCTGGTCTAATTGCTTCAAGCCCGCCTCTTACGGGACGCCACTGAACCAGGAGGGCCGGGGCAGGAAGCAGGACAGGAAATGCTTTGGATGGAGCCAATCAGAAGCCAGCGCTGAGAAACCCAAAGTGTGCATGTGCTGTGTCACCGCCTCCACCCCGACGCTGACACATGCAAGACGCGTCCAAACTGAAATAAATGAATAAAGGTGAAGTGTGTAATGGCTTTGAGACTGCTGCCATGATTTCAGTATTTCATAAATGGACTTTGCAGCATGTCAGGTCATTTTTAACAGCGAGTTTTGTCGTGCGTTTTGGGTCCCCGTGCGCCGTGGTCTGGTTTCTGTCCCCGAGGTGGGCTAACGCTGCTGGCTGCTCCAAGCATCTGTAAACAGGCTCCGAAAACCTGCTTTAGATCACCACGTTTAGACGCCTTCTAGACATTTTCTCAGGCACAAAGGAATGCTCTGATAAATGCACATCGCAAAAGAAAAGTGATGTGAATATTTGAGTCGTCAGCAAAGAGTTGAGCTGCTCTGAACTGAGGGTCACAACATGATTTTCTACTTTTTTAAAAACACTTGAGTCTGTTGTCCTCCGCAGGGTGGCTGGGCGCTCCCTTAGAGACAGGGGGAGGAGCTTGGATGCACGGGAGGAGCTTGGACTAAAGCCGCTGCTCCTGAGTGTAGGTGGGAGCAGCTGAGGTGTTTGCCTGGGAACGTCTTGGGGTCCCACCGGAGGAGCTGGAGGACATGTCTGGGGTGACGGGAAGACTGGGAGTCCCTGTTTAGACTACTGCCCCCGTGACCTGTGCCCGGATAAAAGAAATGGATGGAACTAAGTGAAATTGGCCCCAAAACAATTAAACCATTCAAATACAGGACTAAATCTGTTTAACATGTTTTGTCAAAGTAGCGCTGTAAAGGTTTAAATTCACAGTTTGGCTCTGGTCTGAAGCAGTTTGGTAACTCCTGGTCTATTTTAAATAAATCCTAAATAATTATATTGAGTTTTGAGTTTGAGTAACACTTTATTATTAGTCTGTCTACATCTCCAAAGCTCTAAATGCTCTGTTCCACCTTGTGATGTCATGATGTGGTAGTTTTCAAGTTTAACAGCTCCTTTTATCTTTGGTTCAGTAGAGATAAATGGCAACTCCAGGACTGAAATGATCTAAAATGATTCTAGAAATGAAGGTGTGTGGAGTTTAAAAGCACAGTGGAGCACTTCCTGTATTACCACATGATGACATCACAATGTGGAACAGAGTGTTTCCAGTTTGAGAGAAGAACTCAGCCTAAATCTGCAGGGTTTGTATTTCCCATTTTGAAATGATCTGCTCTAAAAATCGAAAATCTTTTGTCGCCATAAACTAAACCTTATAAAACTTAATGTTGAAAGTTCTACCTTTGTTTTATTTCATATTTCTGAACACGTTTAAACAGATGTGAGTTGACGACAGGGTTAAACACACTCGGTCGGCGGACAAAGCGCGCTGAGGTGGTCGTTGTTTCAATATAAACGGCTCTTGTGGGTGAAAATGGCATTACTTGTTCTTCTTTAGACTGAAAAGACTTGAGCAATCCGGGCCATAGAAGACTGTGAAAAGCACCTCTCCAATAGCACAGCTGTCTTATTAACTCCCACTGCCCCCGCAAACCCAACAGACACTGCTTAGACCACCGGCGCACCGAGCCAGATCACCCCAAAGGCGATGCGGAGAAAGCAGGTGAAACTTTGGATTTTTTTCCCCTGTTTTTGTCAGTTTTTGCTGCACCATGGGACCTTGCCTTGCCATCTTTGTCGTGTCCTCCCGCTCCCACTCCAGTCTCCACGTTTGGCTCTTTCTTCCTGCAAGGATTAGCTCAGCAGGACATCAGCATTCCATCCCGACTGGACGCCTTTGTCTTGGAATTCCCACTCCTCCCAGTGTCCTCCAAAACCCAGCATCCCACCAAGCGCACCAACCGCCCTGGCGACTCCAGCCAAACCAACGTACTCATTTATGATCATAGTTATTACACATGGTTTGACGTAAAAACTCCTTTTCCAAATTCTCGTATATTCTCTTCGTCGATTACCTGTCCTCGTTTCCGTCTTGCTGACTGGGGTAATATATCTGCGAGGTTGGGGGCGCCCTTTTGATCTAGAGTCAACTTCGCAGGGCGCTACCTGTTGTGCGGGTTTGATCGTTGGCCTGATAATGCGATACGGAAGCACGGACCGTACGCTTTGAACCGGGGCCATACGCTTCCATTGTGTTAGCGTGAAGTCAAGGTTAAGCTGCATTAAAGAGTATAGTGTTGCAAAGAGACACATCAGTCATGGTTTAGTCTCAGAAAACCTTCGAAGGTGGTGCTAAAAACGCCCGCATGTGTCTTTCTTAAGGAAATACTAACAGTACTGAGTGGGTTTACGAAAGAACATCGAACCAGCACGCTTCCAACAGCTCTACTTTTTGATTTGTAATAAAAATGTTGAATAATCTAGACTAAAAACTACAATTATATGTAATAAAACTGACTGTCGTAGCTTTAAGTCATGTTCTAATGTTGTGAGCGCATCAAAAACAGACCTGGAGTTGTGTTTTGTTTCATTCACATGTTTGAGTAAAACTTTATTATTAGTCTGTAACATCTCCAAAGCTCAAAATGCTCTGTTCCACCTTGTGATGTCATGAAGTGGTAGTTTTTTTCAAGTTAACAGCAGTTTCAGTAGGGATAAGTGGCTATTCCAGAGCTGAAATCATCCAAAAGTGAAGGTGAAGGAGTTTAAAAACACAGTGGAGCACATTAGCAGTGTCCAATGGGAGCTGGCAGCACATTTTTTTTAACATTTGTACCAAAATGATGACGCGACGCTGCCGAATCCTACGAGTATCACCGATTAAGAAAAAAAAACTGGAGAAGGAAGTGCGGACGTCACAGGGGAGAATCGACAAAATGGCATCTTGAAAATAATGGATTAAAGATTAAACTCAAACATGAATCACTCCAAATACAACTTCAGAGGCTCAACGAGAAGAAACGACTAGAACATGGTTAAAGATCTGAGTTTGCAGAATAGGTCTGAATAAGTCGTTCTACCTTTGCGACAGCCGTCAGACATGATGAACGATCCCTGAGACCGACACGGAGCAGCTCACACAACCTGAAACGCACGAGGCTCTTAGAAGACGAGACTGCAGACGGCGGCCTTTCAGATCAAAACGAAAACCACGACCAAACTTTGACCTCGGCGCATAAAGCAAGACAATAGGAAGAACAAAGATGGGGAAAAGACATATCCCTGGGGCGGGCTGTAAAAATAAAGGGGGACATAGTAAATATATCCAAACATGAGCTGCAGACGGGTGATTGATGGAGCAAACTAAACACTCTGTGGCCTTGGGCGTCTGTTGGTTAATCCACTCACCTGCTCCTGACATCTGCCTGTGCACAGATGAGCGAGACACAAGAGCGATATTACACAGGTATGTTAGTTTTGTACTTCTCTAAATGCCTGGATGACGTTAGTTTAGAAAAGCTGCGGTTTGGATGGGAGGAGTTTGTGCTGAACTGCAGCTGACTCTGTCTCAAAGCACAAAGTAACAGAGCCATGTTCAGAGCAGGATGATGCTGAACAAATATAGATTATTTCATGCAATAATATTTAATAATACCATTGATTTATGAGGCAATTTGGCTGCAAACGAGCCTGTTGTTTGGAGAATTTGAAGCTATAAATTTGACTGTTTTTGTGTTAAACTACAGCCTACTAATTAAAGGGTAATTTGGGGTATTTTCATAAGAATATCGAAGTTAAAATACAGGAAACTACATTAGATCAGAAAATAGAATTAGTAACATCTAAATACTTAACACTTAAATACTTGTTTTTCATGTTATTTACAAAGAAAATGTTACGCCTTGTCTCGCTAATATTGCTTCTTGCAGAGGGCTTCAGTCCTAATCTCCCGCCGGGGCCTCACCCTGGTCCGCCCACCACTCTGAAGCTGAAGCGTGTGTGTTTCTCTCCCACTGAAGTGTGTGTGTGTGTGTGTTTTGCACTCTGAAGCATGTGTGTGTGTTTCTCCCACTGAAGCATGTGTGTGTGTGTGTGTGTGTGTGTGTTTTGCACTCTGAAGCATGTGTGTGTGTGTGTTTCTCCCTCTGAAATGTGTGTGTGTGTTTCTCCCTCTGAAACGTGTGTGTGTGTTTCTCTCTCTGAAGCATGTGTGTGTGTTTCTCCCTCTGAAGCATGTGTGTGTGTGTTTCTCCCTCTGAAACGTGTGTGTGTGTTTCTTCATTAATTCCTCTCGCGGAGCCGGTCCCAGAGGCGCTGGTGGATGTGTGCTCCGCTCTCAGGCCTGCACCCAGCTAAGTTTACACAAGAAGGTCATTTTAATCAGGTGAATACCAGGCGGCCTAATCTGAGAGACTTTTCCAGAGCATAAACAGTGGATATCCCAGGGCTCAGCCAGGATCACAAACCCCAGAGTCATGGAGGAGTCACTCCTGCAGCTGACCGGAGCAGCGCACCAGCCTCCTGACCCCTCTTACCCCGTCTCTGTCTATTCTTTCTACTGGCATCGTCTAAAAACTGAGCCCGTCATGATAATTACAATATCAGACATGTTCTAGTCTCAAAAAAGCAGTTTCGAAAGTAGGTAATAAAACTGCCTGCATGTGTCTTGCTTAAGGACACAGCAACAGTATTGAGCAGGTTTAAGAAAGAACATCGAACCAGCCTGTGTCCAACAGTAGGACTGCTCTGCCTTTTGAGTTGCAGCAAAGATTTTGAATAATCCAGCCTGAAAAATACAATTACAGCTGTCCCTCACTATATCACGGTTCACTTTTCGCAGTCTCGCTGTTTCATGGATTTTTTTTGGTGTGTGTATTTTGCATGCTTTTCTTTACAGCGTATGTGTTCTGTGTCCTGATTGGCTGAGGGACTGTAGACCATTGTGTTCTGCGTCCTGATTGGCTGAGGGACTGTAGACCATTGTGTTCTGCGTCCTGATTGGCTGAGGGACTGTAGACCTTTGTGTTCTGCGTCCTCATTGGCTAAGGGACTGTAGACCATTGTGTTCTGCGTCCTGATTGGCTGAGGGACTGTAGACCATTGTGTTCTGCGTCCTGATTGGCTGAGGGACTGTAGACCTTTGTGTTCTGTGTCCTGATTGGCTGAGGGACTGTAGACCTTTGTGTTCTGCGTCCTGATTGGCTAAGGGACTATAGACCTTTGTGTTCTGCGTCCTGATTGGCTGAGGGCCTGTAGACCATTGTCCAGTCAGTCTCCTCGTGCCATGTCTCCTGTAATCAATTCAGATCATGTTGATATAAAACTTTGTGTCAGCTGTGGTACTTCTGAATTTTGACACTTAAATACTTGCAGTTTGTTGTTTTTTTTAATAGTGCTAAACCTCGCAGCGTTATGCTAGCACCTCTCCGTCATGTTATGATGTTATCTGAACCTCGTAGTAA
The DNA here is from genome assembly GCA_019594935.1 of Periophthalmus modestus. NCBI lineage: Eukaryota > Metazoa > Chordata > Actinopteri > Gobiiformes > Gobiidae > Periophthalmus > Periophthalmus modestus. The sequence continues at coordinate 6,490,462 of JAIEZT010000007.1, read as the reverse complement.
ACGTGAACAGTAGATGCATCTGAAACATTCCCATGCTTGTTTTTAACTGGGCCGTACTTCCAGCCTGATAACTTATCATTCAGGTCTGTTTCTTTATCACAGAGCGGTCCGAAGGCGGGGGTTGAGACTGGCGGCTCCGTTATCTGTGTTTAATTTAAGCTTACGCTCATATTTTGGTCAGGTTTGTAGCGCAGGATTTAGAGAGTGTTCTACTGACCAAGTTTCATCGTAACTATGAGACGGATCGCGTTTGGTCGACCGTGTTTTGAACAGGAAAGGAATATGGACGCTGGCATCTTCTGTTGAGATTGGCTGCATCTGATTGTCCATACTATTCCCTACAGGGGGCGCTATACAAGGGTCAATGGACATAACATGAATGACAGTGGAGCTCTCAGTCATGCACGATGTCGTCTGTTAAATTGTGCTGTGCAGGAGGGCATTCAGACACAACATTGAGATGATACTATTAATTAACATTCCCTGTGTGATGCTAACTGAGGGCACTGCTCTGTCTGAAGTCCCTCTCACATAACATTACAACCACAAGCTAGGTAGCATTAGCTAACTGATTTTACACAAAAAGGTGTAAAAAAACTAACTCCTAAACAGAACCATGAACACTCAGACAGATCAGACTCTTTAAATCCATTTTTTTTTGGACAGTGTTTGCTAAAGTGTGCATTGTGTAACCATGGTAACTGCTGAACATTCCACCATAGAGATACATGTAGAACGCTCCCAACATGACGTTGCTACAAAATACTTGAAAAATAAACTGTTTACGTGTCGAGTTTTTTTTTTTTTTTATATTAACTGAATTTGGACTTGTCAGTGTCCCGGTTTTAGTCCATACAGTCATAAAATACACTGAGCTTTATTAAATTACATTTAAACGCCACAACACACGTTATAAACCCATTAGCACAGATTTAGTTAAGAATCTAATACAGCTGCCGGTTTCTATTCTTGGACGTCACTAAGAGAGCAGTGTACACAGCACGCAGCGCTGAGCTCTTCTGATTGGCCAACGCTCTGCAAGTGCGGTAATGTGCCGTAATGTAATGAAATAAAACCTGCTGCCTCCTGCTCGACATGTGATAAGAGACACATGAGAACAAAACAAGGTACGGAGCGGGAAATGGAGCAGTGTAGAACCATAAAGAACAATGCAGCAATACAAGAACAATAAAACAACACAAGAATAATGAGAACGCAACGGCCGCAAGGTCTGTCAGTATGATCAGATTTGAGCTATAAAAGTTTTAATTATGAACTAAAACGACACAAACATTTAGAATATTCTTTAGGTGAATAATTCTGTTTATGGTTTGGTTTCAATATTATCGTTTATTGACTATACTTACTTCAGCGATATATCAAACTTCATAACGAGTTACTGTGACAGGACGAGTTTTGCCAAGAAACACATTCATCTGTGTCGTGCATCGAGTTTCTCTGGAATGAGATTAAACCGGTGAGAATCACAGCAGTGGAATGAGAAGAAAATGAGATCAGGATCAGATGATGATGTCTAATAAAACATTGAAAGAAACGCTCCATAAAACTAAACCCAGTTATGAGATCACAGCAAGAAGACGAAGCAAAAACTCTGAACTGGAACGAGCCACAGACGGTGTAAAGAAGTGGACAACAAAAAATAAAAACCCCAGGATCATGTAGAGGGTTAATACGAACATTTCAGACCAAAATGATGAGTCTGACAGCAGCAGTACAGAGAGAGGGGACACAGTTTTTACACAGAAAGTGAATTGGAGCCAGAGTCGATGAAGCAGGAAGTGCGGCGCGTTTCGTAACCTGGAACACGGTGGCTAGCAGGTTAGCTCTGTCCATTTATATGAACAGCCTGTGGAACAAGCTACTCTTCAACCGAGCTAAACTTATTTGACTTAATTTGCCAGATGTGTCACGATTTTAAGACGTTTTAACACAACTTCAGGCCACAAAACCAGGTGGTCCAGGCCGCCGGAGAAAGGAATGAAAGCTTAAGATAAAAAACAGAATAGAGTGCGATTTAGTTAAGGGAGATTAGATCAGATACAGAGGCATGGGAGAATGGGGCCAAACAACAGCCTGGTTCCTGGCCTGGTTCGCCCTGGTCTCAGCGGACTGGGGTCGGGGGAGGCGGGGGTAGGTGGGGGTGGGTGGTGGTGGGTGGTGGTGGGGGGGGTTGTCATGGGACACCTGCCTCCACTTAACCTCTCTCTTTCCCTTTGCCTTTCTGCTCGAGCTCCCTCTTTCACTCACCTCCTACACCAGCCCCGGTTCAAATCCCCCACCGGCTCAGAGAATAAGTCTGTTCTACAAGAGTTTAAACCCGTCCTCCTGAGCTTGAGTCTCTATGGTTCTCATCTCTGCCGTAATTTACACATTTTAAATCACAATATTCATCTAAAACCACCTAATAAAAGAAACAAGTCCAGCTGATTTCAAGTTAGAAAACTGTGGTGTCCAGTGGGCGCTGACGTCGCCGAAAACGTCATCACAACAAAGCGCCTCATGCTGTAGCGCCCCCTATGGACAGCTGCACATCACACTAACAGCAGATTATTTTTACATTTATATCAAAATGACGACGCTGCCGAATCCTACGAGTATCACCAATTAAGAAAATAAAACTGGAGAAGGAAGTGCGGACGTCACAGTGTAGGTGAAAACAGGGATTTCTGTCAAAATGGCGTCTTGAAAATAGTGGATTAAAGATTAAACTCAAACATGAATCATTCCAAATACAACTTCAGAGGCTCAACGAGAAGAAATGACTAGAACATGGAGAAACATCTGAACAGTTTGAAGAACACGTCTGATTTTCTCGTTTCCTGGAGCGAGACGAGGCCGTGTTGGGTTCATGGGTTCTGCGTTGTCAATAAAAATTACATACATGGGATCTCAGATGTTATTTTAATCATGTTATATCATTTGTTCTGTTCTGTGTCGTGGAAAAATAAATAAATGACCAGAATAGAAATAAACCCATATTTGGCAGATAAGAAGGAGGACTCGGGCGATACCACAAATGAATCATAATATTCAAGTAGATTTTGTTTTAGTAAAATAAAGAAAAATGTGTTTCTATAATAATCTGCTCCAAACATTGTGCTTGGATGGACTGGATATAGAAGTATTTTTTTAATAAAAAAATAATAATAATTTTTTTTAAATTAATTAATGAATTAATTTATTTATTTATTACTTTCTTTGTTTCCAGTTCATTCCATTCATTTATTTATTTATTTCAAGCAGATTAATGAACACATCCAGTTCACTTAATGCACATTTCACTTATTTTTTCTTTTTTATTTAAACTCGAAAAGGAGCAAGAAGAAAACTTATTAAATCTAATCTTCCATTAGAATAAATGAAATGCTTTGTTTTTACACTGGGCTTTAACCAAACCTCGGCTAATTTAATCTGTATTTATCCAGTTCACTGAGTACAAACATGCCATAACATTATAACACAACCAACACCGCCACTTTAACCCTCTGCGACTCACACCAGATCTTCAGCTTCTCCTCAAAAGATGTTTATTTAAATATATCAGCCTGTACATGGCCCTTACAGAGTTCATTATTAGCGCAGCAGCAGTTTGTGAGTTATTAAGTGTCCTGCTCGTTGTGAGGGAAGAACAGAATTGTCACGATAACACGAGTAAATACAGACGATAAACGATAATATGAAACTCATTTATGCCACTGACACAAAAACCCAAGACTTTAGTTGTTAATTTGCATCTGTAATGAGTCAGACAAGTGATTTATTTAAACTTTAATGGCTTAAATCTTATGATAAAGTCCGAAAATTACCTAAAATGTCATTGTAGTGCTCTTTCTTTGCACACACGAGAAATACTGACCCCAAAAAATACAGTTCCATGTTTCATATCTGAGCGATGAGTGGATGTAGTAATCACAACGACAGCTCTGTGGACTGTAAATAAACCGTCACTTTGCTCCACAACAGCGTCCTTTGTCTCCTGTCCTTTTGACTCCTGCCATCTCCAAAAATACATCATGAATGAACCAAAACAAAATGGCATGACTCCAAAGATTTCCTCAAACACACACATGCGGCAAACACGAGAATACAGAGAAAACACAAGTCCGAACGAGTGATTTAAGCTCCGAGAACGACGCGCTGGTGACGCTGAATGGGCCCAACAAACAGGCAGACGCATTATACTGTAATCCAGGCTCTATTTCAGTAAAGTCCTCTGCAAAACAAGACAAAACATCCACAAATCTCGCGGTACCTGTCCTTTAAACCTCCATAAACATGTTCTGAAACGCATGAACTGATTCAACATTAGAGGGACATTTTTATACAACGTTTTTTCCACCTTCAAGGCTCAAAACGCTTTATGTCAAGGAACCACTCACACAATAATGCACCAATGTTCTGCGGCTGTAAAACCCCTCACCACACACTTTATACACTTTTCTCACACAGGCATTAACATTTTCTCACATTTCTCTCTCGTTTAAACTCTCTCAAAGTTCAAACCTTCGTCGGTGCCTTTGTCGGTGCAGAAAGTTTCATCGACATTGTGGGTTTTGTCGGGGAGAAAACTTGCAAACATACAGCACTTGAGGGAGAGTCACACTGTGATCCAACATTTTATGTAAATTTGTCTGACACATTCTGTACTGTACAGGAGACACGGAGGAGACTGATGGACAATGGTCTACAATCCCTCAGCCAATCAGGACGCAGAACACAATGGTCTATGAATGCTGTTGTTGTGTCCTTGGGCAAACACTTAACCCCCCTTGCCCTGATGTATGGATGTAACTTATTTTGCCCCGATTCTTGTTCTAGTTTATCAGTTCATATTTCAGCCTCAAATCTGAACAGAATTCTACTTTTTAAACAAAACTGTAAATCTCCTCAGAAAAAAAGTGCTACTCCAAAATGGCCGCCGCAGTGGTCCAGTAGCCGCTCTCCTGTCCGCTTTATAGATCCCAACAGGGGCATTTCCTTTTCCCGCTCCACAGACGCCACAAGGCTGCCGCTCTGCTCCGTCCCGCTCCGTCCCGCTCCGTCCCGCTCCGTCCCGCTCCGTCCCGCTCCGTCCCGCTCCGTCCCGCTCCGTCCCGCTCCGTCCCGCTCCGTCCCGCTCCGTCCTGCTCTTCGGTGTGTGGGAGTTCACTGCTACGAGGCCTTGAGTTCAGTGTTTGTGGTGGAGCAGGGACTTTCCAAACCGGCCACTGACAAGATGATTTAAACCAGAGAATAAAAGATGAAGAGAAGAGCCGCACTGACCCCAGAGCCTCGTCCATGTCCATGTGTCTGTTAATCTGTTCATTAATCATTTCAGTGTTTGACCTGAGGTTATGGGAGGAGAGGAGCCCCAACGCTGAAGGAGAGAACCTCAACGACCCCGACCAGTGTGGAGCGTAGACCGTAAAACAGTGGACTAAGTGAGCGTGTCGTCGCCCACAGAGTTCAGCTCCAGCAAATGAAGCTCATCGAGAAAATAATACAAACCCCAACATCATGTAGAGCGAGTTAATACGAACATTTAAGAAAAAAATGGCGAGTCTGACAGCAGCAGTTACAGAGAGCGCTCATGATCACTTCCTGTTTGGAACGTGGCAACTAGCAGGTTAGATATGTCCATTTCTTTAAAACAATCCATGTGTCTTACCCAAGAACGCAACATCGGTACCTACTCCACTGTTCCATATTATTCCTCCATCTACTTTTTTAAATTTTACCTTTATTTAACCTGGAAAGTCCCATTGAGATAAAAAAAAAAAACTCTTTTTCAAGGGAGTCAAGCGGCAGCAGCAAATACAAAATACAGTTACATAAGAGACAAGATAAGAGGAAAAGACAAACAGATTATGAAAAACAAGAGCATGTTGTGGAGTCGAGACCTCTCAGTTTAGATTTAAAAGCATTCAAAGAAATCAACTCTGTCAAGTTCCAGTCTTTCTGCAACATATTAAATGGTAGTTTATTTACGGCTCCTTTCTCTCCTAAGTCACCGGTGTTTTTACGTTTTTTGTGTTGTTCGTCTACGAGCATTTGTCCTTCCTTGTCGTGTCCACTGATCACAAGACGATCGTACCCCCGTGAGTTTCTGCTCTCCATCGGCAGCACTACTTTGGTGGATATTAGCCCAGCAGGCGCGGAAGTACTACTCGACTATGGACAATCAATAACCGTTTACTTCACATATATACTTCGCACTACCTCACTTTTTATCTGCAATCTCTGTTTGTCTATACTTGAATGTTTCTGTTTTATTTATATTTGAATGTTACTTGAATGTTACTTGGTTTGCACATTTTTTTTTTTTTTTTTTTTTTTTTTGGCACTTTTAGTATGTTTGCACTGATGGGAGTGGGAGAAGACAGCAATTTAATCTGTGCTATATATCTTGTATGTATATGCACATGTGACAATAAAGAGAAATTGAATTGAGTTCCATGAATAAGGTACAGAGTGAACCAAAGCCTTTTTGCCCAGTTCAGTTCGAGCAAATGGAACAGAGAGCAACACACCATCTTGTGAACGAAGAGAACAAGAATCAGCCCTTCTCTGTGACAGGAGCAGATGTAGGTCGGCAGTAATCCAAGCATTGCCTTATAAATGAAAGTGCACCAATGACTCCTCCTTCGAATGGCCAGAGCAGGTCATCCCACTCAAGAATACAACTCACAGTGATGCGTCTTTGCTTTACAGTTAGTAATGAACCTTAGAGAAGCGTGAACAGTTCAGGTTTATAGCTCCAGCCTGATGTTCTGCTCTGCACATTCCCGTCCCCTGCAGCAGCTCTCTCTCGTATCACGTTTGTCACTTCCTTCCTCATCCTGGTCTCATGCCTTTTCTTGCCCCGACAGGAAGAAAGCTACAAGCTACCTTTTTAGCCGGGGGTAATTTAAGGAGTTGTGTCTATCAAAGCCGGGCTCGTAACAGAGATTTAGACGGATTACGGCGTCTCACTGCTAACCTGCCATTTTGGGATTTCCAGGTTTAACACATTTGAGCACAAGATACACAGACCGACCGTAGAAACACACAGAGTACTGTTACGCTCAGCGAGGCTCAGCTGGGTAAAGGGCCTGTGTCACACAAACTGGACTCTTGTGAACTTTAAATCAGGTTATAATCCTGTTCTCTCCTCAAAAACAGACCTGGAGTTGTGTTTTGTTTCATTCACACATGTTTGAGTAACACTTTATGATTAGTCTTTTACATCTCCAAAGCTCAAAATGCTCTGTTCCACCTTGTGATGTCATGAAGTGGTAGTTTTCAAGTTAACAGCTCCTTTTACCTTTAGTTCAGTAGAGTCTGTGTAGTTCCAGGGCCTTTTATACACACAGTCTATGGTTCTGTCCAGTGTTTTTTTCCAAAATGACTTTTTATGAGTTTGTATATCATTTCTTTGGCTGTCAGTGTTACTTTACCTCATTCATTAAGTTGTAGATTTGCCATGTTTATGAATACTTTGCAGTGACATAATGCTGTGTTATGTTCTGCATGTGGGTCTATGGTGGAATGTTTAGCAGTTACTATGGAGACGCAATGCACACATTAGCAAACACTGTCAAAAAAGTTTTAAGACCATCTGAAAAACTAGAAAAGTGTTTTAAAGAGCACGTGTTCAGAAGCCTGTGATCAGTCTGAGCTCATGGTCCTGTTTAGGAGTTTGATTTGAGTGACTCACTGAAAAACTGTTGGCTAACGCTAATGCTAATGCTAGCTAGCTTGTGACTGTAATGTTATTTGAGAGGGACTTGTTTAACGGCACAAATCACCTGTCGGAGTTCAGATAAATCAGCTCTTTATGGTCAGATTGTGTTAAAATAAATTTGAGTAACAGACCTTCAGACAGAACAGTGCCTACAGTTAGCAGGGAATGTTGATGACATCAGCTGGAAAGTATCAGTATGTTTCCGAGGTGTACTCTGGGTTCCTCCAAACTTTACCACCGCACTCCGTATCTCTCACTTGTTTAGACTGTAGACTGTTATATAAATGGACGTAGCTAACCTGCTAGCCACCACGTTCCAAACAGGAAGTGATCTTGCGCGCACTTCCTGCTTCTTAAACGTTCGTATTAACCCGCTCTACATGATCCTGGGGTTTTTATTTCACTATTGTCTGTAAGTCAAGATGTGGACATTAATAACAGACAAATCAGGCGCCTTTTTCCCCGACGTCGCTCCTGCTAGCGTTAGCAACAGGTTTGATTGACAGCGTTGTCTCCCTCAGTCAAACCAGCAGTGCTCCAGATTAGCCGCTATAACTGCTCTAGCCTTGATGAGCTTCATTTGGAGCAGTAACCAAACAGTTTTTCCAAGGTATTTTTGAGCAATAAAATGTCTGTATTTGAAAAAGGCGAACGCATCGTCCCGGAGCGACCATCAGAAGAAAAGTTACATCATTAACCTTTAAATTTGATAAGTAAATAGTGTTCTATGTTTAGTACAAATAGAACAGACCAAAATAAACTTCTGTAAGAAAGTGATGACAGCCACTTTCTTATTTTAGTCTGGAGATATGAGCTGATGGAGGCTCTCTGAAGTCACTGCAGCCCCAACCCCCCCGATAACACGGCTCTTCTGGTCAGACGCTGGACGAGCCGCTCCACTGCAAACCTGACATCTACAAACGAGCTGCGAGCTTCAGTAATGCTCCGAGTCCATTAGCAGAGGTCAGTCCTGTTGTAAAGTGACCAAAACAGTTTAAAGTTTGTCTTGGCTGAAGCGTCAAAGCTGTTTCATCTTGTTGGCGTTTCCTTGTCTTTTCGTTGCGCTGCTTCTAGTGGTGAGGAGGATGTTTTATGATCTGATGATAGAACCGACAGACTGGGGTCACCAGACACAAAAACAGCTTTTCAGCTTCAAGCCGAGATAGGTCCTGGCTGAGGGAGAGAGCCGCCCGGTGGAGGAGGAGGGCTGGGGCTGACGGAGAGAGCGCCTAGTTGTGGTGGAGGAGAGCAGGGGCTAACAGAGAGCGCCTGGTGGAGGAAGGAGGCTGATGAGAGAGCGCTGGTGGAGGAGGTCGGCTGGGGGAGGGAGAGAGGCCTGGTGGAGGAGGAAGGCTGGGGCTGACGGAGAGAGCGCGTCAGTGGAGGAGGAGGGCTGGGGCTGACGGAGAGAGCGCCCTGGTGGTGGAGGAGGGCAGGGGCTGACGGAGAGAGAGCCGCTGGTGGTGGTGGAGGAGGAGGGGCTGACGGGAGAGAGCTGGAGGAGGGCAGGGGCTGACGGAGAGAGCGCCTGGTGGTGGAGGAGGGCAGGGGCTGACGGAGAGAGCGCCCGGTGGTGGAGGAGGAGGGCTGGGGCTGACAGAGAGAGCGCCTGGTGGAGGAGGAGGGCTGGGGCTGACGGAGAGAGCGCCTGGTGGAGGAGGAGGGCAGGGCTGACGGAGAGAGCGCCTGGTGGAGGAGGAGGGCAGGGGCTGACAGAGAGCGCCTGGTGGAGGAGGAGGGCAGGGGCTGACGGAGAGAGCGCTGACGGGAGGCGGTGATGGAGGAGGAGAGCTGGGGCTGACAGAGAGAGCGCCTGGTGGTGGAGGTGGAGGAGAGCTGGGGCTGAGGGAGAGAGCTGACAGAGAGAGCGCCTGGTGGAGGAGGAGGGCTGGGGCTGACGGAGAGAGCGCCTGGTGGAGGAGGAGGGCTGGGGCTGACGGAGAGAGCGCCCGGTGATGGAGGAGGCTGGGGCTGCTGGGAGAGCCCCGGTGATGGTGGACGAGAGCAGGGGAGAGCGCGCCTGGTGGGAGAGGAGGAGGGCAGGGGCTGACAGAGAGAGCGCCCGATGGAGGAGGAGGGCAGGGGCTGACAGAGAGCGCCTGGTGGAGGAGGGAGGCTGGAGCTGACGGAGAGAGCGCCCGGTGGGGGGGTGGTTGGGTTTTCTGAAGTGGGGGCCGGTGAAGGGGGCGTGTAGCTCCTTGTCCCGCTGCGGCTGAGGTGAAAATGACTGTAGCAGATGTGGAGGCCGTGGTCACTGCTGCCGACCGCACTCCGCCCTTTAAGGAGCCGTATCGCGGCTCTTCATCTGACCGAGGTTCTGCTGGGACTGAACAGCACAAAACGACTCTTTAAAAGGAAAGATAAAGATGTTTTGTTTTGAGGATTTGAGCCTGTTAAAGGTCTATCTTAAATAATGAGATTTGTCCAAACATAAACTTTGGAGAAAAGGACAAAAACTGTACAAGTGTGAACATACTAACATTTTAAACTCGATACGAAGGAGCAGACTTGATACCGATCCCAATACCACCAAGATAATTATACAAACTCTTTATTTAGACAATACAATGTGATTTTCCACATTAAATGCTATACTTTGTGTTATGTTCCCATGTGTGTGATATGTGTGTAATCCTCAGTGTGCAGTAGGTTCATAGTGGAACATGGTCCTGGTTTAGTCCTGGTTTCCTGGTTTAGTCCCGGTTTAGTCCCGGTTCAGTCCCGGTTCAGTCCCGGTTCAGTCCAGGTTCAGTCCAGGTTAAGTCCAGGTTAAGTCCAGGTTAAGTCCAGGTTAAGTCCAGGTTAAGTCCAGGTTTAGTCCAGGTTTAGTCCAGGTTTAGTCCAGGTTTAGTCCAGGTTTAGTCCAGGTTTAATCCAGGTTTAATCCAGGTTTAGTCCAGGTTTAGTCCAAGTTAAGTCCAAGTTAAGTCCAAGTTAAGTCCAGGTTAAGTCCAGGTTTAGTCCAGGTTTAGTCCAGGTTTAGTCCAGGTTTAGTCCAGGTTTAGTCCAGGTTTAGTCCTGGTTTAGTCCTGGTTTAGTCCTGGTTTAGTCCTGGTTTAGTCCTGGTTTAGTCCTGGTTTAGTCCAGTAGGTTCATAGTGGTCCATGGGTGTATCTAGTCTCTGTGTCTTGTTCTCAGGAGAAGAGGAAGAGGACAGGAAGGACAAGGAGAGAGAGAAGAGAGGAAGGGGTAGAGAGGGTAAAGGACTGGAAAGAGGAGGAAAGAGGAGACGAGAGAGAGGGAGGGAGGAGGAGAGGCAGAAAGGGGAGGATTGTGGGAGAGGAAGGAGGTAAAAGAGAAAAAAAGAATGGAGGAAGAGGAGAGGGGACAGGAAAGAAAGAGGGTAAAGGAATGTAGGGAGAGAAAAGAGAGAGAGGAAAGAGAAAGGAGAGAAAACAGAGCTCAGTGTGCAGCAGGTTCATAGTGATCCTTGGCTGTGCACTCGTCTATGTGTCTTACTTTCGATACGATGCATAAAAATTAGAAAGAAAAAGATTCGATTCTTTTAAAAAATGAGATCCGGTTCCAGCCGCTCGCGTTAAGGACCCGTTGAAAAGAGCCGACTCGTTCATGAATCACATCCCTGATCAGACTCTCTCTCACCTCAGTCAGAGGAGCTGAGTTTTTGAGTTTTCTTTAAGTTTTGGGAAGTAAAGGAAATTTTCAAATCTGTAACTGGACAAAAGTGTAAGAGTGTGAAGACGTTTTCTGCTCCTTCAAGCCGCTTCTTCAGCACCATCACCATCAGACCTGAAGAAGAAGCGGCTTGAAGGAGCAGAAAACATCTTCACTCCTGCAACAATTTGTCCAGATTTGACATTTTCTTTTACCGTGGCTCACACCTGGACGACTCAGGGACACAGACTTTTTTATTTAGGGATGTAAATAAAAACGAGTCGAGGGATTAGAGACTAAAACAGAGCCTGACGTGTAATTAGTTTTCACCACACAGTAACACAATTACTTTGGGGGAAACATAATGGGGAACTGTGACTAATTACATTTGTGAAGGATCTTACCCAGCTCTGGTAAGATTCACGTAAACGAGCAGGGTCATATCTGTCAGTGTGAGGTTCGTTAAAAGGCCTGAACAGAGCAGAGCGCAGCACATTTACAACAAAAAGTCTTAGTTAGATTTGATGTTGCATGAAGTAAAACAGAGAGACGTTTTTGGGGCTGTGGACGGAGCACGAGAGCTGGTCCAGGTGAGAGTCGCTCGGAGCACAGAGGAGCAGCTGGGAGCAGTTTTCTCCTCATTTAGCAGTTCATGAAAAAACCACAGGCCTCCAGATGTGACAGAGGACACACAGCATGTCAACACACACACTCACACACTCAGGTTACACCGCGGCAATGAAGCAAGAGTCGTATCAAGATGGTTTATATGAAAAGTGTCAAAATAATTAGAATTTCGTCCATACTTTTTTCTGTTATCATCATAGACTGTGTAAAGAAGTGACTGAGTGAGTAAATGAGTGAGTGCTGCTCCAAATCAAGTGTCATAGCAACCAAAGAGCCAATCAGGAGCAAGGTTGTTGGCACTTAGCAACGCTGTCAATCAAATTTGTTGCTAGCAGGAGCGACCGTGGGGAAAAAAAATCTAAATAAATTCAAAATAACTAAAAAAAAAAACAAACCTCAAAATAAGAAAAAATGTAATATAACTAAAAAAAATCTAAATAAACTCAAAAAATAAAAAGTAAACTCAAAATAACAAGAAAACACTTAAAATAACAAAAAAAAAACCAACCCAAAAACATCAAAATAAACTCAAAGTAACTTTAAAAAAAAAACCCTCAAAACAACTCAAAAAATCAAATAAAAATAACAAGAAAAAAAAAAACAAAAACAAAAATAAAAAGTAAAATAAACAAAATAAATAAATAAATAACATAATAAATAAAAATAAATAAATAAATAAATAAAAATAACTCAAAAAAAAAAAAAAAAAAAAAAAAAAAAGAACACCAGGATCATGTAGAGCGGGTTAATACGAACATTTAAGACAAAATGACGAGTCTGACAGCAGCAGTTACAGAGAGAGGGAACAGAGCCAGAGTCGATGGAGCAGGAAGTGCGTCTATGATCACTTCCTGTTCGAAGCATGACGGCTAACAGATTAGCTATGAAATTTAAATCAAAACCGTCTATGGTTGTTACTCATTTTAAGTGTTTTTATTTTTAAAGTCTGAGCATGAAACATGAATCTATATATAAAACACAGGGTGAAGTATTGAACTAAAACCCGCAACTCAAACAATCAAATTTTTTAACAAGAAAAAAAATGTTATTTCTCGACATAGAACTGAACTATCTATCTGTTTGGAGACAAGTCAGATCTGTGGAGAGGCAACATTGCTCACAGCAAGAATGTGTTTTTCAAAGTCTATACAGCAATTAAAAACATGACAAACTGAATAAATGCTAGATTTAATGTAAAACTGTGACACATTCCAAACAAAGCAATAGGCAACAAACAGGTGAAAAGTTACAGAGTATGTCTTTAATTCATCTTAAAGGTCCTGTATCACACAAAACTGACTCTTGTGACTTTAATCCATGTTCTAACACTGCCCCCTCCTCAAAGACAGACCTGGAGTTGTGTTTGTTGAGTTGTAATATGGACCTTTAAGCCACTTGTGTAATAAACCTGCAGATTCTGCCTCTGCTCTAGTGACTTACACATGACCTACATTTGCTGTTGTTATTCCACACTTAGGCACACTGTAAAAAAGAAAAACACACACACACCAGCTACTAATCACTTTCACATTACGGAGCAGGCGAGTGATCTTGGTACCATTCCAGGACCACCAACACAGAACCCGAGAGGGGTCTGCACACGTCACAGCCTGCACAGAGGGGTCTGCACAGAGGGATCTGCACAGAGGGGTCTGCACAGAGGGGTCTGCACAGAGGGGTCTGCACAGAGGGGCCTGCACAGAGGGGCCTGCACAGAGGGGCCTGCACAGAGGGGCCTGCACAGAGGGGCCTGCACAGAGGGGCCTGCACAGAGGGGCCTGCACACTCACCGTCTGCACGCTCAGGGGCCTGCACATACCAGGGTGTGGGCCATAGGGCACACTCACCGTCTGCACGGGCCACAGGGGACGTACCAGCTCTTGAGGGCCATAGGGGCGGCCCGTTAGCTCGAGGGCCATGGGGGCGGCCCGTTAGCTCGAGGGCCATCGGGGCGGCCCGTTAGCTCGAGGGCCAGGGGGACGGCCCGTTAGCTCGTTATCTGCAGAGGGGCTCTATAGCGCTGTCTGAAGAACTCTTTAGCGTTATAATGGGAGGTAAACTAGCCAACATGGACCTGTTTAGCATTCTGCAGCTCAGAGCCACATGAGAACTCTTTTACAGTGAGTCTTTAACAACCTCTGCGTTTACAAGCTAGTGCCGCACTCATTAGCAATGGCTAATTTAGTCCAATTTAACATGAAGGGCAGTGAGTGATAAAATAAAGCAGGGCTTGGGTTTGTTAGCACAGATCAGAGCAACTAATTATGGACTTTTTAAAATATAGAGAGAGGAAGTGTGTTTATACAGAAGGACTGTGGGGCCGAGGGGCTCGTGGAAGAAGGGAAAGTGTAAGAAAATGTGGAAGGTGAACCCAAGATGGTGCCCTGTTATTTTCAGGGGCCTGTGCTCATTGGCTCATGGGCCCAAAAATAATTTTCTCTTTCGCATTACTTCCTCAATATGAGCTAGCTCCTCCCACCATGTGATGTGAGAATCAGAGCGATCGCCATTTTGGTCTTAAATGTTTGTATTAACCTGCTTTACATGATCCTAGGTTTTTAAAAACTGAACAGAACCTGATCCCACAAACACAAAAGTTTGTCAGAATCTCTCAAATCTCATCATATCTCGTCTTTGTACTCAATATTCAAATTTCGCTCTAAAAACAACAGTGATATTTCCCTTTTTCAATCCATTTCCCCATCAGAAAAACAATGAGAAACTTTCCATCCTGATGCACGAGATCCACGTCCACGTCAGAAGCAGTGGAACAAACTTTGAGACGATGATTCTGTCCAAACCTCCACAAAAGAAACAATATAATGAGGGTCATTCAAAACTAATTTTTAGGAAGCGTTCTGTGGACAGAGCAAACAAATGTGGAGACAAAGGCCTGTGTCCAGAGGCGGGTCGTCACGAGAGGACGCGGCGGTGCCAGATGGAGCGACTTAAATCAGGTTTAAATGAGACTAAATGGACAAACAGAGTTGAAGGGGGCAGTGGAGGAGCAGGAAGGACAATGGGTCAGTGTGGGCCGGTTTTAAGCACAGTTTAAAGTCCGAGCTTTGGAGAGCGGTCAGCAGTGTGGAAATATAAAAACTAAAATGATAAAATGGTATTTGCTGTTTGGGAGCTGGGCCTCATTAGAACATCCAGCACATGTGGTAATAAAACAGAAACTTTTGAGTCTAATTTTACACTTACTTCACGTTTTGTGTGTTTCTTTAAACTCACAGTATGGAACGTTTTAGCCAAAAAATAAAAAAAAATAAAAATCATGTTTCTTTTTTTCTATTTGGATGGGTTTATTGCACTGAAAAACATTAAAACGTGTCTTTAATATGAGCATCTCCACAAACCTGACTCTTCTTTGGTCTCCTGTTTGTTTCCATGGAAATATTGTTCTTTTGTCTATAATATTCCACAGTTTGGCATAAACCTCATCTATCTCCATGGAGAATGTTACAGAGTATGGCTTTAACCTTCTGTTTCCATGGAATTGGGCAGGTGTCAGCTCCAGAAAGTTCAACACTGTGGCTTTGACGTCAACCAAGACCTTTACAATGACGTTTTATCTCAAAGTATCGTCCAAATGTTCATCAAAACTTGAGATTTAAACATGATCAGAGTCATTATTCTGTCGTTTTTGAGCTGAAGAAGCAGAGTCGCCACATAATAAAAAACATTTTAAATCAAAGACACAGAGCTGGAGTAAAGAGAAACCCCGGTGATGTCAGAGCACAGGGCTGTTTACCACATGCACAAGAGTAAACATCTCAAACAGAAGTGCTTCGGAGACGCTTCAGGCCCGAGTGTTTCTGCAGAGCTCACCGTCTTCAGTCTAAAGCACTTTTCACACTCGGCTTCAGCCAAAACAGAAACGCACCAGAAACACACCCGTCTGTTTGTGTTTGATGTAACGTGATGAGAGCAAAAAGCATTTTCAGCTGTGGAGTAAACATATCTTAGAAGAACAGACACATGAGTCACACGGCGAGAAAAAATAAAACAAAAACAGCAGCAGAGGATCAAGAGCAGCACGTTTGAAGGAAGATGATGTAATAAAACGTCATCAAGACTTTTTTACCCACACAAGGCCAGTAGAAAACGGGATGAGACTAAAACATACGACAAACACTGAGTCCATTTTGTTTGTGTGACTCAACTTACCAAAAATTATTCAAAAAAATAATAGTTAGTTGTTTAGTCTTTTTTTCAGTGTTCAACTCAAATCATTATTTCATTATTTCTACTTTACATCGAACATTTTCCACTAAATAATGGTGGTGGCTCAGTTGGTAAAGCGTTTGTCCACGGATCTGAAGGTTGGTGGTTTGAATCTCGCTCTCGTTCTGTAGACTGTTTATATAAATGGACATAGATAACCTGCTGGCCACTGTGTCCCAAACAGGAAGTGATCATGGGCACTTCCTGCTCCATCCACTCTGGCCTCAATTCACTTTCTGTGTAAAAACTGTGTCCCCTCTCTCTGTAACTGCTGCTGTCAGACTCGTCATTTTGGTCTTAAATGTTCATATTAACCTGCTCTCCACGATCCTGGGGTTTTTATTTCACTATTGTGTCCGTAACTGAGCGTTCCTGATCGCGCAGTTCCTGCTAAACCAGCGGTGTGGGTGGGAAGGGGCGTTACCTTCAGCAGCCTCGCTCTGGATTGGCTCTTTGGTTGCTATGATACTCACGGTCGGAAATCCTAATATGAAACTTGGCTCCAAATTGTCCCTATAACTGCTCTAGCCTCGATGAGCTTCATTTGATTGGAGTCAAACGCTAAGGGAGACATTACCCTGTTTGCTAAAGTCATGTTCTAGTGGACCGTGTGTTTGCTAAATTCCGTGTTCTGTTGACCCTGTGTCTGCCTGAACACAGCGTCAGAAACACTTCACAGTGTTTCAGGCCCCTGAGACATCCTGAGCTCTTTTGGGCTGAGCTTAGCCGAGCTCAAACAGCCACACAGAGGTTAAACAAACAGAACTTAAGCCTCTTCAGGCTCCCGACGACGACGAGGATCATCCACTTCAGATAGAGACACGAGGTCAGGTCCACGAGGTCAGAGCCATGAGGTCAGGAGGCGACAGAGAGCCACAAACACAACGCTGGATGCTCCATAATGATGCTGCTTCCACTAGTTCTGATTCATACGTTTCGCTGCTCATCCAAGCCGCTTCTTTTTGTTCAGCTACAGATTTTACTTTTGGCTCTTACTGAGGACCAGACCTGGACGACTGAGGGACACAGACAGACATAATTCTGATTAAGCTCAAAATCATTCCGCCAAATTTGATCCACAGTGATTTTAGACAATAAATTTGATTTTTCCATTAAATAATTGGTGTTGTTTTTTAGAGATGTGTCTCAAACTAGTTTTGATGAAGCTCAAAATCTAAACTAGTAAACTAACATCATAATACAAAAATTTTAAAAACTCAAACTCTTTTTTAGAATACTTGATACAAAACTGAAAGTCCCATTATTATGTCTAGAAATATATTTTATTACGTTCCATGTGTCTTATCCTTGTTTTGCTCTATTGTCTTGTCACGATACTAAAGAACAGACTTCATATTAGAGATGGACAGATTTATCATTTGGCCAACATAAGGAGCCGATATTTGGCCTTTTTAGCGTATGGGATATCGGTCTTAAATCTCCAGCTCAGGACGATATTTTGTTTGGTCGATCTGCTGCACAAAACTACTCACAAAGCTTTAAATGAACAATTTAACACAACAACAACAGGAGAACTGGACTAAATGTGGAACACTGCTCTTATAAGTTTATAAAAAAAAAAAAAAAAAAAAAAAACAGGCTGTGGGTGAGTTTGTAGTAAATTTAAATGACACGATTTGAGGAAAACTGTCAAAATCGGCTTATACTGTAGATACATGTATATATGGGCAAAAATATGAGCAGAGATGATCAGACTTCAGTTCCTCTGGATTTTAAACGATCATCAGCATCGGCCCTGAATAAACCCACATGAGCCGATCTTCACACCTCGCACCGATTTGGAAAATGAAATAAGAAAATGCAACTTTTTAGACAAAACACTGGAAGTTTTGATGTTCCCGTGTGGATTATTCTGGCTCTGATCAAGATCAGCCCAAAACTCTTCAGGACGGGTCAGGTTTTGTATCGATTCTCGCCCAGATGAGGATCCAGTTTCAGTTCTTATGGAAGTGTCTGATTTTTGACAGTCCGAGTTCAAAGTGAACAGGACTCAGTCAATAAAGACGTCCAACAGTTTCCCCCAAACACGTCCCTCCTCCGTCCTGCCGTTTGACGACTTTTAAATCAGCACTTTTGGAGATTTTTTCGTTTGTTGTGAGTCTTTGGTTTAGTGAGTCTCCTGTCTCCTGCTGAGAGGTGGAGGCCACAGCACTTTCATTTCCTGCACTGTGGAAATCTGCGAGAAAAAACAAGAGACGAAGGGAGGAGCGGAGAGAGGGGAGGTGGAGGGAGGAGACACAGAGGAGAGGTGGAGGGAGGAGCAGACAAGAGAAGAGGGTAGAGAGGTGGAGGAGCGGGCAAAGAGGAGAGGTGTAGAAAGGAGAGGTGTAAAGAGGAGGGGACACAGAGGCAAGGTGGAGGAGCAGATAGAGGAGAGGTGGAGAGAGGAGCGGACACAGAGAAGAGGTGTAGAAAGGAGAGGCGGAAACAGAGGGGACACAGAGGAGAGAGGAGGAGCAGACAGAGGAGAGGTGGAGGAGGAGCGGACACAGAGAGAGGTGTAGAAAGGAGAGGTGGAAAGAGGAGGGGACACAGAGGAGAGGTGGAGAGCAGATAGAGGAGAGGTGGAGAGATGGAGGGAGGTGTGGACAGTAAGTAAGACTCCGCCCTGGCTTAAAGCTTGTGTCTCTATGGTTCTCACCTGTTATAATTTACACATTTTAAATCACAATTTTCATCTAAAACGACTTAATAAAAGAAAAAAATCCACTGACTTCCACATTAGAAAAACTGTGGTGTCCAGTGGAGCTGACGTCGGCGTAAACATCATCACAACAAAGCCCCACATGCTGTAGCGCCCCCTATGGACAGAGCACATCACACTACAGCAGCACATTTTTTTTACATTTGTACCAAAATGACGACGCAACGCTGCTGAATCCTACAAGTATCAACGATTAAGAAAATAAAACTGGAGAAGGAAGTGCATTTGTTTTTGTTTTTTTGTTCTTTTTTTTTAACTTCTTTCTACACTTCACACACACAATGTATAAATATATATATATATAATATATATATATATATATATATATATAGTATATATATATATATATTATCTACTATAATATATATATATATATATATATATGTTTATGTCAAATCCTCACAGTCTCCTCCTTTTGCTTTGTCGAAAAATATTTAGTAGTAAGTAGTAAGTTATTTAACCGTTTTTCTTTACTGCAGAGCACCATACATCATACTTCATTTATCTGATGTGTTCAGTGGGTTTATAAAGTGTAGAAAGTTGTAAAAATACATAAAATAAACCTTTAGACTGGTTGTATCTGTACTTGTACTTGCATTTCTGACATAAACCGTATGCACACAGTAGTTTAATGATGAATTCCTGTCCCATGAGAATCCCACAGCTTTTCCATTCCCCGACCACAAGACGCCCACTCACCGAGCCGCCGTGCCCCGCTCCCAGCGCCCCGCTCCCAGCGCCCCGCTCCCAGTATCATGCTCCCAGTATCATGCTCCCAGTATCATGCTCCCAGTGCCGGGTCTGTACATGCTAGAGCCACCACTACTACAAGTCACCGCTACTACGAGCCACTGCTCCTACGAGCTGTGCTCAGTACTACTACTATGTGTTCAGAGCACACAGAGTACTACAACAGACTGGCAGGGTATTTGTTTAGTCCAGGGGTGGCAAACACTTTGGACACACGGGCCACAGTGGATTATAAAATGTGACAGAGGGGCGGGGCCAGGATATATACATCTGTTTATATAACATTAGAGATTTGGCTGTAACATGGAGCAAAGCCTGAATATGCAAGACTTTTCCAAATGCATTAATTACATTAATAATTCATTTATTAAATTTCAGTTAAATAAACACAGCAGAAAAACTTTGAACAAGGTTTACCTCTTACCTATTTTAATATAATTTGGTCACGTTCGGCCGGATTAATAAACTCAAAGGGTGTGGCCCCTGGGCCGTAGTTTGCTCGTGTCTGGTTTAGACTAATATCAGTATGCACAGGTCAGAGGTCAAACTATGAGGAACTACTATGAATTATTACTACAAATATTACAACTACTCTGCATTATTACTACAAATACTACAAATAATAGGGAAATAGGGCTGGGAATCAGCGCGTTCCCCACGATTCGATACGATACTCAGTACACGGGTCACAACACGAAGACAAGTTTCCTCACACTCAGACCCCCGATATCGATACATCACCACATGCAGTATCGCGACATTTCGATATATTAGCCCTCCCTTCACACTCAGGAGACGTCTATGTTCCATACAGGCCTTAAATTGAAATAATATCCTTGTATGGTAAAGCGATTCATTTGGATCGAGTCTGCCAAAAGCTTCAGGGTTTAATGAGAGCCGAGCCGCAGCTTTGAGCCGTCGCCAGAGTTCAAGGTGTTAAATCCAGTGAGTTTTGCAGACACTCGTAAATACCAGGGACTTTCTGGGGACGCGAGTTTACATAAATACACATTCAAACAAAATAAAAGTCTGAGGACGATGCTCGGACTGTCCCAGGAGCAGCTGATGAGAAAAGCAAGACTCTGAATGTGCAGAACCACTGATTTCCCACTGGGTCTGGATCATTCTGACGAGCAGCGGCCCCAAAGGATTCAGTATGGAAACTATGGAACGAAGCTGAATATATCAACGGACAGAGCTAACCTGCTACCGCCACGTTCCAGATAAGAAGTGATCATGGTGCGCTTCCGGCTCCATCGACTCCAACTACACGGAAAACCTGTGTCCCCTCTCTCTGTCACTGCTGCTGTCAGACTCGTCATTTTGGTCTTCAATGTTTGTATTAACCCTCTACATGATCCTGGGGTTTTTATTTCACTATTGTGTCTGTAAATAAAGATATGAACATTAATAACAGACAAATCAGGTCCTTCTGTCCCCAAAGTCGCTCCTGATTGGCTCTTTGGTTGCTATGATACTCGTCTCTACACCTGCTCTCGCCTGGATGAGCTTCATTTGGAGCTGAAGCTGTGGTGACGTCTCAGTCACTTCTTCAGTTTGTGTTTTCAGTGTCAGTGTTTCACCGAGTGACGAGTCTCATGTGACACTCGACTTTACTTGTACCATAACTGTTTTTACCACAATTTTTAGAAAAATTTAGCAATATACCAGGAAGCAGTAGTAACTTTTCTCTGCTTTTGTAGTAGTAGTAGTAGTAGTAGTAGTAGTAGTAGTAGTAGTAGTAGTAGTACTATTAGTAGTAGTAGTAGTAGTACTATTAGTAGTAGTAGTAGTAGTAGTAGTACTATTAGTAGTAGTAGTAGTAGTAGTAGTACTATTAGTAGTAGTACTATTAGTAGTAGTAGAACTATTAGTAGTAGTAGAACTATTAGTAGTAGTAGAACTATTAGTAGTAGTAGAACTATTAGTAGTAGTACTATTAGTAGTAGTACTATTAGTAGTAGTAGTAGTAGTAGTAGTAGTAGTAGTAGTAGTAATAATACATTTTATTTATATAGCGCTTTTCACGATACTCAAAGACGCTTCACAATATATACAAGAATAAAATATCACAAAATTTACAACTAAAATCAAACATTAAAAGCAAATTTAGTAGTAGTAGTAGTAGTATTAGTAGTAGTAGTAGTAGTAATATTAGTAGTAGTAACAACAACAGCGGCTGTTGTAGATTTGAGCTGGACAGTGACTCATTATAAAAACTGTGTATTTAAGTGTTTTATTCTGTTATTTCTGAGTTTCAAATATTTTTAACAGTTGTGTATTTTAAAAGTGCTGAGTTTTATATTATATATGTCAGAGACATAAAACTATTATATAGTAATACATATATTTGCACATATTTCAGTATTTATGGAGGTCGTTTCCGTAGCGACACATCGCTCTGTGTCGCCTCGATCGTCCGACTGTCGCCGATGAACTTTGACGACACTAATTCTGCTCCGTCTGGAAAAATGAGCCCCAGATCCAGATGTGTATTTGTACTTTTGTACGAGCTGAAATACTGCATGACGTTTACATCTGTGTTGGTTTCACTTTAGCAGATCTGCTGGATGCATTTGGCGGCGAGCGCGGCCTCGTAAAAACAGCAGCTTTAACTAAAATACATTTAAAGGATTAATCTTCAAAAGACAGAATTCCACCGGTCCACAGTCGCCCGGATTAAAGACATCGGCTCAGATTCTGATTCCCGAGAAATAAAAAGTCAGGAGAAGCGGAGGAGCCTGGTCTTTGTATCGGACGTAAACATGAAAATGACTCAGGACAAACCAGAGAGGATGAGTTTAGAGCGAAGGACGAGCCGCCGCTTCACCATCCACTGGACAAATTATTAAAGTGAAACAAATCATCGAGGCAATAAAACAAGAATCAAGGCTTTTTAGTAACTGAATAACTCGATTTACTCTTCCATCTTAAAGGTCTTCTTAAAGGGGCGTTCTTAAAGGGGCGTGCTTAAAGGGGCGTGCTTAAAGGGCCGTGCTTAAAGGGATGCCAGTGTCTTACAAAGAGTGCATTGTGTCTGTCCACTCACTCTGGTCACTTCTGGAGAGTTAAAACAAACATGTTCATATGGCTGCTCTTAACTGCGGGACCTCTCCACATGTCGGGACGCTCTCCACATCGGGACGGATGTCGGGACGCTCTCCAGATGTCGGGACGCTCTCCACATGTCGGGACGCGCTCCACATGTCGGGACGCTCTCCACACGTCGGGACGCTCTCCACATGTTGGGACACCACGTTCGTCCTGACTCCTTTAAATGAACTGCAGTACGCTCCCCTCGTGTTGGGACGCCCCGAGTTTCTATAGTCAGAGTGATGTGATGGGACGCACAGAGGGGCAGACAGAGTGATGTGATAAACAAAGGGGTAAATCTGTGAAATTCTGATTCCCTGAGGTCCTTAAATGCATCGTGCTCTGTATGAAACTGATCTGCAGCTCGTGTGATTCCATGAGACTCATTAAAATGTCATTTTGTCGTCAGGTCACAGTTCGGACTCGGACCTGGAGTAAAAGAGTCATTGTGGCCCCCGTGTGTGGATCTGTGTGTGGACCTGTGTGTGGACCTGTGGAGGTTCAGCTCGGTCGGTGTAAGTCTCAGGAAACGGGGAATGTAAAGTTTTGGTACAAACGTGAATACTTTGTGCCAGTTCCAAGTCTGTATAAATAATGAGATTTACGCCGAGACTAAATCCACGTCTCAAACTCTGCTCACGACTCGTTTGAGAGAGTCAGTATTTCAAAACCCACGACAAGACCCTCGAATTCAAGTTTCAGTTAAAGCCGCACTGTGTAACCTTTCTGTTTACCTCCTTGAGAATGGTATTGCTTCACAGAATGTTCCGCAGTGAGGCATTAAACAAATCCAACTGAAATCTGCTCGAGTGCATGTGAAAAAAACACCTTGTATTCTTACTGTCAGCTGTTACTCACACATCTGCTGCTTGTCTCCACATAAAGCCAAACTGTGGGACATTCCAGGCAAAGCAAGAATATCTCCATGGAGACAGAAAGGTTACGTAATCAGGGCTTGACGCTATAGAGGAATTCTGCGATAAACAATGATATTTAAACTACGTTATATCACTGATACAATAAAAATAACACAGAATAATCTCAGCGGAACATTTTTAAACAGAAGAATATCATTGTCAATAATTAGCCATAAAAGCGACTTCTACAGCTCAGATCTGATCAAAAATAGCCCAGGTTCACAAAGAAAAGTCCCCACGATAAATAAACTGCTCCAGGTTTGAGTGAAGTGGACAGAGTTTGTATCAGGACAAGACTAAACATAATGAACCTTTAAGTTAAAGAAACACAAAGAGATTCAAAGCTGCAGAATTCCTTCCTCTGGACTGAGTTTTGATGTAATGGGATTGGGAGTTTTGTGGCAGCCCAAACATCTCCACTGACCCACAGTTTGCATAACACTCGCTCGAGCTTTTTTCTTTTTCTCTCCAGCTCCCTCTCGGATCCAGGAAAATGAGCTGGATCGGGTATCGGTTCCCTGATATCGGTTCATTTGATATTCTTTTACAGGTTGATTTTGGACAAGAACGTTTCATAATGTTTGACCATCTCACACTCTGAGGACTAAACCGGGTTTTGGACCGGGACCAGAGGGGACAAGACCGGAGACAAGCCGGTTCTCTGTCCCTGACTCTGGTAGACGGGACTATATCGGGACTATCGGCTAGACGAGACTAGATCGAGACTAAACTGAGACTAAACTGAGACTAAACGACTAAACTGAGACTAAAGTGGGACTAACAGAGACTAAACCAGTTCTAAATTGGGTCTAAACCGGGACTAAACCAGTCAATTGGGACTAAACCAAGTCTAAATCGGGACTAAACCCAAGTCTAAATCGGGGACTAAACCAAGTCTAAATCGGGACTAAACCAAGTCTAAATCGGGACTAAACCAAGTCTAAATCGGGACTAAACCAAGTCTAAATCGGGACTAAACCAAGTCTAAATCGGGACTAAACCAAGTCTAAATCGGGACAAAACCGGGACTAAACCGGACAGTAAACCGGGACTAAACCGGGACTAAACCAGGTCTAAACCGGGACTAAACCAGGGGACTAAAACGGTCTAAACCGGGACTAGACGGGGACTAGAACGGGACTAGACCGGGACTTAACCGGGACTAGACCGGGACTAGACCGGGACTAACCGGGACTAACCGGGACTAAACCGGGACTAAACCGGGACTAAACCGGGACTAAACTGGGACTAAAGTGGGACTAAACCTGGGACTAAACTGGGACTAAACCGGGTCTAAACCGGGACTAAACGGGACTAAACCAGGACTAAACCGGGACTAAACCGGACTAAACGGGACTAAACCAGGACTAAACCAGGACTAAACAGGGACTAAACCATGGGACTAAACTGGGACTAAACCGGGACTAAACCAGGGACTAAACCCGGACTAAACTAAAAGGACTAAACCAAAAACCAGGACTAAAACCAGGACTAAAACCAGGGTCTAACCGGGAGGACTAAACCGGAAGTAAACCAGGTCTAAACCGGGACTAAACCGGGACTAGACCAAGACTAAACCAGGTCTAAACCGGGACTAAACCAGGACAAGACAGAGACTAAACCGAGACTAAACCAGGTCTTAAGCGGGACTAAACCAGGTTTGAGTTTTGTGCAGTTTAAACCTGTCTCACTTCCTGAAGATGTGAGACAGGCCTCGACTTTGACCATGTTTAAATTCAGGTTCGAACGGTTCTGTTTAGCTGCATGTGACTGAAAGAGTTTAATTCTGCCTCTTTTAATGTTACTTTTATCATGATTATTTATGTTTTGCCTTGTCATATTGTGATATTAATGTCTGTTATTCTGTAAAAACTCTGAATCAGTCGTGTTCCAGTGCTGTACAAACACACTCCTGCTCTGGGCCTCAGACTGGAGCTGCAGTTTGGACGCAGAAAATTACAGGAAAAAGGCTTTCACACTTCACTAAAGTTTTGGCACAAGTTTCATCGAAAATGTCTCAGGATCCAGTGAACCTCCTTCAGCCCCTCCAACGAGCGACGCCAGAACGACACGAGAACGACACCAGGAAACCAGAGCTATGTCCTGTATCACACAAACTGACTCCTGTAGCTTTAATCCATGTTCTAAAGCCGTTACCTCCTCAGAAACAGACCTGGAGTTGTGTTTAGTTCCACCTTGTGACGTCATGAAGTGGTAGATTTCAAGTGAACAGCTCCTTTTACCTTTAGTTCAGTCGAGATTTACAATTCCAGGACTGAAATTATTCACACGATTCTATAAATGAAGGTGTGTGGAGTTTAAAAACGCAGTGGAGCACTTCCTGTATTACCACATGATGACATCACAAGGTGGAACAGAGTGTTTTCAGTTTGAGAGAAGAACTCAGCCTAAATCTGCAGGGTTTTTGTGTTAAAAATGTAGGAATGAATGATGAATGAATGTGAATATGAGAATAGAGGAATATGGACGTTTAAATTATACAAACTCATCCTTTTTCTGGTATTTTTTATAAAAAATATAACAAAAATAGATCATTATTTTGCATGATGTTCATTATAAACAGCAGTATTGATCTAAAACGGCTTGATATTAAAAACGATTCACCGATTCTCTGACAGATCGGCATCGAAACTCACACTGGCTGATTTTTTATTACGTTTATAGAGTTAAAAATTGCTATTTGAACTTTTAATTAAACGCATGGCCAGGAGTCAGATTTTTTTGGAATAATTGCAGTAAACTCAGAGAAGTGGGCGGAGACAGGGGGTAGGTGAAAACTGATTACTCCTGATCCCTCAAACACAAACACTTCTGAATGAAAAACACACCTCCGAGTCGCCCGATGATGCTGAGAAACACTTTCAAAATTAAAATAAATAGCAGAAAAACTGATCCAGATGAATCTCCTTCCAAAAATTCCTGCGTCGAAACAAACTCTGGAGACATATTTTTGGAACGTTCACGGGAAACAACAAAAAAAACATTTAGGGCCGGTTCGCGGGGTGTGACCCGTTTCCATGGGAACCACAAATCCGACGGTCCGGACGAGGAGCTGTGACGTGAGCGTTTTGGCAGAGCGTTAAACTCACAATTAGCAAACACTTAATAATATTTGCCCCGCGGCTCAGGGAAGTACAGGAAAAGTTGGCAAAAACACGGAGTTAATATGAAAATAAATGAGACACGGAACAGTGAGCTGCATTGATTTATGTTTCTGCTCTGATTAAACTCAAT
Organism: Periophthalmus modestus; assembly: GCA_019594935.1. Lineage (NCBI taxonomy): Eukaryota > Metazoa > Chordata > Actinopteri > Gobiiformes > Gobiidae > Periophthalmus > Periophthalmus modestus. Next base: position 6,463,530 of record JAIEZT010000007.1, on the reverse strand, counting down.
TTCTTCCTGTAAAATAAGGTTTGTGCGACTCTTAAAAGGCTCCCCTCCCACATCTGCTCCACACATACAGTTCCTGCCTAATTTTTCAACACGAGTGCGGACCATGTGACGCTTTGATGTTCCACACGGCGTCGAAGAGGAAGAAGAAGAACCAGATTTTTCAGCTCGGCTCTATATTTATAATCCCTGACCCCTGTGGATCTTTGTTATAATTTACACATTTTAAACCACAATAAAACCACTTCATAAAACAAACAAGTCCAATGGAGCTGACGTCGCCCCCTATGGACAGCTCACACTACAGCAGCATATTTTTTTTACATTTGTACCAAAATGACGACGCGACGCTGCCGAATCCTCCGAGTATCACCGATTAAGAAAATGAAACTGGAGAAGGAAGTCTTTACAAACATTGGATCCAAACTTTTGTCCAGCAGCTGACTGAAGTAAAGCCCGACTAATGCGACTTAAGCCTGAGCTGGAGTCGTCCTCTGTCAATGTCTCCTGAGAATATCTGTTACCAAATGCCATCGTATTGTTTTAAGTCAAATGTGCGGCTCAGAGCAGCAGACGGGTCCCGGAGCAGCAGACGGGTCCCGGAGCAGCAGACGGGTCCCGGAGCAGCAGACGGGTCCCGGAGCAGCAGACGGGTCCCGGCCAGAGCAGCAGACGGGTCCCAGAGCAGCAGACGGGTCCCAGAGGAGCAGACGGGTCCCAGAGCAGACGGGTCCCAGAGGCAGCAGAGCAGCAGACAGGTCCCGGCTCAGAGCTCTCAGTCCCAGAGCAGCAGACGGGTACCCCAGAGCAGCAGACGGGTCCCAGGGCAGAGTCCCAGCAGCACAGATGGGTCCCAGAGCCCAGGGTCCCAGCAGCAGACGGGTCCCAGAGCAGCAGACGGGTCCCAGAGCAGCAGACGGGTCCCGGCTCAGAGCAGCAGACGGGTCCCGGGGCAGCAGACATGTCCCAGGGCAGCAGACATGTCCCAGAGCAGACGGGTCCCAGCAGTAGACATGTCCCAGAGCAGCAGACGGGTCCCAGAGCAGTAGACAGGTCTCTCTCTCTCAGGCTCAGTTTTTTTCCCCAGACTCTTGGTTTAGTGTCAACAGAGTGTCTGTTGAGAAGTGCCGCCGCTCCACACATGACTTATGACTTTCCTGAGTGTTAGTAAAAGGCTAAATGCAACTGTAAACTATATCCACATAAACCTGGTGCCCTGCAGAAGACCTTTTACGAGCACAGGAGAGGGTGGAGGGGAGGGTGGAGGGGAGATGGAGGAGAGAGTGTAGGGGAGGAGGAGGGGAGGTGGAGGAGCGGCGGTGGAGAGCAGCACGGCCTCGGGAGTGTTCACACTGTTTAAAGGTTTGATAAACATCGTCGTCAATTTCTTTTTATGAACATGTCTGTGATCATCACCTGGAGCTGATGGAGACAGAGGAGTTTAAACAAAAGACACTGAGACGTCTCCAGAGGAGGAAGGGAACAAAGTACAAGTACTAAAGTACTGTACTTCAGTAGAATTATATCTGGACTTTACTTATCTTTTATTTTATCATTATCTAGAACAGACATGTGCAAACTGCGGCCCACGGGCCACTTTGGGTTTATTAATCCGGCCAAACCTGACCAAATATTATATTAACACAGTTAAAGGTGAACATTGTTAAAAGCAATGCCACAGGGGCCATGCATACGGCCCTCCGCACACGCCCCTCCGCACACGCCCCTCCGCTCACAGCCCTCCGCACATAGCCCTCTGCACACGCCCCTCTGCACACGCCCCTCTGCACACGCCCTCCGCACACGGCCCTCCGCACACTCCCCTCCGCACACTCCCCTCCGCACACGCCCCTCTGCACACGCCCCTTTGCACACGCCCCTCCGCACACGCCCCTCTCGCACACGCCCCTCCGCACACGCCCCTCTGCCACACATCCAGCTCATTTCATCTCTTATTGGTGAAACCTTCCACACAGTCTGGTAAAACGACATTCATACAAACTGTCAGGATGCACCAACATTAAACCTTCATCTCATCCTCATCTCCGAGCTCAAGACGCTGCTTGACGTGGAAGCTCTGGTTTGGATTTTTAAGCCACGCCCACTCTGCAGTATTGCAAAAACATATGGAAAATATAGAGTCCAACAGCCGTATAACTCACTCACATGTTACTGAGACTTGGCCTGTGGTGTTGAAATGTAGCAGTTTTGCCTCATGAAAACGAGCGTCACGTCTGAAAGTGAACGTGACGGAGACATTACGGCGAAGAAGAATGAGGCGAACACAAGACAAACGCAGGGCCCTCAGCTCAGTGCGTTTCTGAACTCGTTTCATTCTGTTTTATATCAATTAAAGGACGACACGAACACCTGATTTTAAACAGAAAGAAACAGAGACCACGGGTGAAGTTACTCAGGTGAGAAGCATCCATCTCATACTGGTATCAGCTTCCAAATATCGGCTCATCCTGGTCGGACATTTAAACTGATGTAACGAGACATTTACAGGTCGTAGTCGCTCAAAAAGTCTCAGAAAGTTTGAACTTTTATTCACACAAAGTTGTTCTGTTGTCACGTGAGACACAAACAGCTCCATAAACATATTTTTATTTTATTTTATTTTATTTTTCTTTAAAGTAAATATATTCTGTTTTCCGTGTTTAGTATTGGTCAATATCAGTCACATATTTAAAGCTGCAGTATTGAAATTGGTATCAGAACTGCAAAAACTGGATCGATGCATCTCTACACAAAGACTTTGCAAACAGATGATTTTTTCACCTGAGAATATTTAAAATAGGCCTAAGTCCATCTCAGAATGACTTTTAGCTTTGTAACTCAGAGTGGAAGTAAATGATGTTAAACCGGCAGTGGTGTAGTAATAGTAACTGTAAGCCTGTAGTAGGACTCATTTTGAAGCTCATTCGTCAGAGCAGCCAGTGTTAAAGTAGGTCTTTAACAGCCACATCAAATAAATTACTTCTGCAGCTTTTTACCATCTAAAAACATGTCAAAAATCAAAGGTTTACTGTCAAAACCAGATTCAGAGAGACTTATCCTGCATTTGTCTCCATTAGGTTAGACGACTGTAACGTCCTGCTCTCTAGGCTCTCCAAACGAGTCTTAAGACAGAACAGTACATCCAGAACGCTGCTGCCTGGGTCCTGACTAGAACCAGGAAGTACTTCACACATGTGTCCTGTGCTCAGGTCTAGAACCAGGAAGTACTTCACACATGTGTCCTCAGGTCTCTGGCTCCTGTGGTTCAGAGACTTTAAAGCAGCTCTGCTCCATGAACCAACACCAAAGAACATCTCTCACATGTTAGAGCCACATGAACCATCTCACAGACACCCAGACATGTGCTCCAGCTCCTCCTGGGGTCCCACCGGAGGAGCTGGAGGACGTGTCTGGGGTGAGGGAAGTCTGGGAGTCCCTGCTTAGACTGCTTGCCCCCGTCACCCAGCCCCGGATAAGAGGAAGAAATGGATGGAACCATCTCACACTCTGAGGGCTTCAGAGACCGGCCTCTTGCTGGTCCCAGAGTCAGAACTAAACCAGGACTAAACCAGAACTAAGCCAGAACTAAGCCAGAACTAAGCCAGAACTAAACCAGGACTAAACCAGGACTAAACCAGGACTAAACCAGGACTAAACCAGGACTAAGCCAGAACTAAGCCAGAACTAAGCCAGAACTAAGCCAGAACTAAACCAGGACTAAACCAGGACTAAACCAGGACTAAACCAGGACTAAACCAGGACTAAACCAGGACTAAACCAGAACTAAACCAGGACTAAACCAGGACTGAACCAGGACTAAACCAGGGCCAAATCAGGACTAAACCAGGACTGAACCAGGACAGAACCTGGTGAATCAGTGTTTCAGTTTTGTTCAGTTAAAACTTGGAACATTCTTCCTGAAGATGTGAGACAGTCTCGACTTTGACAATATTTAAATCCAGGCTTAAAACAGTTCTGTTTAGCTGCATGTGACTGAAAGGGTTTTTTTTCTGCCTCTTCTCTTTTAATGTTAATTTTATGAGGATTTTTTTGTGATTATTTGTGTATTGATTTGTTGAATTGTGATTTTAATGTCTTTCTTATTCTGTAAAACACTTTGAATCACTCTGGGACACATTGTGCTGTACAAATAAACTTGCTGTGGCCTTGGCCTCATAGTAAAGTAGGCCTAATAGTAGTAGTAGCAGGACAAATGTGGATTTTGCAGAGCTGTTACACAAATAGTTCTTAGCAAACTTTCTACCATCGTCCACAGAATAAGTATTTTGAAGTAACATGATCTCTTCTGTAGAGGCTTTTGTAAAAACAGCTTAGGACAAACAAAACACAGCACTTTAAGGATAAAATGCAGATTATCACAAAGAAAAGAGTCACTCCCACGAGCTCCAGCATTAAGCCAATAAAACACCACACAATCCAAACCTACGCTGATATTTCATTATTTACCCTCTTAATGCCGTTTTAATGATGTGCGTAAAATCATGTGTCGTGCGTAAAAGCCGCTTTGCTCTGCCTTATTATCTTTTAATCAAACTTAATTATGTAAAACAGGAGACAACTGCCCTCCAGCTGACTGTAAGAGCCCCCCATTGTCTCCCAGTCCAGTCAAGACCCACTCCAAAGTAAATCCTCCTCGTGCAGCTCAAAACAAAAGACAAAAAAACAAATAAAAGCAGATCTGAGACGAGAGACTGGATGAAGGCGCGTGGAAACCAAACAGCCAAAGCAACGCGCTGAATCCGCAGAGAAAGTGCAAAAAAAACTGCCAAGAAAGTTTGTGTTAAAAGCTCCAAAGACTCACCAGAGGCGCGTAGGTCCCGGGCACACAGCAGGAGCAGGGCGAGCCTCAGCACACCGCCCGGGCGCCTCCTCCACGGGCTCGTCTCTGTCCGAACTGGGTCCATTCCTCCTAAACATCCACCAGCTCAACCCGAGACCAGAGCAGCTCTCCCCGAGAACGCACCGCTTCAGAGGCTCAGAGCAGCGCGGAAGGTCACTCTGGATCTGCCTTTTCCTCAGGTGTCCCGGATAGTCCCCGCGCGTAAAAGTGCCAGAAGTTGGTCCTCGTGCGTAAATGTGCCACAGGTTGTCCCCGTGCGTAAAAGTGCCACAGGTTTGTCCACGTTTGTCTCTCCTCTGCTGTTCCACTCTCCCGTCTCTGCCCGAGCGCGTTTCTCTCTGCAGACTCCAGAGTCAGTGGAGCAGTGCACAGGCTCCACAGGCTCCACATGGCACCGACCAGCCCGCGGGCGCCATCCAGCGGCCACAAGGTGAAACGAGGGGAGTTTATTTGGACAAAGTCGTTCAGAGTGGAATTAAAAACCTCTCAGACATTTACAGCTCAACAGAACCAGAGCAGAACTGTCTCACTGTCAGAGCAGAGGCCTGTCTCACTGTCAGAGCAGAGGCCTGTCTCACCGTCAGAGCCTGTCTCACTGTCAGAGTAGAGGCCTGTCTCACTGTTAGAGCAGAGGCCTGTCTCACTGTCAGAGTAGAGATCTGTCTCACTGTCAGAGCAGAACTGTCTCACTGTCAGAGTAGAGGTCTGTCTCACTGTCAGAGCAGAGGCCTGTCTCACTGTCAGAGCAGAGGCCTGTCTCACTGTCAGAGCCTGTCTCACTGTCAGAGAGCAGAGGCCTGTCTCACTGTCAGAGTCTGTCTCACTGTCAGAGCAGAGGCCTGTCTCACTGTCAGAGCAGAGGCCTGTCTCACCGTCAGAGCCTGTCTCACTGTCAGAGTAGAGGCCTGTCTCACTGTTAGAGCAGAGGCCTGTCTCACTGTCAGAGTAGAACTGTCTCACTGTCAGAGCAGAACTGTCTCACTGTCAGCAGAGGCCTGTCTCACTGTCAGAGTAGAGATCTGTCTCACTGTCAGAGCAGAACTGTCTCACTGTCAGAGTAGAGGTCTGTCTCACTGTCAGAGCAGAGGCCTGTCTCACTGTCAGAGCAGAGGCCTGTCTCACTGTCAGAGCCTGTCTCACTGTCAGAGCAGAGGCCTGTCTCACTGTCAGAGTCTGTCTCACTGTCAGAGCAGAGGCCTGTCTCACTGTCAGAGCAGAGGCCTGTCTCACTCTCAGAGCCTGTCTCACTGTCAGAGCAGAGGCCTGTCTCACTGTCAGAGCCTGTCTCACTGTCAGAGCAGAGGCCTGTCTCACTGTCAGAGCCTGTCTCACTGTCAGAGTAGAGGTCTGTCTCACTGTCAGAGCCTGTCTCACTGTCAGAGCCTGTCTCACTGTCAGAGTAGAGATCTGTCTCACTGTCAAAGCAGAGGTCTGTCTCACTGTCAGACTAGAACTGTCTCACTGTCAGAGTAGAGGCTTGTCTCACTGTCGGAGCCTGTCTCACTGTAGATGGGGGACAGTGACGTGCAGTGAGGTTCGTGGCTGGTGAGGCACTGATGTCGTCACAATCAGATTTAGAAACATATAAACCAGGTGTCAGAACATTTGGCCCCGGGTCAGTTTCTCTTCCAGTGACTTGGGGCCAGAATAAAAAAGAATTTCAAAATAAAAGTTCCAAAGTCCGTATGAAATAGCTCTAATAGTATGAAATAAAAAGTAAGCTGATTTTGTATTGTTTTTTATCCTTATTCTGGTTCCCCAATTTTCAGTGGATTGAAGTAATTAAATTTAATTCTTACCATTTTGTGCATCTCTGTCTGAAAAGAGCGAGTCTTTAGTCTCGTGTCTGGAACAAACCATTTAGCTCCTTTAGCGTTGGTCTCGGTCCTTTAATTATAACCTCCTGCTTCGACCGAAAGTCCAGTTTAGAAAACAGCTTGAGCTTTAATATGTATCATCCTCCATTTAAAAAGTAGGGCCAGACAAGAAAAAAAAGTTAATTGCTAAAGTTGACTTGAGTTACAAGAATCCCTGGGCTCATGAGTGCCCCCTACCATGAGGCCAGGTAACTACATGCCTCATGCGGCGCCTTTTCACAGCCTTAAAGCAGCAGCGTCACTGCGGAGCTACAGCACAGTCAGTCCATGTGAGGCACGAACGGCCTGTGCCTCACCGTGCATCTCTTCTCAGGATTTCACCGGTAAACGTAAAAATTCCGCGATTTTGAGTAAAAAAAAAAAAGAATAAATTGCAAAGTTAAATAGAAAATAACTTTAGAGTACAAATTATTGGATAAATATAACAATTTCATTTATTTTTCTCTGTGATGCCTCACCTGACTGATGGGGGATATTACACTGTCTCCCTGCATATTAAACATCGCCCCGTCCTCATGTTACATAATTATAAGTGTTAACTGTGTGAGAGAGCGCTGGTGTCTTGCTCAAGTACACAACCACAGCATTCACCTGTGGGAGCTGGAATCACACCACCAACCTGACCGCTCTACCAATGACGTTCATGCCGAAAAGCGGGATTCAAACCACCAACATTTAGTAATTATTTCACTTTTTATCTTTCCTACATAGTTCCACATGTTTCTTCATATTTCTCATGTTTTTTTTGTGTTTATAAAATGCAGAAAGTCATAAAAATAAAGAAGAAGAAGAAACCTGAACGAGGGGGTGTGTCCAAACCTCTGACACGCCCCCTCGTTCAGTGTTCATTAACGTGATTGGCAGTGCACATTACATCACTAAAATAAATAAATACCCCACGTGCCTCTGATTCCAGGAGGCATCGGCTCGTCTCTTTTAGACTCACAAAAGTCTCGTAATCAGGGCGTCCTCGGCACCTGCGTCTGAGAAACACGAGAAACATGAGAAACTTGAGCCCGTGGAGCAAAAAAGCAAACACATTTAGTCGTGTTTGTTTCATAATGACGCCGTGGTCTGTCATTAACCCCACGCCGTGTCCTGCTTTGCCCCGACGTTTTTCAGACAAGCTGCTTCCACTTAGCTCCACGGTGAGTCACTCCGAGCATCGTGCCATTACACACTGAATTATGAGTTAGGGCTCCGTCAACAGCTTATCCTCTGAAACACGCGCCCGCCAAACAAACGCGTCCTGGAAATGTTTGAAACGTAACAGTCGCGACGCTGAAACGAGGCTGATTTGTGTTGATTTAAAGTGACGCTCTGAAATAGCAAAACATTAAAGACGAGAGGACAGCTCCAGGAGACAAAGATCTGCAAGAGAAATACAGAGAAGTAATCTAATGTGAGAGGTAACGGAGGAAATCTACAGCGGAACGTTCCCTGGGGGTGTAATGCTAACTGGGGGCACTGCTCTGTCTGAAGCTCTGTTAGACTTTGATCTTTTATTTGAACACAATCTGATCGTGAAGAGCTGACTTATCCGAACTCCAGCAGGTTAAACAAGTCGCTCTCAAATAACATCACAGTCACAAGCTAGCATTAGCATTAGTAGCATTAGCATTAGTAGCATTAGCCAACAGTTTTTGTGTAAAATCTAACTTTTCTTGAGTTTTCACACAGTCTTAAAACTTATTTGACAGTTTGCTCATGTGTGCATCGTGTCTCCATGGTAACTGCTGAACAATCTGTCACACACATCCATGCAGAACACCCCCAGCGTCGTGTCATTGCAAAGTATCAATTCTTGTAGGTTTGTGTGTGTGAGACAGAGGGAGAGTACATTATTGTAAAACCGTGTTCTTGTCAGTTTGCTCCTGAACAGTTTTGGCCAAACTCTTTCTGAAAGTCACTGTGGAACATTTTAAAGTCTCTGTGACAGGTTCATTTTACTGAAGCACAGTTAACATCGTTATATTTACATTTTTTTCCAATTTAGCAATTCTTCAAGTTTAAAATTGTAATTTAATAAAATTTTTACTGTTACTGTTTACTGTTATCTGGCAACCACACTGTAAACTGGGCCAAAACTCTAAAACTCTAATTTCACACAGATGATTATTATTTGACAACCAAACGAGGAAACACATTTGTTTTTGATGAAGTAATGTTCAAAGTGTCAGAAAAATGTGATTCTTATGTAAATTGTGTAAAAAGAATCGTGTCATAAAGAGAATCGTGTCATAAAGAGATTCGTTTCTTAAAGAGATTCGTCTTTTAAAGAAAATCGTGTCATGCAGAGATGAGTCTTTTAAAGAGAATCGTGTTATAAAAAGAATCGTGTTATAAAGAGAATCATGTCATAAAGAGATTCATCTTTTAAAGAGAATTGTGTCATAAAGAGAATCGTGTCATGAAGAGAATCGTGTCATAAAGAGAATCGTGTTATAAAGAGAATCGTGTTATAAAGAGAATCGTGTGATGAAGAGAATCGTGTTATAAAGAGAATTGTGTCATAAAGAGAATCGTGTCATAAAGAGAATCGTGTCATAAAGAGAATCGTGTCATAAAGAGAATCGTGTCATAAAGAGAATCGTGTCATAAAGAGAATCGTGTCATAAAGAGAATTGTGTCATAAAGAGAATAGTGTCATAAAGAGAATCGTGTTATAAAGAGAATCATGTCATAAAGAGAATCGTGTCAGTGTGATGACACCAGTGTGGAACTCTCTACTTTTTCAACACATTTGAAATTTGAAATTTGAAATTTTCAACACATTTTTTAACTTTTCATAAACTGCTCGCTGATTGGTTTAAAACTATAATTTATATTTACAGCAGGTTTAATCCATCCTCTTAAGAACAAATTAGAAAATCATCAAAACCTCATACACACTTTAAAGCTGCACTATGTGACTTTCTGGTGAGTGGCGTCGTCATGGGGAGGTCATCGCTTTAGCAGTAAAGTTACAAAACGTGTGATAAAACTTACAAATATAAGAGTGCACAAATATAATGTAAAAAAAAATATATTCTTACTGAGCACTGGGCCTCTTCTCCACAGATCTGACCTGTAATTCAGCTCGGTGGCTTCCCCTGCTCATCTCCATGGAGACAGTTAATTTTAATGCCAGGCTGTGGAACAACAGAAACAGAGCAATAACATCTCTGTGGAAAATACAGCGTGACACAAACAGACCTGACATGTTATTATCACCAGCCTCAACTTTAAATAAACCTGTTACTTCAAAACAATAAAACATGAGCTGCACATCGCTCAAACTGTTCAACGTCGCCGTGCACTTCCATGACCTCACAAAGCAGCTTCTGAGCAGGAAAAAGTTATAATTGTGCATCTCCGTCCTGCGTCTCGGCGGCTGACTGAGGACACGTCTCTCGGAGTCTGCACAGTGTTCTGAAGTCGTGAGGTGCTGCCTGACCTGAGCTAAACCCGTCTCCAAACAGACGGAAGCCAAAAGAAACTACCTCCTCATTACAGGCTTATCCCAGAGGACTCAGGCAGATAGAGCACTTCCTGCTCACATCCCATTAAGGACAAGACAGAGACACAACAGTTTTATGGTGTTACTTCTTCTACTGTGAGATCTACTCTCCAACACAAATGAAACAGTTTGGAGCAGAGACTGTTAATATAAATGGACAAAGCTAACCTGCTATTCGTTGCGTTCAAACAGGAAGTGATCATGTTGCACTTCCTGCTTCAACTTTGTCCCCTCTCTCTGTAACTGCTGCTGTCAGACTCATCATTTTGGTTTTAAATGTTCGTATTAACCCGCTCTACATGATCCTGGGTATTTTATTTCACTATTGTGTCTGTAAATCAAGATATGAACATTAAAAACAGACAAATCAGGCGCCTTCTTTCCCCGAGGTCGCACCTGCTAGCGTTAGCAACAGGTTTGATTGACAGCATTTCTTACCACTCGCCCCACTGATTTAGCAGGGAAGGGGCGTTACCTTCAACAGCCTCGCTCCTGATTGGTTCTTTGGTTGCTATGATACTGTTGCAACGTCTGGGGGATCAAAGATATAGACTCGGGGTAAAAATTTGACCGAGTTTGATGTTTTCAAACGGTCGTGGAGAGCTGGGTCAGAGGTGGAGGTGCAAAAAAAAGGGATCTGGCAAAAAAGAGTACTAAAAAGGCGGCGTGTGGAGGATCCTCAGTCCCTTCGTACTCCCGAGGTGCAGGCTTGATTGCTGATTGGCTGCAGGTGTGTAGTGGGTGGTGCCAGAGTCTCCGCCCAGCTCCAGGTACAGAAAAAGGAGGAAAAACAGCACAGAAGAAACAGAGACAGACCGGGATCTTGACGATTCTCACGGTCCACATCAATCCACATCTTCACGCAGTCTGTGGCGAGTAAATCGACCTCCTGTCTTTCCAAAGCAACAGCACATTTCCCTGTATCTCACCCAAACACGGCTTTACGTTAGCATAGCCTCGTTAGCGGAGTTGATGGTCTACTGCTGACCCAGACGATCGATGTTGGTGTCAGCGTGTCGTGTTTGTGAATCGGAGCAGAGCCGTCGACGAGACAAACAAAACAAAGACACACCTGAGCGACGAGGACCTGGGCCCGACGCCACAGCGCTGCAGGAAACTCTTCACCCACTTCAGTTCAGATCTTTATACGTGATTTTACGAGTTTTTTTTGAGTTTTTTTATTTCACATGTGACTGAAAAAGCACAGAGCCGTCGTGCTGGAGCTTTGGCAGATCGATAAACGATGAGGCGGAACCGCCCTGAAGTGTGACAGGCGTTCACCAGACGTGTCCTTGTCAAATTCCACTCAAAATATTCGCTGTAATATTTTGTTTTGATTAATTGCTATGGCGACGGGCTCCTTTTATCACTCTTGGGCCATAGTTGGGCTTTGACCAGGACAGACTCGAGTTTTATCTTTATTTATTTTGTCTCCACAGAGCCGTATTGACTTTGAATTTTGAATCTTTGGACTCAAGTCGGATATTATTAAATCTGCGAGCGTGCGTCATCTGGCTGGAGCGTTTTTTCTCCTGTTTTTTTAAGGGCAGATCTCTCGCGTTTTTGCAGTGGACAAGAAGCCTCTTTGTTCAAACATGTCACTGATGTCGATGAGATGGAGAGATACAAACGAGACGTAATGACCCCGTAACATCATATTTAAACCAAACACACGATTCAGGGGTTCGGCCTCCCTGTTTACAGGCGCCATTTTGAGGACTTTCATCAATCAAAGGTGTCATATGTTGATTTGAATTGTTAAGTGCTATGGCAAAAGTGTTCTGAGTTAAGGGGCTTAACTTAAACCCCTCCCCCTCAGTGTGTAAAACCCTAAAAGACTTTTATCATCATCAAGTGCACAGATCCAAAACTGGACCAAGACTAGACCAGGACTAGACCAGGACTAGACCAGGACTAGACCAGGACTAGACCAGGACAGAACCAGGACAGAACCAGGACTAAACCAGGGACTAAACCAGGACTAAACCAGGACTAAACCAGGGTTAAACCAGGGACTAAACCAGAACTAAACCAGGACTAAACCAGGACTAGACCAGGGCTAAACCAGGTCTAAACAAGGACTAAAACAGGACTAAACCAGGGCTAAACCAGGACTAAACCAGGTCTAAACCAGGACTAAACCAGGACTAAGCCAGGTCTAAACCAGGACTAAACCAGGACTAAGCCAGGGCTAAACCAGGACTAAACCAGGGCTAAACCAGGACTGAATCAGGACTAAACCAGGACTAAGACCAAAGTGTGAGTGTCTCTGTTGGGAGTAAAAATCCCACTGAAGTCCATTTCAAACACTTTTATATTGTTATATTTCCGTTTTATTCTGTTCCGCCCAAAACCACATCACTAAATAATATAAAATATTTGACTTTTCCTTTTCTCCAGGGAAAACCACAGTCTGACGTCACCACAGCTCCAGCTCCAAATGAAGCTTATCGAGGCTGATTTGTCTGTTATTAATGTTCATATCTTGATTTACAGACACAATAATGAAAGAAAAACCCCAGGATCATGTAGAGAGGGTTAATACGTTTTAAAACATTTAAGACCAAAATGACAGCAGTCTGACAGCAGAGAGGGGACACAGTTTTTCAAAAGACAAAAAATAAAATCAAAAAACAAAAAAAAAAAAAAAAAAAAAAAAAAAAAATCAAATAAATAAAAATAAAAAATAAATGACAAAAAAAAAAAAAAAAAAAAAAAAAATTAAAATAACAAAATAAATCAAAATAAACTCAAAATATCTTTAAAAAAAAATCTCAAAATAACAAAAAAAAAATTTAAAAATAAAAATTAAAAAAACAAAAAACAAAAAAACAAAAAACAAAAAAGAAAACAAAAAAAAAAACCTTACTCAAAATAACTCAAACAAAGTCTGACAGCAGCAGTTACAGACAGGGGACAGTTTTTCAAAAAACAAAATATAAAAAATAAAAAAAAAAAATCAAAATCAAATAAAAAAAATTCTAAAAAACTCAAAAAAATAAAAAAATAAATCAATATTAATTCTAAACAAACAAACAAAAAAAACAAAAACCCCTAAATAACAAGATCAAAATAAACTCACATAAAAAAAAAAAAACAACCCAAAATAACCAAAAAACCCTCAAAATAAAACAAAAAAAAAAAAAAAAAAAAAAAAAAAAAAAATAACCCTCATAACTCAAAAAAATGATCATGTAGGATCATGTAGAGCAGTTAATACGAACATTTAAGACCAAAATGACGAGTCTGACAGCAGCAGTTATAGAGTTACAGTTTTTCAGAGTAAAATAAGTGTGTGGAGTTCACTCAGTTTAACTTTGATAACGTAGAATAACTCAGCTCAGCGGCGTTTCTAACCTCAGATCTGTTTATGTTCCTTTATGTTCCTTTATATTTCTCGCTCAGACTTGGTACAAAACACATCTCTTCTCCTTTAAAACACAAACATATGTCAGTGATTCCAAAAGTCTAGTAATACCAGTATTTAATGCCTCATTATCCAATTTTTCTTTCATCCCAAATCCCAAAAATGGAACACAAACCGTGGCCCAATCAGGCGAGCACTGGGCCGGACAAAGGAGCCATTCAGCCCTGCGTCTGCTGCAGTTTTTCTTCATATTATTTTAAGTCGGCGTGACAGTTTCTAAAGAGGATACAGAGTCTGAGCCATCCCCAAGGACGGACGGGACAATGGAGGTTTAAACCCCAGAGGCAAACGTTTTATGTTTTATTTTATATCAATTAAAAAGTAATAATGTTTTAAGCTGGAATCTGCTGCTTAAACGGCCCATATTACCTTAAAGGGCCCATATTACACTATTTAAACGGCCCATATTACCTTTAAGAGCCCATATTCCTCATCTCAAACAGACCTGGAGTTGTGTTTTGTTTCATTCTCACCTTTTCAACACACAAACTCTGCAGATTTAGGCTGAGTTCTTCTCTCAAACTGAAAACACTTTGTTCCACCTTGTGATGTCATCAAGTGGTAATACAGGAAGTGCTCCAATGTGTTTTTAAACTCCATAAACCTTCATTTCTAGAATCATTTGGATTATTTCATCCCTAACTAAACTAAACTAAAGGTAGAAGAAGCTGTTAAACGACTTGAAAACTACCACTTGATGACATCACAAGGTGGAACACAGTGTTTTGAGCTTTGGAGATGTTACAGACTAATAATAAAGTGTTACTCAAACATGTGTGAATGAAACAAAACACAACTCATCACTGGGACAGACGACACCAAACGTCATCGGGACTTTAAACCAGGACGAGGGGGTTTTTACTGTCACACACCTGAGATACTGTCCTGATGAAGTCGGACTGCAGGTGGCGCTGTCGTCCTGCCTCCACCGGTAGAGAGACGGCGATGTAACCTGTTTGAACCTGGGTCTGGAAAAAGAATCTCTTAAAATAAACAGTTCAAGATCATTTTGGCATCGGATTATTACACAAGAGGAGTTTGTGTTTATATATGTTTGTGTGTGTGTGTCTGAGAGTGTGTTAGTTTGTGTAGTGTGTGTGTGTGTGTGTGTGTCTGAGAGTGTGTTAGTTTGTGTTAGTGTGTGTGTATGTTTGTGTTGAACTTGTGCCATGAAAATCGACAAAACCCTGGAATAAAAGTGAGTGTTGAGTCATAAACGTTAAGTGCAGAGTCTGAGCAGCTCCACCCAGCCATAAAACTGTCTAAAGATTATTCATTATTACAGAATTATTATTTGCATCACGACAATGTTAAAATAAATCATAATTAAATGCTCTACCCATTTGTAACCCGTTTGTGACCCATTTGTGACCCGTTTGTGACCCATTTGTGACCCATTTATGACCCGTTTGTGACCTGTTTATGCCCCGATTTGTGACCCGTTTATGACCCATTTGTGACCTGTTTGTGACTCGTTTGTGACCCGTTTGTGACTCATTTATGACCCGTTTATGACCCGTTTGTGACCCATTTATGACCCGTTTGGGACCAATTTATGACCCATTTGTGACCTGTTTGTGACCCATTTATGACCCATTTGTGACTCATTTCTGACCCTTTTGTGACCCATTTATGACCACCCATTTATGACCCGTTTGTGACTCATTTGTGACCCATTTGTGACCTGTTTGTGACCCATTTGTGACCCATTTGTGACCAATATATGACCCATTTATGACCCATTTGTGACCCATTTGTAACCCATTTTTGACCCGTTTATGACGTCACTTGCAGGGTCTCAGTTTCTCTCGGAGCAAAAAAATTACACTGGTAAAAAGTCACATTTTTATACAGAGCTTTTCCACCTTCTGCAGTGAATGATTTAAGCCTTTATTTTAGTACAGATTTTGACTTACTCACCAGCAGTTTTTCCCTCAAATGTAATAGTTTGAAATTCTCTCATATCAAAAAAAAAAAAAAAAAAAATCCTGCCAGAGAAACACCTCCTTCGTGCTGAGCTAAAGTTTCCCTGATAATGTTTTACTCTTCGGCCTCGTTTATATCGGAGAATGGCGTCTTTGTGTTTTTATAAGTGACCGATGAACAGCTTTTAAAACCTCCTCGCCACGCGCCAACGTCTAACAGCTGTAAAGTCTGACAGCTGTGGAGCGGCGTGAATGTACGCCCCCTGGTGACTGTCTGATGTCATGACAAGTGCTCCAAATGTGGCCTGTCTACATAAAAATAAAAACTGCTTATCCTGAAGTTTAGACGTGTACTATTGATACTTGGCAGTGACATCGTGCTGAGGGTGTTCTACATGCATGTTTATGACGGAATGTCCAGCAGTTACCATGGCGACACAATGGACACATTGCAAACGTTAGCCAAAAATGAAAAAAAGAAATACAAAAGTGATTTAAAGAGCACATTTTCAGTCAGTCCGAGCGTTCATGGTCCTGTTTAGGAGTTTGATTTTACTGAAAAACTGTTGCTAATGCTAATGCTAATGCTAGCTTGTGACTCAGTTATTTGAGAGGGACTTGTTTCACCTGTTGTAGTTCAGATAAATCAGCTCTTTATGGCCAGATTGTGTTAAAAACAAACTCAGATTAAAGTCTAACAAAACCTCAGACAGAGCAGTGCCTCTAGTTAGCATCACATCTCCAGAAAATGTTGATGACATCAGCTGCACAGTATCAATATGTGATTTTTGTGTTAATTTATCACCTCAGATTTCAGTCTTTTTGTCAATTCTCTGGATGTGTTTAAAATGTGAACTTTGAACTGAATATTTTCATTAAACATAAATCACAAATCTAATCAACGTTTGACAGAAAATGTGTGATTTTTCCCACATGATTAAGCCCCGTTTAAAAAAGCATTTTAATACAGACAATGACGTTTATGTCGAGAGTGGGATTCGAACCACTAACCTTCAGATCCTTATGTATGTATCTATAAAAACAACGAGGAAATGAACACACCGGAGCCATTTGCAAACACAATTTTAACTTCAGAATTGTGTAATAAAAACAGGAAAGGTGAAGTAAAATTTTGAATATAAGTCATGACCGAAGTTAAACACGGACTTGTCATAACATCTGAATCACGTGAGATTTTCAGATTAGCGTAAACAAGCAGACGTAACGACATCAGGACGTCGGGATGTCAGGACGCAGCGACATTTAGGTCGAACTGTGGCCCCTCTGTTCAAAGTAATTTTCCCCTGATTTTCTGCTTGTTAAAGTAATGGCCTCCAATTTATGTCCAGATATTGAGCTGTAGAAGCAAATACTTCACATTTATCCAGAAAATGGGCTCCAGAATAGTTCCAACTGGTTCAAACACAATACGACCAACTCTTATTTTATAAACACGCAGAAGACGACAAATATATGAAGTAAAATGTGTGGAAATATATAAAAAGTACCTCCTTAAACTCCTAAATCCTCAGCTTATATAACCTTGCTTCATATATTTGGTGTCTTCTGTCTGTATATAAATTGTATAAAGTAGAATGAGAGTGTGTGACTGACCTTTTAAAGCCCCGCTATGTAACTTTTCTAGGTTAGGAGGTTCGCGTTTCCACGCTTTTAGATGTTATTGCTTTTGTCTAGAAATTTCCACAGTTTGGCACTTAACTTATTAAGTAATATTCCATAGAAACAAGAGGAGGAGGAGGTGGAGGAGGAAGTGTCTGGGGTGAGGGAAGAGGAACTGACCTGGAAGCATCATCTGGTAAAAAGTAAACTCAATCTGTGGAGAGGCGAGGAGCACATATGTTTTTAAAGCTATTTTCAAACGATAAAATGCCCGTTATTGAAGAGAGATCATTTTACTTTTACTGCGGAACATTTTAAGCAAAGTAATAACATCTCCATGGAAACAAGAAGGTGGTGGATACCCAGCAGAAAAATAGTTCTGTCAACTGGAAAAAAGGTTTTTTAAGAGTGAAGACCACAGACTGTTTATATAAATGGACATAGCTAAGCTGCTAACTGCTACATTCCAAACAGGAAGTGATCATGTCGCACTTCCTGCTCCATCGACTCTGGCTTCAATTCACTCTCTATGTAAAAACTGTGTCCCCTCTCTCTGTAACTGACATGTCATTTTGGTCTTAAATGTTTATATTAACCTGCTTTACATGATCCTGGGGTTCATTTTTTATTTATTTTTTGTTATTTTGAGTTTAGTTTTTTTTTTTTTTTTTTTGTTAGCTTTTTTCCTTTGGCTATGTTTGAGGGTTTTAGTCATTTTTGATTTTTTGTTATTTTGAGTCATTTTTTTATTTTTTTTGTTATATTGAGATTTTTTTTTTTTTTTTTTAGTTATTTATTTTTGTTATTTTGAGTTTAGTTTTTTTTTTTTTTTTTTTAGCTATGTTTTTATTTTGTAGTTAATTTGAGTTTTTCTTAGTTATTTTGAGGGTTTTATGTCATTTATTTATTTTTTCATTTTTTTGTTATATTGAGGTTTTTTTTTTTGTTATTCATTTATAGTTATTTAGTTTTTTTTTTGAGTTATTTTTTTGTTTTTGAAAAACTGTATCCCCTCTCTCTATAACTGCTCTAGCCTCTATGAATTTCACTTGGAGTCGAAGGCTGTGGTTGACGTCAGACTCACTCAGTCACTTCTTTACAGTCTGTGGATCATACCTGGACGACTGAGCGATCACACACTCAGCAGAAAAGTTACATAATGCACCTTTAAATCCTTTCTAATGGCTAATTCTCCCAGGATGCGTTTAACCCGGATTCCCCGACCTCCCCAAACTATTACTGCCCTCATTAATCGAGATTACGTCGACGTTTATTGCACAACAACACTGGAAAAAAGGGAAAAAATGATTTGTTTGTGGATTTTTAAGCCTCTGGAATGTTTTAAGAGGCCATTTTTCACAAGCGGTCCAATATTAGAGACATTTGACGAGATCTTGGCTCTGCGCTGGAGGAGGACGGAGTAATTACATTTGTCAAGAGTTATTTCACAGCTCATAAGAGGCCGTCATTAAACCTGATGTGTTCGGTTTCCTTATGAAAGCTCCAGAACTCAAGAGTCCAGGTCGGCTCAGGCCACTGCAGATTTATACACGGAAATGTACCGTCTCACATCACAACCACAGCATTCTGGTTTATGATACTTTTATTAAGGTCAAAGAAGCGCGTTTTCTCTGTGGGGTTGATGGTTTCAGGTTATTAGAAGGTGTAGAAGACATGATTGCAGGAAGGCACAAGGTCAGTCAGGAAGCAATGGATTTAAAAGGCCGAAAGCTACTCCCACATCAAGTATTACTGGGTTTCAGATGACATCACAACCTATCAGTCATATTTAATACAGATTTGTAATTTACCTTTTGTATATTTTATGACAAAGTACAGTGTAATCCAATAGGAACAAATGTCTACTGCCCCCTTCTGGAAATATGATGTTATGACATTACCTCCTCGAATCTGAAAACCACCAATTCATGTGATTAATATGATGAAATGTTATAAGGAGGCCTCGTGTGTACTGCTAATCTTTATATATTTACATTTACAATACAGTGTTTCAAGCCACAGTGCCATCTTGTGGTGAGAAGCAGAACTGAATGACTAACTCCACCACTGTTAATGTTGAGGAATTTCATTTTAAGCAGAGAAAAAAATCAGCCGTGGACATTTCTGGGTTTGTTACAGTAAAAACATGGCAGTGCAAACGACGACACACCTACAGAAGTCTGGATGAGAAAGTTCTACAGTACACAGACTACGCAACACTTAGAGAACGCGATTCACAGTGAAATGAGAAAAGCACAAGGTTATGATGTCGTTTTATAGACACTAGAGGTGGGGAGTACTCAGTTATATTTACTCGAGTACGTAATAGTTTCTGAACACTGAACTTTACTCCTACTCGAGCATTATTTGCATGAAGTAGCAGTACTCTAACGTGACTACAGGTTTGGTTAACAATATAAATTATTTAAACATTTATGTCTCTTGCATCGTGTCGTGTTCCACCAGATTTTGAGCGTCATTTTAGTTTAGTCCGTCCAATTCCATAAACTTGTAATAATAAATCAGATGTTATACTCTTAGTTAGCAGTTACTCTTACTTCAGTTCTAGTACTTTTATTACATAAGTTATTTCTGTGGTCATGTTAGAACTAGAGCACCAGTGTCTGAAGTCGAGACGGCGTTCACCCCGCGGGCAGAGGCATCCCGTCGCCGCGGTGACGGATCATGTGATCACCGTGGGGCCAGTGCGTCCGGTGCGCTCGTGAAGCTGAGAGACTTTCAGGGCGATGTCCACTAGGGGCGCCAGCATCACCTGGACAAGGACAGAAGCAGAAAAAGCAGAGGCAGAATGAGAGGAAGAAACAGCAGAAGAAGAAGCAGAAGAAGAAGAAGAAAAAAGCAGAAGAAGCAGAAGGAGAAAAAGAGCAAGAACACGAACAAGAAGAGGTAGAAGAACAAGAAGAGGTAGAAGAACAAGAAGAGAAGAAGAAGAGGCAGAAGAAGAAGAAGAGGCAGAAGCAGAACAAGAAGAGGCAGAAGAACAAGAAGAGACAGAAGAAGAACAAGAAGAAGAGGCAGAAGAAAAACAAGAAGAAGAGGCAGAAGAAGAACAAGAAGAGACAGAAGAACAAGAACAGACAGAAGAAGAACAAGAAGAGGCAGAAGAAGAACAAGAAGAAGAAGAGACAGATGAACAAGAAGAGACAGAAGAACAAGAACAAGAAGAGACAGAAGAACAAAAGAAGAGGCAGAAGAAGAAGCAGGTTATGTCTCAAACTGAACATTAAAGGTCACTGAATATATTATTGATACTTTGCAGCTGATGTCATCAACATTTCCTGGGGGTGTGATGCTAACTGTAGGCACTGCTCTGTCTAAAGCTCTGTTAGGCTTTAATTTAAGAGTTTTGTTTTAACACAATCTGACCATAAAGATCTGACTTAGCTAAACTCCAACTGGTGAGCTTAGGTGTGCTGTTAAACGCGTCCCAGACAAATAACATTACAGTCACAAGCTAGCTAGCATTAGCATTAGCATTAGCAAAAAATCAAACTCCTAAACAGGACCATGAGCTCGGACTTATCACAGACTCCTAAACACGTGCTCTTCAAATCACTTTTGTATTTTTCAGACCATTTTAAAACTTTTTGGGCTGTTTGTCACATGTACATTGTGTCTCCATGGTAACGCCTGAACATTCCACCATAGACATAAATGTAGAACACCCCCAGCGTGACGTCACTACAAAGTATCAGTAAAAAACGTATTTCTGGACCATATGAAGTGAGGTCTAGTGCAGCACTGCAGCAAAATGATTTCTTTTTTATCATATTTTTGATCTGGAAAACTTTTTGAATAGTTTCTATTCAACGCTTTTCTTTTCAGCCAATTTTGAAGGAAAGTTTCTGTAGTTTTATAATAATCAAAAGCCATAACATTTTAAATTTACAAGATTCATATTTCTCTATGTGCAGTAACTTTCTGTTCAGGTTCATTTCAGTTTGACCGTGTGACCTTCCATCTCTCTCCTGAGCTCCTGTTTCATTTGACAAACTGACAGAACAACATTCAAATCCTCAAAATGTGTTTTTTTGTGTGTTTTTAAACAGAACACAACAGAAATCCTGAGTCTATTATAGTATCATGGGGCAATTCATCTAATGAATTCAATTAATACGATTTTAATAATCAAGGTTGTTAAAATGAGCAAAGTTGTAAAAAAGAATTGCCTTACTTCCAAAGCAGAGTTCATATTTAAACTGTTAAACTTAGTATTAGATCACACATCTGTACAAAAGTCATGGAAGGGAGGATTTCTTTTAAAAAATATGACATGGAGCTTTTCCCTGTTTGAAGGACGACACTGCTCTGACTTAAAATCTGTTAAATTGGTAAAGGTCCAGTGTGTGTTGTGGCGGGACGACCCTCCTGAGGGGCCTGACCTGGGGGTCTTGGTAAATCTTCTGGGGGTCCTTCTCGTAGCTGTCGATGTAAAGGCGGACGGTAGCCCCAGCGCTGCCTGTGCCGCTCAGACGGAAAATAATCCTGGAACCGTCGGAGAAAATGATCCTAAGACCCTGAGAGGAAAATGAGAAAGAGAAAGAGAAAGAGAAAGAGGAGAAAGAGGAGAGGAGAGAAGAGGAAGACAAAGGAGATGTGCTGTCAAAACATGTAATTGAGCGAACTGGAGCAGCTGGGACAGAGGTCCTATATCACACAGAACTGACTGTTGTAGCTTTAATCCATGTTCTAATGCCGTGACCTCCTCAAAAACAGACCTAGAGTTGTGTTTTGTTTCATTCACACATGTTTGAGTAACACTTTATGATTAGTCTGTCTACATCTCCAAAGCTGAAAATGCTCTGTTCCACCCTGTGATGTCATGAAGTGGTAGTTTTCAAGTTAACAGCTCCTTTTACCTTTAGTTCAGTAGACATAAGTGGCAATTCCAGGACTGAAATGATCTAAATGATTCTAGTGAAGGTGTGTGGAGTTTAAAAACACAGTGGAGCACTTCCTGTGTTACTACATGATGACGTCACAAGGTGGAACAGAGCGTTTTCAATTTGAGAGAAGAACTAAATCTGCAGGATTTGTGTGTTAAACGTGCGTGAATGAAACAAAACACAACTCCAAGTCTGTCTGTGATGAGGAAACAACATGAGAACAGATCAGAACATAGTGTAAAATGGGCCATTTCTGTGTGTTTTTGGCAAGACTTTTTGTAATTTGAATCATCGCTACAAACTCCTCATGTTTCTGTCAATAATCAAACTTGAAATTTTAACAAAGTAAAACAAAAATGGAGTTACGTGGCCTGAAAACAACAGTGTAGACGTGTTCATTGTTGGTTTCTGATCCTTGCTGCTCTTACCTGATTTTTGGACACACTTCCGTCCACTGGGTCTGTGTAGGCGAAGTTGTCTGCGATCGCCACCTCGTACGTCTTGCCTCCCGACGAGAACTTCTTTCCGATGTAGGCGGGGTCAAACATGGCGGTCTCCAGGTCCTTCATCATTTTGTTGGCAGCATCAGAGTCGACCTCCTCATAATCGTACCTGAAGAACAAGGAAACTTTAAACATTTTAATTAACAGTTCTTGGATAGCTTGCAGCTGATGTCATCAATGTTCTCTGAGAGTGTGATGCTAACTGTAGACACTGCTCTGTCTGAGGCTGAGTGAGTGTGACATCAGCCACAGAGGTTCTAGTCAAATGAGGCTAATCGAGGCTGGAGCAGATATAGGGGCCAATTTGTCTGTTATTAATGTTCATATCTTGATTTACAGACACAAAAGTGAAATAAAAACCCCAGGATCATGTAGAGCGGGTTAATATGAACATTTAAGACCAAAATGACGAGTCTGACAACAGCAATTACAGAGAGAGGGAACACAGATTTTACACAGAATGTGAATTGGAGCCAGAGTCGATGGAGCAGGAATTGCACCCATGATCACTTCCTGTTTGGAACGCGGCGGCTAGTAGGTTAGCTATGTCCTTTTACATAAACTGTCTATGGTTTTAACACAATCTGACCATAAAGAGCTGATATAGATGGGACTAGAACATCACAGTCACAAGCTAGCTAGCATCAGCATTAGCATTAGCCAACAGTTTTTCAGTGAGTCACTCCCACCTTTTTGTGTAAAATCAAACTCTTTAACAGGACCATGAGCTTGGACTGATCACAGTCTCCTGGAAACATGCTTTTTAAATCACTTTTGTATTTTTTCTTGAATTTTCAGACGATCTAAAAACTTTTTGTCAGTGTTTGCTAATGTGTCACTGTGGTAACTGCTGAACCTTCCGCTAATAGACACACATGTAGAACACCTGAAGCATGACGTCACTGCAAACTATTAATATGCTGTTTTACAAAAGCCCACAAGAGGGCAGCAAAGACCTGCGTCATTATGAAACTGACCTGGTGAAGAAATTTCTGCCAAACTTGTGCCAGTGATCCTTCATGATGTCTTCAACGCTCTGTTTCCTCGTGGCTAAAATGGACAGCCACGCCAGCACCGCCCACAGCCCGTCCTTCTCCCGGATGTGATCAGAGCCTTTGGGTTTAAGACAAAAAGTGTTCAGGCAGAGAGTTTCAACAGCTGGAAGATCATCTGTATGTTTCTATGAATATAGAAAGTAAAAGCCAAAGTTAAATCTGTCAACTGGACAAAAAGTTCTTCTTCAGTTCTGGTTATATCTGTCTAGCTCCTCCCTTCAGGTAGATAAGGCAGTGTCCAGCAGTAATATATGTAACTATGGATCAGACCTGGACGACTGAGGGGCACACAGACATATGGAAAGTTATACAGAAAGTTAAAACCTTCAGAACATTCATGTACCTCAATATGTTTACATTATGAATGTTTGAACTTCATGAACTGCACAATACAATAATATCGTAATAAAAAGGGTCGACAATAATCCATCGTGGGACTTTTTATATAACCGTGATAATCCTCAACAAAGATAATCTGCGTTATATCAGCAGAATGTGCGGAAAAAACAACTTATCCACAGGGGAGGGGACAAAGGGGTCCGTTATCCGGGGCCCCAGAGTCTTATTGGGCCCAGATTTAGACCCAAGCCCCCAAATTTCAGCTGACGGCCCTGCTCATTCATAAAGTTATAATTATTCATATCTATAATACATTTAATCATAATCTTGATATAATCATTAATTGCAATTATTTTGATCATAATAATCGTTACACAAAATTTCAGTATTGTTCCGAGCCGGCTTCTGCCCATGACAACAGACCCTTGAATTCTGAATCGTTATAGCATTGTATTAACTGAGTTATTTTAGCCAAAGAAACAATATTACCATGGAAACAAACAGGAAGAGCCCTCCTCCAGGCCAAATAAGAGTCAGGTTTGTGGAGAAGCGAGCTCGCTCACAGTAAGGACAATAAACAAAAGTCAAATAAAAGACGTGCTATAATTTTAGTACATTTTTTGGTCTAAAAAGTTACATACTGTGGCTTTAACAACAAGGAGACTCACCTGTTCCAAAGCTCTCTTCACCACAAAGTGAAAGTTTTCCAGCATCCATCAGATTCCCGAAGAACTTCCAGCCGGTGGGAGTCTCGTACAGCTGCATCTTCAAAGCCTTCGCCACACTTCAGAAAAACACTCGAGTCAAAAACACAAAAACCACAAGACATAACAGTTTGTTTATGGCAGTACTTGTCCAGCGCTCCGCTCGTTGGCATACTCCTGGCCAGACCTTTGACCCCTGTCTTCTGGAAATAAGGAATGCCGGTGATGTTGGCAGCGATGACGGCCACGGAGTCGGACGGATTCACGAAAAAGCCGTGTTTACCCAGCACCATGTTACGATCCTGAAGAAAATGACGAGGAACAAGGTTAGAGATGGAAGAATACTTTGAAATGTAGTTACAGAAAATTGAAAAATGGTCCAATCAGAGCACTGTTTTCTGAATACTCTGAATGCGTTTATGGTGTAAATCTTAATTTAGGATTAAAAACGGTTTTATGTATGTTTTATATTGGTAAATAGTCACATTTTTATACAGCACTTCTCCAGCTTCAAGATTCAAAGACACTGGGGAGTGAGGGGAGTTAAGCGTCTTGCACAAGGACAGCATTCGTCTATGGGAGCTGGAATCGCACCGTCAACCTGTGAATCTGAGCGTTTTACCAGTTATGTTTACATCGAGAGCAGGATTCAAACCGCCAACCTTAAAATTCAGTGGACAAATGTTCTATCAACTGAGCCACTGTCACATTTATTTATCACTGATCAGAGAAGGAAGGACAGACTGATATGTATTGATCTGTAGAGCATCGTCCTTAAATCTCCAGCAGAGGGCGATATTTAGTTTGTCCAACCAGCTGCCTCTATCTGCATAAAGAGTAAATGCATAAAGCTTAATTTGATCACTTAAGTCCAGAGGGGGCACTATAACAATGTGACTACACTGATGTCTTATCCAGTTTGTAGTAAAACAAGTTGGTGAATGAGTTTGTACTAAATTCAAACAAGAGAATTTGTGTAAAACGATAAAAATGTGCCCCATGTACCGATCCAAAAATATCTATAGATCTTGTTGTCCACCGGTTTCTCTGGATCCTAAGCAGTCAGCATCAGCATCGGCCATGAAAAAAACACACTGGTCGATCTCTACCTCCTTTGGTTTTAGAAAAGTAACTGTATTCTGATTATCACTGAATGAAAAACTAAATACCAGATTACAGTTACTCGAAATTATTAAAAATCCAGACTGCATACTCTCTGCACGCCACACACAGGGACACGTTAGCATGTTTGGCTATGATATCAAGTTACTTTCCTTATTATAATAAAGTCAATGTCCATCACAAAGCCCTGATCTCAGTCCTATTGAAAATGTGCAGATCTGAAAAGGCCCGTGCGAGTGAGGTGGCCTACAAACGAGGTCCAGTTACGCCAGCTCTGTCTGGGCGAACGGGACAAAACTCCTGTAAAATATTGTGAGAAGTTTGTGGAAGGAAATCTAAAACATTTGACCCGAGTCACACAGTTTAAAGGCAATGAAACAAATACTAATGAAATGAAAAAATGTCAAAAAAATCCTTCTGTTATTCCAATATTTAGCAAATAGAAATAATTTTGTTCATCCTAACAGACCTAAAACAGGAAAAGTTGAGTCTGATTTCATGTCAAACACTGAGGAAAAAAAGCGTATGTGTCTTTTTATATAGTGCATGTAAACCTGTGGCTTTAACAGTATTTTAACTTACACCGTCACCGTCAAACGCCGCTCCGAAGTCGTACTCTCCTCCTTTCATTGTGTTGACTAAATCAGCTGCGTAGGTTAAGTTGGGGTCTGGGTGGTGACCTCCGAAATCCTCTTGAGGGACACAGTTGATGGCAGAGTTGGCAGGAGAACCCAGCTCTTCACAGACAATCTTCTTGACGTAAGGACCAACCACTGGAGGAGAAAACAGACATGTGACCACTTCAAACTTTAAACTAATGTTTTTCTTAGATTCTAGGATGTGGTGACGTCAGACTCTCAGATCAGGGCAAGAGACAGATTTTGCTGATCATGCTGTACTTACATGATCAGTCAAAAGTATGGGCACGCCCTCTCATTTAATGTTCATTTATTTATTTTTACAACTTTCTACATTTATATACAGACAGTGGCTCAGTTTGTAGAGCGTTTGTCCACTGATCTGAAGGTTGGCAGGTCGATTCCTGCTCTCGACATAAACATCATTGGTTGAGTGGTCAGATTCACTTCAGCTCCCACAAATGAATGCTGTCTTTGTGTCCTTGAGGAAGACACTTAATCCCCCTCTCCCCCAGTGTCTGTGTACACTGCTGTATGAGTGTGTGTGAATGTGTTTCCTTGATGTAAAACGTTTCGAGCCATGAAGGTGGAAAAACACTAGATAAAAATGTGACTATTTACCAAATACATTAACCAAGATATATGGAATTATGTAGCAAAGAAAAAAGTTAAATAACTCTGCTAAATATTTTTTGACAAAGCAAAGAGGATGACTTTGAGGATTTAAAAATAAAAATCTTCGTTTCTTCTTTACTACATAAATCCATATATATCACTTCATATATTTAATGTTTTCTGTGTGTATAAATGTAGAAATTAGTAAATTTTAAACAGGACCCATATAAAAGAGCCCTAGTGCTCGTTGGGTTCCCCTGTATAAATAAAGATAAAGAAAGAAACCTAGCAATATAGATATGTTACATAAAACTAAAACATTAAAATAAAAAAATCTCTTTACTCTACAGACTGTGTTGCTGTTCCATCCAGTACCTCCGTGCATCGCATCCAGACGCACATTGATGTGATTTGGTCCAGACAGAAGTTCCTTCAGTGCAGCAAAGTCAAATATTCCTCTGAGCATCTCGGCATAAGCGTCGACCGAGTCCACGATCTCAACTACAAACAGTGGAAATGACAAAAAAATTCATTATAATGTGTTTTTATTATTTCAGATTAAAAGGTCCATATTACGCCATTTCTGATCTTTGTTCTAACGTTTCCTCATCACAAACTGACCTGGAGCTGCGTTTTGTTTCATTCTGTTCCACCTTGTGATGTCATCATACAGGAAGTGCTCCACTGTGTTTTTAAACTTCACACACCTTTACTAGAATCATTTAGATCATTTCAGCCCTGGACTTTCTTTCTGTCTCCACTGAACTAAAGGTAAAGGAGCTGTTAACTTGAAAACTCCCACTTCATGACATCACAAGGTGGAACAGAGCATTTTGAGCTTTGGAGATGTGACAGACTAATAATAAAGTGTTACTCAAACATGTGAATGAAACAAAACGCAACTCCAGGTCTGTTTTTGATGCACTTCTAAGATGGATTAAAGCTACAAGAGTCATTTTTGTGAGGCACAGGACCTTTAAGCTGTTAAATAAAAATACCTGTAAACGGTTTGAATCCATCAACCTCAAATGTTTGTTTGCCAATTTTGGAAATGTCGACTTTCAGGTCTGGACAGATGCGATACTCCTGCAGACTTTTGCTAATTTCGTAGATTTTGTTTGTGATGCCTTCGGGAGCAGGACCTGTGGACAAAACAAGGAGTTTAACTAAAGCGACTGAAAACATTTCGGTTTAAACACGGCTCTTGGCTCTTGTGAACGAACCCACCTCCACTGGCGATGTTGTACTTGATGCCAAAGTCCCCGTTGGGGCCTCCGGGATTGTGACTCGCAGTGAGGATAATCCCGCCCACTGCCTTTATTTTACGGATCACACAGGACACGGCTGGAGTCGACATGATGCCATTCTGACCGATCACCAGGGTCCCGATCTGAGAAAGAAAACACACTCAACAAACTGTACGTGTGTGTTTCAGATACTTAAACAAACCATTATTTTGAACCATAGACTGTGGACTAAGTGAGTGTGACGTCACCCACAAATGAAAAAAAGCATCAAATGACATGTTAACTTGAAAACCACCACTGCATCATGACATAAAATCAATTTTTCTACTCATAAAATCAATTTTTCTACTCCAAAAGAAGGTCATTAGAATAGATAGCCAAGGAGAGTATCTCGCACCAACAAATCCTATTTTTGTTAAGTTAAAACTAGTAAAACTGTCTGATCTGGTTGATTTGAGCCGTAATGATGTACAAGGTGTATAATCGTAAGCTCCCCCCTTGTTTACAGATGTTATTCAAACAGAGAGACTCAATATCATCTTAGACAAACAGGTTTATTAAAAAAAAGTAAGACTAGAACCAGTAAAAAAAAAGTCATTGTGCTTCTTTTTGAGGGGTCAGTGTTTGGAACAACCTTAAATTAAAAAGCTCCTACACAATAGAAGCATTTAAAAGAGGTGTAAAACATTACTTTTTGAGTCATATGTTGTAAAACTGATGCTGCTTTTCTTGGAATTCTTGTGCGATATCATTAAATAGGGTTTGGCATTATAAGTCACTTTTACTTCAGCCTAAACCCTTTCAGTCATGATAAAGATGTTATGTACAACCTTATACAAGTGAATAATGTTTGATTTTGAATGCAATGACCAAATAAAATACTTAATTACCACTTGCATCACAAGGTGAAACAGAGCATTTTGAGGTTTGGAGATGTGAACAGACTAATAAAGTGTTACGCAAACATCCAGGTGTGTTTTTGAGCAGGTAACAGCATTAAAACATGGTTTATTTAACACTGGATGAGTTTAAACCTGTTAAAGCCCAACTCCAGTAGAGGCAGGAGCACAACGTGACCCAGAGCACGTCCCAGGCACGCCCCCCTCTGGTCACACACGTCTGCACTGAACTCTCAAACACACTGGTCAGTTTTACCTGCTCTAAATAGTGTGCACTCATACAGACCTCTGCACAGGGATTAGGCAACACGAGCAGAGATACTGTCTGAAATGTCAAAGGTCATGGCTGATAGAGTGACCCCTGCTGCCCCATGTCCACAAGAGCAAAACACTCCCCCTGGGACATGTCCAAAGAATGAGTCTGTCCACAGCTGTCACTATACCTCACTGGATAAGATATAAACCAGAACATTTATGATTTAAACAAGCTCAAAGACCAAAAGCTCCATCTAAACCTGCCCTTCATTTGAACATTAGCTCCAGATGCTACATGCTAGTATTTTAGAGCTATTTCCCACTCCATTTTCACATTTACGTGATTAAACATCACGGACACGTGTAGAACATGTGTTTCAGTCACTAAACTGAACATGAAGCTGTAAAATACTCGGATACTGTGAGGAACTGAAGCTGAAAACTGAATGAGTCTGCACGGACTGAGGCTAGCTTTATATGCTATATGCTACATGCTACATGCTAACACAACTGCCCAAATGTCAGAGGTAAAAACAGAGACAGAGACAGAGACAGGGACAGGGACAGGAGGATAGAGACAGAGAGAGGAGGACAGGGAGAGAGACACAAACAGAGACAGAGGACAGGGCTGCAGAAGGAGACAGGCAACCTCAGAGTAAAGTGCCAGCAGGAGCCTGAAATAATGTGATTTATGTTTGGACCAATTTCACTCCAGAGTCAAACTCCAGAGTCAAACTCCAGAGTCAAACTCCAGAGTCAAACTCCAGAGTCAAACTCCAGAGTCAAACTCCAGAGTCAAACTCCAGAGTCAAACTCCAGAGTAAAACACTGGACAGAGTCAAACTC
Source organism: Periophthalmus modestus (assembly GCA_019594935.1). Classification (NCBI taxonomy): domain Eukaryota; kingdom Metazoa; phylum Chordata; class Actinopteri; order Gobiiformes; family Gobiidae; genus Periophthalmus; species Periophthalmus modestus. Next base: position 6,433,194 of record JAIEZT010000007.1, on the reverse strand, counting down.
CAGCCATGTCCTGTCCACTGACCCCTCAGTAAAACCTCTGGACACTGACCCCACTGTATCTGTCCCCCTGTGCACTGACCCCTCAGTGTCCACTGCCCTCTGTCTCTGTCTGTCCCCTGTGACTGACCCCTCAGTTCCCCCCCCTCTCCCCTGTGACTGACCCCGTTGGCCGCAGAGATCTGCACGATGAGCTGGATGGCCTCCTTCATGAAGAACCTCCCGTCTCCTCCCACCACCAGCGCGGCCTCCTGCCTGAGAGGAGGTTCTATCACAGAGATGATGCTCTGGATGAAGTTCTCTGCGTAGTTCTGGTTCTGCTGAAAAACTGTGACTCTTTTCCGGAGCCCGCTGGTCCCGGGCTTCTGGTCCGAGTACGGCCGAGTCTGAACCGTGGAGATCTGCACCATCCTGAGGTTTACAGGCCGCAGAGGACAGAGGGACAGAGGGACAGAGGAGAGACGAGCCCCGAGTGATTCGCAGGACCGAAACCGCGGAGAGGGACCGCAGCGTGAACAGAGAGAGGACAGAGGACAGAGGGAACGCCCCCACAGCAGACACGCCCCCTGCAGGTTTAAAGAGACAGAGAGAGGAGGAGGAGAGAAGAGGAGGAGGGAGGAGGAGAGAGGAACAGATACGCCCCCTGCAGGTTTAAAGAGATAGAGAGAGAGAGGAGGAGAGAGAGGAGGAGAGAGGAGGAGAGAGGAGGAGAGAGGAACAGACACACCCCCTGCAGGTTTAAAGAGACAGAGAGAGGAGGAGGAGAGAAGAGAGGGAGGAGGGAGGAGAGAGAGGAACAGACACGCCCCCTGCAGGTAAAGGAAAGAGAGAGGAGAGAGAGGAAAAGAGTGGAGGATGGATGATGCAGGTGGAGGAAGGGAGGAGGACAAATGGATGGACGTGGAGGGAGGTGGAGGGAGGGAGATGTAGGGAGATGGAGGGAGGAGGACGAATGAAGGGAGGGAGGAGGGAGGTGGAGGACAAATGGAGGGAAAAAGGAGGGAGGAGGAGGGAAGGATCGAGAGTGGAGGGAGTTGGAGGGGAGGAGGAGGATGGACAGAGGTGGAGGGAAGGAGGAGGACAAATGGAGGGAGAAGGAGGGAGGCAGGAGGACGAATGAAGGGAGAGTGGAGAGAAAGAGGAAGGAGAGTGAAGGGAGGTGTATGGAGGGATGGAGGGGGACAAATGGAAGGAGGTGAAGTGAGGTTAAGGGATGGATGGAGGTGTGTCCATGCCTCACACACAGTGGGTGTAGCTCGCTGTGATCACATACAGGTCAGTTCTGTGTTGTGGCAGTGACCCCGGTTCAACTCTGGGTCACTGCATCAACACAGTTCACATCCACGACGAAAAGTAAAAGTATTTTTATTATTGTGTGGGAGCTGCTGAAAGGCTGAGGGTTTATTTTTAACAACACAAAAATATACAAATAAAAACAGAAAAAAAATGATGGATTAATTCGTTTCTGTTGAACAAAATTCAGCTCAAATCTTTATCAAAATCACCACATTTGAAGCTTTTATAAGACTCAAAATCTGTGAGAAATACTTTGACTTTTTATCTTTAAGCACATTTTTAAACAGGTACTTTAATATTTTTACTTAAGTAGATTTTTTCTTGTGATACTTTTACTTCTTCCACTACGGTGTGTGTCTCTGCAAACCAAAAATTATCACCAAAATTGCGAAACAGCCACAAATCCATAAATATTTGCCCATTGCATCACACTGTTTGAGTTTTGAGTTGGCCTGGGCAAAGTTTAAACCTGATTACAAAGGTGAAATACAGATTTAAAAGAACCGAAAGCAGAGACTGATCACAGACTTTCAAAAGTATTTGGTTGATTACGTCACAGTTTACTTCATAAAACTCAGATCGGTGTAAAAGACTCTTGAGTTTCCTCTTACAAAAGTTGAGAGTGTCGTCAGAGGCCACTTCTCCAAACGCTGAACCTCGTCCATGTTAAACTCTCGCACCGTGTGACCTTTAGCTCGGCCGCTCTACTGTTTCAGCGCAGAAAGGTCAAAGTGCACATAATGACGGGGGATATAAATAGTGGAGCTGGATTTTTCTCAGCTGCAAAGGTCAAGGACAAATCGAGTTTAGACCCGAATGAAGTGGAGACGTCTGATTCAGCCGTATTTGAAGGTAGATCACTGACGGATGTGTACTCGGATACTCATTTAGAGTAACTGTAATCTGGTACAGGTGGTGTTCAGATTACAGTTCCTTTTTAAGGTTTTTGATCATATTTAGGCTCAAACTGCACAGAATAAGTGAGAAAATATAAAACACAGCTCATGTGGTGAGGCATAATGAACTATAAGAAGGAAAGTACTGTACTTAAGTAGAATTTTGAGGTATCTGTACTTTACTTAAGTACATTTTACAGTGTCTACTTGTTACTTTTACTTCACTACATTTGAAAGCAGTATCTGTACTTTCTACTCCACAACATTTTTGAACTGGACTCAAAAGTAAAAAGTATTTTTCATATGATCTGAGGGGTTATTTTTACCATGTTCACAGACACTTCCTGAAGAAAGTTTAAGAGTTTAAGCTTCAACTTTTGCGTAAAAAAATTAAGAAAAATAAAGAGATTGATTTGTTTTGTTACTACTGCACAAAATATGTCTCATTTTGAATCAATATTACGACATTTACACTTGAATGAACAAAACATGTGTGAAATACTTTTACTTTTTACTCTTAAAGTGCATTTATAAAAAACTTTTACTTCAGTAGATTTTTTCATGTGATACTTTACTTATGTAACCTGGAAATATTCAAGCAACTGAAGTAAAAATGTGTCTCAAGTTTATTTACTTCAGTAACATAATAATGCTGCATATAAAATGATACAGATGTTGTGTTAAATATGTTTTCCAGCAAAATAACAAGAGTTAATTTAAAAATCGAACATGGAGCTCACACGGGACACATGAACATGGAGCTCACACGGGACACAAGAACATGGAGCTCACACGGGACACAAGAACATGGAGCTCACACGGGACACATAAACATGGAGCTCACACGGGACACAAGAACATGGAGCTCACACGGGACACAAGAACATGGAGCTCACACGGGACACAAGAACATGGAGCTCACACGGGACACAAGAACATGGAGCTCACACGGGACACAAGAACATGGAGCTCACACGGGACACAAGAACATGGAGCTCACACGGGACACAAGAACATGGAGCTCACACGGGGCACATGAACATGGAGCTCACACGGGACACATGAACATGGAGCTCACACGGGGCACATGAACATGGAGCTCACACGGGACACATGAACATGGAGCTCACACGGGACACATGAACATGGAGCTCACATGGGACACATGAACATGGAGCTCACACGGGACACATGAACATGGAGCTCACACGGGACACATGAACATGGAGCTCACACGGGGCACATGAACATGGAGCTCACACGGGACACATGAACATGGAGCTCACACGGGACACATGAACATGGAGCTCAGACAGGCTGTTGGACAGGGCAAAACTGGTATCTGGACTGGAAGAAAACACACTCCAGCCTCTCTCCCTCCGTCTCCCTCCGCCTCCCTCCGCCTCCTTCCGTCTCCCTCAGCCTCCCTCCGCCTCCTTCCGTCTCCCTCTGCCTCCCTCCGTCTCCTTCCGTCTCCCTCAGCCTCCCTCCGCCTCCTTCCGTCTCCCTCTCGCCTCCCTCCCTCCGCCTCCTTCCGTCTCCCTCAGCCTCCCTCCGCCTCCCTCTGCCTCCCTCCATCTCCCTCAGCCTTCCTCAGCCTTCCTCAGCCTCCCTCAGCCTCCCTCAGCCTCCCTCCGCCTCCCTCAGCCTCCCTCAGCCTCCTCCCTCCGCCTCCCTCAGCCTCCCTCCGCCTCCCTCAGCCTCCCTCCGCCTCCCTCCGCCTCCTTCCGTCTCCCTCAGCCTCCCTCCGCCTCCTTCCGTCTCCCTCAGCCTCCTTCTGCCTCCCTCCGTCTCCCTCAGCCTCCTTCTGCCTCCCTCCGTCTCCCTCAGCCTCCCTCAGCCTCACCTTCTCCCTCTGCCTTCCCTTCTCCCTCTATCTCCCTCTGTCTCCCTAAGTCTCCCTCAGCCTCCCTCGGTCTCCCTCAGCCTCACCTTCTCCCTCTGCCTCTTCTCCCTGTCAGTTCCTCTCGTTCTGTAACACAGTTTAAGATCAGACTTAAACCCACCTCTCGGGCGTTTGGTTCAAGCTCGTCGGGGCGTCTTGGTATTTTATTGTTTTCTGTTCTTTGCCTTTGTGTTGTATTTTCTGTAAATCTGTTTCTGTTTGTTCTTGTTTATGTGAATCACTTTAGGAGCTTAAGTTGTATTTTAAAGTGCTATAGAAACATAATTAAACTGAACTGATCCCTTGTTTGCGATGCTTTGTTCTGTGAGATGGTTGTGGGTTAGATTCCGGGGAGGATGGTCTCTACACAGCTGTAGGTCCAGTCCTGCTTTTCGTTGACAGGTAGAACATGCTGACACACCTGAAACCAACACGCAGACGACACAAACAGTTTACTTATAAACAAAACTGAAAAGGTGACATGGAGGTTGGAGATAGACTGATATGAGTTTTTTCATAGCTGACGCTGATACCGATTGTTCAGAATCCAGAGAAACTGATATTTTTGGGTTGATATGTAGGACCCATTTAGGAAATTTTACCCAAATGATCTATGAAGGCCTAGTTCAACTACAAACTGGATCAGAGAGCAGTGCGGTCACACGATTGCAGCTCCTCTCTGGACTAAAGTGTTCAGACCATAGACTGAATAAAGAAGTGTTCAGCTCCAAATGAAGCTTATCGAAGCTAGAGAAATTATAGGGGGAAATATGGAGCAGAGTTCAGTTAGCAGGAGCAACGTCAGGCAAAGAAGGCGCCTGATTTGTCTGTTATTAATGTTCATATCTTGATTTACAGACACAATAGTGAAATAAAAAACCCAGGATCATGTAGAGGGGTTAATACGAACATTTAAGACCAATATCTCTCTTGGAGATTTAAGGCTGATACATTACAAAGTGCCTATATCGGCCTAATACATCAGCCAGTCGATATATCGGTCTGTCTCTACTGAAACAGAGTTTAAACAGAGTAACTTTACCATCTTGGTGCGGGCAGGGATCTCCACAGCAAACACGTTCATGCCTCTGCTGCTGCAACAGTTCTTGTTTTGTTCATTGTTCACGTGGACTGTCACTTTCTGATTGGTCTGTGAAAATAAACAGTCTGATGTTTCAATGTGGAAATATGTCTTTACTAAAGAAAAAGGTATCAGTAATATTAGCGTCTGTCTAAAAAATATCCAGACATTATTTGAGTGATGTTCCTGGTCAAATTTATACAGCACTTTTTTACTCAACTCAAAACACTTAACATCAGGGACACAATCGGCAAAATAACATCTTGAAAATATAAATGAATAAAGATTAAACTCAAACATGAATCACTCCAAATACAACTTCAGAGTCTCAAAAAGAAGAAACGAATAGAACATGGAGAAACATCTGAAAACTGAACAGCCCAGTTTGCAGAACAGGTCTGATTCACTTTAATGTTGATGACCAGGACACAGGTCAGAGGTCAGGGGTCAGGGTTGAGCTGTACCTTATTGGTGATGAGTGATGAAATCCTGTGTTCTCCTTTATACGTGTGGATCAGGACACTGTCGTTGCCCCGCAGAGGCCTGGGCTGGGCCGAGGCTGTGACAGACTTATGCACAGCCTGATGGAGCAGTTTAGTCCCTGAGTCCAGACGAATCGGAAGCAACTGAGGCTGAACACTTTCACAGAGGACGTCGATCTGGAACGGACACGCCTGAAACACACAAGAATATAAAATGTGTTTATCATGTCAGATACACACAAAACACATCAAATATATACATATATAGTCAGATGTATGGAATTACGTAGTACACAAAAAGTTATATAAACATTTTTCAACAAAGTAAAGAGCAGAGAGTTTGAGGATTTGAAAATAAAATATTAAAATATATTTAGTAGAGTTATTAAAGCTTTTCATTACTACATAATCCTATATAAAAGTACAGATACTGGAGCAAAAAAAAAAAACTCATGTAAAAGTAAAAGTATCACATAAAAAAATCCAAGTAAAAGTATTCAAGTACCTGTTTACAAATGTACTTAAAGAGTAAAACGTATTTTATAAAGCTTCAAATGTGGTGATTTTGATAAAGATTTGAGCTGAATTTTGTTCAACAGAAACAACTGAATCAATTTGTTTTTTTCTGTTTTTATTTGTACATTTTTGTTTTGTTCAAAATCTGAACGTGTTAAAATAAACCCTCAGCCTTTTCAGCAGCTCTCACACGATAATAAAAATACTTTTACTTTTCAGTCCAGTTCAAAAATGTAGTGGAGTAGAAAGTACAGATACTACTCTCAAATGTACTCAACTAAAAGTAAAAGTGCACACTGTAAAATGTACTTGAGTAAAGTACAGATACCTACAATGTTTACTTGAGTATAGTACTTTACTACTTTTACTTCATCATGTTCCTCCACTGTGTCTGTGTGTTTATAAAATGTAGAAAGTAGTAAAAATAAAGAAAAAACACTGACTGAGAGGGCATGTCCAAATGTTTGACCAGTCGTGTAAATAATAAATATAATTTAGTGCCCATAATCACCTCCACCAGCTGCAGCAGACGGTTGTAGCCCATAGCCTCGAGTGTGGCCCACAGATCCGTCGGGTCTCCACCTTTCTCCGTCACCTCCATCAGATTTAGCTCCATGAAGCCCTGCCTCGTCAGCTGATTGCTCCTCATATCAAAGTTTTCTGTAACCAGACACAAAACATTAACTTCACACCCACAAAGGCGCAGGTCTGTCCTTTTTAAACGAGATTACCTTTGCACACGGCCCACGCGTCTTTGTCGCACTTTTCACCGCTGGTTCTGAGCTCAAAGAAATTGTATTCATCTAAACTGAGCAAACCGTTCCCATCCAGGTCTATCATCTCAAATATGTCAGACAGCACCTCCCTGTGGCCAAGAGGTAACAGCACAGGCTTAAAAATGACAATATTATCTTTTAGCTTTATCAAACTCAGACACTATTCATAATTTATATATTTATAGTGTTTTATAAATATGGTATTAATACAAGCCTGAGCTCTCGAGACAGGTCCAGCTCTCCAGTGTCAGTCTGATGAACCAGCTCTTTGGTTTTATGTAAAGTGTTTTTCTTGTTGTTTTTCTTTAACCTGCAGCCGCTGGTGAACGGAAGCAGGTGGTAGGTCCCTGCGCTCAGCTCTCCTCTCCAAACAAACTTCTGCAAAGAGACACAGGTTTTAAATGTGGAGCAAACCGAAGTGAAATATGGTTTTATTTTAAATCCCAAACCTCTTTGTCTTTAGACTCAGTAAAACAAACTAATGTGGAGTCTTCTTTGTTTTCACCGGCGGTCGTGACAAAAAGAGCCGTGTCTGTTGACGTCCAATCGGATTTGTCTGAAAAACAAGAGTTTTGGAGTTAATATGATTGACAGAGATTCAGGAGCAGGACCACGCCTCCACCTCCTCCTCCTCCACTGACCCACAGCTCTCCTCAGCCACACCTTGAATTAACCTCCCTCTCCCTCTCCCTTCCACCCCATGTTTCTTGTTTACGTTTCAGCCTGAAGACCTCATCATCTACAGAGGATGGGGGGAGAGTCCTGAATCGGCTGGACTAACCTGAGTCTCTCACAGCCTCCACATCTGTTCATATCATCATAGATATCATTCTCACGCTGTTGCTGTGGCGTGGTCATTGCTCGTGAAATACAGTATATATAATGTCCAGGATGCAGGTAAAACAAGTACCACTTATGGAGTCCCACCCACTTCCAAGTCCACTCTGGGTCCGAACATAAATTTCCTTTTCATTTTTGCCTTAGACTTTTTGAAAAATTTAAATATTAAGAGTTTAAAAAACACAATGAAAACTGACGAGCTACATGCTAACTAATCCAAAAAGAACATTTAAAAAGCCAGATTTGGAAGAACGTTTTAATAACTTTGAGGTTTATAAAGTTTCAGAAACAGATTTGAATAAAAGGTCTTATAGGTCTTGTCGTCATTAGTTACCACATCGCTATTTAGCCTGAGCATACTGTAATCAAACTATCTCTATGGAAACAACCAAGTGCAGTTACAAGTCAGATCTGTGTAAAAATGCTCCCCTGCTCCCAGTATGATGAATGCAAGATAGAAAAAGAAGATGAAATGATGCCATACTCTGTTTGTGTGACAATCCAGGCAAAGTAATAAGACAGACTGGTATCATCAGACCTATCACCACAAAAGTTACATAGTGCAGCTTTAAAGAGGGGAGGATACCTGGTCTGTTGCTAAGGGAAACCGGCTGAATAGTCATGTAGACGTCAGTGGTCTGAGGGAGGTGAAGCTGGTACTGCAAAGACGTGATGCTCCCCTCCTCCTCCACGAAGAAGCAGCCCCGGACAAAACTGTGCTGCCAGCCCTGAAACACAGAATTATTATTATTATTTTAACAAATAAATATGAACATACAAAGGTAGGAAACAATGGGATCATAAAGAATTTTTCATAAGATTCAAGATTTTATTATCGTTGTCATAGAAAAAAAAAAATACTTATATGTTTAGAGCCTCAAACACTGCAGAGTTTTCATGTAAAGTGCAGTACAAAAAAACCTGCATGTTAACAAAATAAACTGATTTGTTGAAAAACTACAGGCTGCAATATGCCGTTCATCCAGAAGAGGGCAGACATGTTCCATTACATTTTGAAGGAGGCTGGAAAATTACTTCAAAAATGGATGTAGCAAATTGGACAGCGTTTAAGTCTGACAAAAACAGACTGAATCAGGCGCCTGCAGACATTCAAAACGAGCACGAGGAAACTCAGCTGGAAAAATGGAGCCATGTACGTCTCCGGTTATGTCTCCTCTTATTTCTCCTGTTATTTCTGCTTCTGTGATGGGCCACACTTAGACCTACCACAGAAAGCACCAAAACAGCCAGTTTTCCCTCTCGTCTTTGGAGACACATTAAAAGAAAACACAGTTGATGGTAGAGGACCACGGACGGCGGGAAATAGGCCATATTTCCTTTTTGTGGACAAATAAATCAGTAAGTTAAACAAAGAAAGAGCCGTAAAGAGGGAGCGGGCCGCACCTTTACAGCGAATCCATTTTCTCAAATTATTTACTGCAGACTACGGCAGGCGAACGAGATCAAACCATAACACTTCAGTGGTTTGTCCAGACAATTTTAAATGAGGAAAATGGCCAAGGGCAGCTGTTTAATGCTTAAAAACACGAGAATGAATGACCCCGCAGAGAGAGGGGTCAGCTGGTGGAGTAATACAGCCCCTGTCACCTGCTCCGAACACTCAGCTGATTTAAGACCACGTCCAGTGTTGGGACAAACTATGCAACTATCAAAAGTACACCTGCACGACTTGGGCTGGCCTCTGTTGCAATTTATGTTTTAAAAATAGGATTCTGTTCAAAGGTCAAAGGTCATATTTCAGAGGTATCCAGAAGAATTGACAAAAAAGTGAAATCTGAACATATTTGTGCAGGTTTTTATGCAGAATAAGACTCCATGGAGACAGGGAAGAGCATTTCAGAACATGTTTGTACAGATCTATATTTTTTGGATTTTTATGCAGAATAAGACAGGAGATACAGTTCTGACCAAAACTGCCCCTGGTTTATAAACCAACAGTGTTGTGTTTTGTGTCTTTATCAAATGGAAAATGGAGAGACTGGAACAAAAGGAACTGGCCATATAAAGCCAAAGAGAAGTTTCCCACCTCCAGACAGCCCCATTACAGCGTCGATGTTTGGCCTTTCCATGGCCAGTGAGCTCAGAGCAGAGTACAGAGAAGTTTCTGTGGAGGTAATCTCCAGACACACATTTGGTACAGCGTCGATGTTTGGCTCTTTGGTTAAATCCACAGTGAGCTCAGAGCTAGAGACAAAAACATGGGCCGCTTTTTCTGAAGTAAAGCTAAATGCGCTGAGACTAAGCCAAAAGAAGTGAAAACAAAACACGAGGATTAATGTTGTGTGTGTGCCGATCCTGTCATTGGTTATGATTTGTACTATAAAAATACTGAGCTAGAGCGACAACTCATCACAACATTTGATTTTTACGTTTACAAATGCAAAAAAGCAAAAATGTGCTGCTACTAGAATGGCAAATCAACTTAAAGCTCAAGCAGTTTTCTAAACTGGACTTTCGGTCGAAGCAGGAGGTTATAATTAAAGGACTGAGACCAACGCTAAAGGAGCAGAAGGGTTTGCTCCAGATGACGGGATGAAAGACTCGCTCTTTTCAAACAGAGTGGTACGAAATGGTAAGAAATTTAATGACTTCAATCCATTAAAAAGTGGGGAAACAAAATAAGGCTAAAAAACAATACAAAACCAGCTTTTTGTTTATTTCATACTATTAGAGCTATTTCATACGGACTTCGGAACTTTTATTTTGAAATTGTTTTTTATTCTGGCCCCAAGTCACTGGGAGCCAGGGGCCAAATGTACTGACACCTGGTTTATATGTTTGTAAATCTGATTGTGACGACATCAGTGCCTCACCAGCCACGAACCTCACTGCACGTCACTGCGTGGAAGTCAGCGGATTTGTTTCTTTTATGAAGTGATTTTAGATGAATATTGTGATTTAAAATGTGTAAATTATAATAGAATGATCCACAGAATGCCCATTACTTCCTGTTTGTAGCACGGCGGCTAGCAGGTTAGCTGTGTCCATTTATACAAACCCCCTGTGGCTGGAGCACAGTTCAGACTTTGGAACAAGGGTTAATATTGCTAGATATTTGCATTTGTTTTTAAAAAGGTGAAATGCAGTTGAAGAAAAAAAAATATGATCAGTTAATAAGAGTTAATATGGCAGCCCTCATGATGGAACAGCGTCGGGGTTTTCACCTGTAAACCTGACGGCTCTTGCACTTTGCTGATCTTGGAGCTGCTGGACGTCATGGTGATGGCGTTAGACAGAGAGGACCGTCTGCTGCGAGCCGAAGAGGAACGAGACGATGAACGACTGTCTGCAAAAAAAACAAAACATAAAACAAACATTATATATATATCTTTGAATGCTTTTGATTTTAAATGTTTTCTTAATTGTAGGTTGCCTCATTACATCTGGCCTGGGGACAACCGATGAAAATTAGCGATAGTCAGCTAACTCGGGCAGATTTACATTTCTTTTGTAATGTTAATTAATGTGCATTGTCCCTTTTTAAATAAATAAATAAATAAAATGAATAAATATATAAATATTACAAATTTAACTTGGATTATTTAGACAGTGAGACACAAGTAAGAAAACTGAACGACTGATGGATTACCACATCAGGGACCGCCCCCTTCAAACACACCGACTCCATCATCTGTCTGCTCAGATATTACAAACCAAGTTCAAGTCACGATAACACATTCTAAAGCACGATATATCACTACAGAAAAATATCACGATAAACGATAATATTGGAGATTTAAATAATGCAAGATAATCCCAACAAAACATTTTAAATCAACTGTTTCATTAAAAGACATGAGCTGCAACCACAGACTGTTTATATAAATGGACATAGCTAACCTGCTAGCCTCCAGGTTCCAAACAGGAAGTGATCAGGGGCACACTTCCTGCTTCATTGACTCTGTCTCCAAATCACTTTCTATTGAAAAACTGTAACTGCTGCTGTCAGACTCGTCATTTTGGTCTTAAATGTTCGTATTAACCGGCTCTACATGATTATTTCACTATTGTGTCCATGTTGAACATTAATAACAGACAAATCAGGCGACTTCTTTCCCTGAGGTCGCTCCCGCTAACGTTAGCAACAGGTTTGATTGACCGTCAACAGCCTCTCTCCTGATTGGCTCTTTGGTTGCTATGATACTCACAGCCCACATATGGAACTTTGCTCCAAATTAGCCGCTATAACAGTTAGCCTCGATGAGCTTCATTTGGATCTGAACTCTGTGACGTCACACTCACTTAGTCCATGTAAATAGCAGAATGTTCCAATAATTAGCCCTAAAAGAGACTTATTCACCCCTCTACAGCTCAAATCTTATCATACTGCAACAAAAATACCCCCATCTCTCCCACTTTTGCAAAGAAAAAGATAAATATTGAGGCCCTAATATATACAGTATATCCCTCTCCCTTTCCCTTGGGTGCTTTTGCACACCAGGCCAACATTGTAAATAAGAATTTGTTCTTCATGTTTTTCCTGGCAAAATAAAGGTTATAAATAAATAAATAAAAATTGTCATGGCCTAAATTCAAGTCCAGTCGCCTTTGTTCCAGTTGGGCGACATGAACGTGTGATCTAAAGCTTAACCTTCTTTAATTAATTAGAGAGGCATTTTAAATTACAAATGGCATAACAGAACCCATTCAAACGTCTCATTTTGCAAAACCTTTCTTCCCCTCTTCTGAACTAATTGGAGCCAGAAAATGTCAATTCACTAATGAGGGGCTATAATTGTTTTCAAGCTCGGAAAATCAAGATGCAAAGTAATGCGTTCTGCCTTCAAGCCTTTGTTATCGACCCATTTCGTAATGATTTTTGTACTTCTGTAATCTGGAAAAAACAAATGATATCTATTCTTCAGTGTGAGATATGCAAATGAGATTAAATGTTTGCTCCGCGTAAGATAATATATGATCTTATGACGTTCTGGAGTCAAAACAGTTGTTGAGCTCCAAACACAACACACTGAACTTGCACAACCACGCAGTGCCTCCTGTCAGCGTCTTGTTAAAACGTGCCCAGAACAAATCAATACGAAATAATGTGATAATCCGGACTATATGTGGGAGCTCATTTGTTTTTGCAGTGGTGGTCTCCGGGACACTCCTCTCCACCTCCTCCTAATCCCTCATCATCTCCCCAGTGAGAAGTGCTGGAATCCTCCAAATCGATAACAAGAACATGAACTGACCACTTAAATCAACCCCATTTATCTTGCTACTGCTGCCTGTCTCTGGCTCACACATCTGCGATTCCAGACCCTACTTTTTCTGCACACATTGCGTTTGTGGAGTAGTGCAAAAGAAAAAAAAAAACAAAACATAGATTTTCATATCCACTTTCCATGTGATAGGTTGGTAAACAAGCAGATAGCGATGCTGTCAGTGTTGTAAAAACTGCTTTACTTGTGTTGTGTTGTGGGCACTCTATAGCCGGTCATGCCACGGACAACATATTTACCGCAGCAGACAGATCTTTTGTCAATCTATTGAAGGCACAAATCCTTTAAAGGTCCCTCCCTCCAAACAAGCAGGTCTAATTGTGTGGGTATTATGATATATGGTGTGTCCTAATGAGGCGATTTGTCAGGGCCTGGAGAAAAAAAAATCAATCAATAACAAAGGTATAATTTATTCATCCAAACTAATGGGTGAGGTGTTTTGAGGTCTTTGCTGTTTTCTCCGGCTGAGCGCCTGGAAATAGATGTACTTTTGTCTGGCTGTCCAGCTATTAACACAAACTAGACTGTTTCAGGATGCTCTGTCTCTCATTACGTTTAAACCCACTTTTGTATTTGTTCTATATGCACCAACCTGTCTTTCTTATTTTCTTTCCTTATTTATACGGGGAAAGCCAATGAGAGCACCAAGACTCTCTTTTTCAGGGGCGTCTGTTTTAAAATACAATACAGCAGAAAAACAAACATAACAAACAAGTGAACAAGTCCATATGAAACATTAAAAACAGATGCATCTATGTGAATAAAAGTTAAAATGTGTTTAAAGTGTGGATGGCAGGTTTTGACTGATAAAACCTGTTAATATAAATCTAAATAAATTACACAGATCAAGAAGCAGCGAAGAAATTATGAAAAATATGATGAAAATTACAGGAAGTCATAAGAAGAAGTGGATCAGTCACCATAATCACTATATCCACTTAAGGTTCAGTGTAAGTGAAACATGGAACAGTTTGTTTTTGGGGTAAATATTTATCATGGGCACAGTTTATTTGCAAAAATGTAGAGATTTTTGTTGCTTTTGTTGTAATATGAAAAGATTTGAGCTGCAGAGGGCTGAAAAAGTATCTTCTACTTGTGTTGCAGCTCATGTGTTTCTCTATATTTGATGATTCTCTATATATTTGATGATTCTCTAATGATTCTCTATATTTCATAATGATTCACTGGGATCGTCCTGCTTTATTTTAATTCTATCAGCTGCATTAAGTATTTGCAATATTATCGTTTATCATTATATTTATCTAGAGCAATATATCGTGCTTCAAACTTCCAAAATTTGGAAGTGATTCTCTATTTTAGAGAGTCCCACACTGATGACGTCACACTGGGAGAATTCTTTCCAAAAGTTGAGTAGAAATTTACACAAGAAATGCATTTCAACTAAATAAATGTGTTCTCCTATTTATTTTTCTTTTTTTTTTTTTTTTCCAAATCATAATTTCTGTGAGAGGAGAGGCATTAGAGGAGTTTTTGGCCCAGTGGACAACACGGTTGCTAAGTAACTGTTATGCAATTAGTGTGATGTCATGATTTCCAACCAGGAAGTAAAATTTGAAACCTAAAAAAATGTCAAATGGAGAATTAAAACTTTTTTTTTATTAGTAAAATCTAAAAAATCTGTTTTAGTAAAATGAGCAGTCCGACCTGTCATAGACGCTTTAAAACTAAAATATGTAATTTTTGTAGTGGAGACTGAAGACTGAGGACCCACCTGCTCGTCTCCTTGAATATGTTATTGTTTGCCTGGAATGTTCCACAGTATGGCATTAAACTTATCTATCACCATGGAGACAAACAGCTGATACCACAAGGCCAATTTACAGGTTAGATCTGTAGAGAGGCAAGCCCACTCACAATAAGATTTGATATTTTTAAAGGTATTTTTAGCAATAACATCATGAGTAAATTAATACATCCAATATAGAGAAGCTGACTGAATATTCCAGCCAAAGCAGAGGCAGATCCCCCCTTTCTCCATCAGAAAAGTTACACAGTGCCTCTTTAATAACACTGACATTAAGTGTGACTAATAATGACCTTTCTTAGCTGTGCTGTCTGCGCAGGACACCTGGGATGTCTCTAGAGCTGGACCCTCAGTAGAACTAACAGATGCTGCCGGGTTCTTAGGAGGGCTGTACGACTGGCTCCCGAAGTTCTGTCTCTTTAGTTTGGCATCAGCCTCGAGTCTCTCCAAAGCTGCCGTCTGACACTGCTCCACTGTAGACACACACAATCTGCAGAACTGACAGGGAAAGGAAAGCACATATAAGCCAACGATCCATGAACGGAGTTTGAACGCTTCACAACAGGACCACACATCAACACAGCAGGTTCATGATTATCAGCGCTGGGAAGTAACTGAAAACGTGTACAGAGTATATGCACTCAGAAAAGTACTCTTCAGTAACTGTAATATGGTAAGTTACTCTTTGATTTGGTGATTTTCAGAGGACAGTTACTTTACTAAATGAAAGCAATACATCACAGTATTTGATCATGTAATTTAGGCTCAAACTGCACAGAATCAGTGGAAAAAATATAAAACACTGCTCTCGTGGTGAGGCAGGTGAGATTTTTCCTTCTCCAGTGAGTGACCGGAAACACAGAACAAACAGTGACACAAACATAAAGCTCTTTTTTTAATCCTATGCTGCGTCTTTACCCTGTAATTTAAATGCAAATCAATGTAAAAGTATTCAGAGTATTCAGAACACAGAGATCTGATTGGTAAGTCTGTCACGATATTCACTACATTGACTTATCATTAGTACGTGCCCGACTTTTTCTGAGAGTTAATATTTATCATAGTGCTTTTTCTTTTCACTAGTGGGAAAAGTTTGTTTATTTTTCTGTTCTATGATTAGATTTGAGCTGTAGAAAACTGAATTATGAACTTTTATGACTCATTATAGATATAAACTGTTTTATTCTGTTGTTTATTCATTCATTGCAATTTGTGTGTGTGTTTTTCAGTTTTGTGCACTTAGAACACTTTTAGGGGATTTTTTAGGGGATAATTCTGCCTCATGTTTTGGTTTCAATATTATCGATTATTGTCTATGTTTACTTCAGCAGTTTATAACTCTTCAAAATGTCTTATTGTGACAGATTTACTGATTGGTCCATGTAACAGAATATGTTAGAAAATACATATTAATGCAGATATTCAACATTCGGTAACAAAGTACATTTTCACAGTATTCTTCCCATCACTGATTATTTCTGCAGAACTGCTATGTTTTCCCCACTTTACCTCTGCATAGTCCAGCTTCCCGTCCTTGTTGATGTCAGCTAATGAAAAAATGGCATTGATCTCCTCAGTGGTCATTTTTTCTCCTCTCTGCGAGGGGCAGATAGTTACAGGGGTGAAACTAATCATATGACATGATCGGTTCAGTTTAACATTATTAAAGTTGACTCACACTTGTAAGAGCCTTCTCCAGTTCACTGTGAGTGATGAATCCATCATTGTTAACATCGAGTTTCCTGAACACTTTTAACAGTTCATTTTCATCTGTCTTATTCTCATTTTTAAGAATTTCACAGAAGTCATCAAAGTTTAGTTTGGATGTTCTTTCTGTCCAGTATTTGTTGAGAGTGGCCTGAGATGGATTTCTTCCAGCCTGCTGCAAAACTACAACATAATGCAACAAAATTAAATGAAACAAGTATTATTCTACAAGCAGGCAGATTTAGTTTTTGTTTTATGCCACAGTTTGACTCCATGTATAAAGAGAAATACTGTCACAAAACAAACTTATCATAAAATGTATTGGATTTTAAGATGCTGTAAAGTTACACATTAGATTATCATGTTATGGAGTGTTGGACTTAATGAAACATGATGAGGTTTAGTATCTTACCACGGTAAAGCTGCTGTTTTGAGGATATATTTGCCAAACTGGACTTAAACACAGACAGATAAGCTGCTCTGCACTGAGTGTAGAAACACTCATCTTGAAATGACATCTTTAAAATCGACACACAAGGACCTTTCACTCGCAAGCATGAAGCGAAGATTTCATCAAGCTCTAATATTTAATAAAATCACAAATCTACACAATGGTATATTAATAAAACAACCATAGCTAGCTCGTTAGCGCGTTAGTGGACGAGAATAAACACGTTGCTAACCACTGGCTGTTGCTAGGTAAACAAAGTGTGTGCACCACCCAAAACGGCCCCCAAGAAACAAGAACAAAATATTTACTAGGGCCGCGGGTAGTTTTCAGAAAAATTATATCATTTTGGCAGATTTTACTGTAAATCTGGAAGGTTATTTTATTAAGCGTGTAAATTAGCTCTGTCTCGTAATTATCCAACTCGAGTAGAGGCGGAACAATAAAAAACTTGTTTCCGAACGGGTGGATTTGGACGGAGCACACGCGGCTGTTTTTGAAAATGTCGTGAGTAAACTTCATTATAAATCCTAATAGTAATGATACATGACACTTGTATAGCGCTTTTCAAGATACTTACAGACTTACTGAGACATAAAACTTGTATTTAATATGAGTGCGACCAGGTGTATTTCAGTATATTTTTAAAAAAGAAACAGAACTGTAAACTTCCAGCTAACTCCAGCACCGGAAGTAAACATATCCACTTTTAAACATGTCTTTTTTTTATTCTTCATTTATTTCCACATTTTAAACACACAAACTTCTTCTTGTTTTTTTCAATATTTCATCTGACATATACACTATGCATAGACCGTAAGAAACATCTTATTCTCAGTGTTTTCTTGTTGCAGTTCACAGAAGGAGAGTAAACAGTGTGTAAGTGAAGTTATTTAGCAGCATTGCCTTTGTGTTTTGTAATATTTTTACAAACTTGACATGTTTTTTTCTTTTATTTCCTAAAAGCCACCAGCTTCTAAACTGCCAGTCTTAAAAAGAGGCCCACCACAGACAAAAGTGACGACTCAAGCAGGTTTGTACAGTTTCACCAATATGTTAATTTACAAAACAGGTGAATATAGTAATAATAAAGATATTTGTAATTGTTTTAGTAAAAATCTCAAGGGTTAAAATTGCTATCACAAATCTTTAAAAAGCAGTGTCTGTGTAGTCACTACCTACACTACCTTATATCTGTCAGAAGGGAGGAGCTAACGGTACTGAAATTGTAAACCGCTATCGTTTACAGTTTCAGCCTTAACGACCCTATTCAAACTTTAATGGCTCTTTGTTTTTGTTTGCTTTGGGTCTGAGGATGCAGGAAAAAGGAAATGGGGGCCTGGGACATAATCTCTCCCACATCTACAATGGCACCCTCAGACCCAAAGCAAACAAAACAAAGAGGACAATAGTGTGAGCCATTAAATGTTGAATAGGGTCGTTAAGGTTGTTAGCTCCTCCCTCAAGACAAATATAAGGCAGTGTCCAGTTGTAATCTGACCAGAACTAAAGAAAAGACTTGGACAAGCAGCCAGACGTCTTCACTCCTACAACTTTTTGTCCAGTTTGACAGATTTAACTTTGGCTTTTGTTTTAAAAAGCAGTACACACAAGAACATGACATGCTTTATATGTAATGATTATTGGCATATTTGAGTTTTGCAATTGAAGCAGATCTACATCATTGTTTGGAAATATTATCTCAAATATTGTTGTTTATTCAGCAACTAATTCCAAAGTATCAAGACAGGACAAGGTTCCACAGACAGATGAAGAAAAGTAAGTCCTCACATTCACATTTTGCATTACATTTTATTTATATCAGACTCCTTTCTAAATAATATAATAGTGTATAACTGTATTGCGAGAAAAATAAATCCAGATAAAGACCCCAGTGTTACACAGAACAGCCTTTTATTAGTTGCTATATTTCAATTGCTGCGCGTTCCTGATGGTCATGATGACGAATCCGACTTTAATGACAGGAGACTGGGAATGATGGAGATTCATCATTGGCCAAATGATCAGTGATTTACATAGCACTAAAAATAGTTGTATAAGAGTCACTTAACACAAGAACCATTTCCTTAGCCTGGGCCGACATTTTGTGTCTGTCCCATTCGTCAAGACAAGCATTAGTTTTTAATTTGATAGTTCTGCTGATACATTACACGAGTCACGTTGATGGCACGTTCAGAACACTCACTTTCTTATGTCAAACGAGTAAACCAAAAGTGTGTCGGTATTTCAAAATGAGAGGAATTGACAGCTTAATGATGTGGTGTGATGATCAGAATACAGAAGAATTATCACCAAACTATAAATCCTAAATATGAACATCTTTATATTCTTTAGCAGCTAACTGTTGTTCTCATGGTTTTGCAGGATGGATGCTTTACGCTCCAAACTGGAACATTCTCTGAGTGAATTCCTGCAGGCCACGAAAGAGCTCGAGGAAGTTCTGGTGAGAATATTCGTCTTTGTGAATGTGTGAAACAGTTCTCTCAGTGTCAGTGCTGTGATGATAACAGAGCACACGTGCCTGAGAGATTATGGCTATTACTGAGCATTCACTTCTGACCAGTCCCTTTTGTCATGCCTTTTCCCATTTCCTACACGGTTCTGAATATATCCATACATCTGTATTATAATTAGTCAGCAGGGGGCAGCAGTGAACAAGGACGTCCAGTTTCTGAAGCTGCTGCTGCTGAGCTGAAGCGTGAGCTGCAAAGACACAGAGACCTGAGTAAGTGACATAGACTCTATATGTGCAGTACTGTGTATATGAAGTACTGTGTATAAATGCAGTACAATGTTTATGCAGTATTGTGTATAAATACAGTACACTACCATTCAAACGTTTGGACATATCCTCTCATTCATTCATTGTTCTCTTTATTTTTGCTACTTTCTATATTTATACACACACAGAATAAATATATAAAGCAGGATATATGAAATTATATAGGAAAGATAAAGTGAAATTGCTAAATATAAGGGTTTTTTTTTGGATATTCTAACCCTTGAAGTAGCCGCTGTTTGCATTGTCAAAAAATATTAAATAGTCATTTTCCTTTTTTCTTTGCTACATAATTCCAAATATCTTCATATATTTGATGTCGTCTGTATGTGTATAAAATGTAGAAAGTAGTAAAAATAAAGAAAAAAAAACATGTAATGAGAGTGTGTGTCCAAAGTTTGACTAGTATTGTGTGTATATGCATCTTTATATGGAGAGTAATAATTTCTTATCTCTGATCACAGCGGCCTCTGTGTGTTTCAGCCTCTAAAGTGAAGCTGCATTTGATGGAAAACATAGAGTCAGAGACCCGAGGTCAAGGTAAAGAGTCCTGCTTTAATAACACACCACATACATGTACTCCACATCATCTGTAAACAGGCCTCGGTTTGAATCCTGTGTGTCTTATTAAACCCTGTTCTTCTGCTGCTTGTTGTGTTACTAAAGCTTTGGTCACAGTGTTTGTCGCTGACAGCCTCCAGATGAGCATTCAGTGAGATTGTGACCTTATCTCCCTCTAAGAAACACACCGAAAATCTCCTCATTGTTTGATTTTCATGCTTTTTAATAAACAAGTCACAAGTTTTCAGCTTTGTCAAAGAGCTGTGTTTTCCTCTTAATGCTGTTTGTCTGAATCCTCATGGCCGTTAAACATGATCTGCATCAGCGATCGCGTTAAGACAACTGTGAGCTTTTCAACCTTTGGAAAAGACAACATTTTGTGTGGCTACACAAACAGCTCCAGTCGATTTCCTGGGGAGAGAATAAATGTCTTTTTTTTGGCACATTTAACGCCTGCAGCAAAGCGATTCTCATGATCAGATCACACAATGCCAACTTGTGGAATATGAATAGCTCGTATTGTCAGGAGGGGAGCTTGTTTTTCGATAAGGTTGTTAAAAATTATTTGAATTAGTTCCAGTGAGAGAGCTGCACATACATGATGCATTGTGGGTGCACGCCTCAGGAATGTCACATTTTTGTCACATGGTCCGTCTGTAAAATGTATCAGTTGTAGCATAAACCTCCTTAGAACAACAGAGCTCATAATGTCACAGAGACGAGTGCGAGAGAAAGGGGCCTCTGTGTGTTCTGGGACACACATTTTAAGTAAATAAACTGTTATTCAAAGCTGCGGAGCACTTTGGCCCTATATCTGCTCCGAGTGTGAAATCTACACAGATGATGTGTTTCGCTCTGTGTTTGCTCCTGTTCTACTGGAACATGTTTGTTTAGAAGCTTTGGCCTCGGGGATGGGACCCGTATTTACAAGACGGAACGGAAGGATTGTTTCTGTTTAGAATCCAGAGCAGCCGATGAGCTCTGCCGATATTTTTAGGCAGATAATTTAGATAATTTTCCTCAAATTATGTCATTTAAATTTAGTACACACTCACCCATAGCCCCTTTTTCCCATGAGATCTGTGTATCACATTTAATGCAGTTCTCTTCATATTAAAGTGTGAAAATAAAGCTTTGTGTGTGTGTTTTAGACAGCAAATCCACCAAAACAACAGATCGGCCTGAGCTGGAGATTTAAAGCCGATAGTCCATACGCAAAAAAGTCCAAATATCAGCATATATCTGTAGTTTTACCCTGTGTAATATGACCAGCGGCTGGTTTTAGTGGGTCAGGAGCATTGACAGTTTATGTGTAAATGCGTTTCCAGGTCACACAAAGGAGACGATGTGACGAGGGTTAGTATTCGTGATATCGTTTATCGTGATGTAAAGGATTGACCATAATCGTTCATGGGACATTTGATATAATCATGAGAATCGCCAACGACCATAATCCCCCTTATATCTCCAGGATGAGCAGAACAAAGACATTTCTCCTGATGATCTCTTCTGGATCACTGCTGTTTTCACTGGGCAGTTATACAACAGCTGTTTAAATATGGAACCTGTTCATAATCTCAAAATATCCATAACACGTTTAAACTTTCAGACACTTTAATAATCATAATCGCAGTTGTTTTGGCCATGATAATTGTGATACCAAATTTCCATATTGTCCCATGTCCAGTTCATCATAATAATAATAATGATGAAGATAAGCCCCTCATGGCATTGATGTGGTCATTTAGTAAAAGCTCCTCTTCTGTCAGACATAACACTGTGCTTCCAGGTGTTTGTCAGCTGAAAATCACGTCTGGTCTTTAAGTTTAACTAAAGTTTCAGTTCACAAAGCGTCTAAAGAGTCACTTTTGAGCAGTCGGACTTGGAGCCGGTGTAAATCTGGTTCTGTAGTGGCAGCATTACAAATTCCCAGAGTGTCTGTTCGTGCTGATGAGAACAAAATTGAAAAAGAAAGGCCCCAATAATTCTGAGGCAGGTTCCCCAGAGCGGAGGTATCGGCTTTTGTGCGCTGAGGGATTTGGAAAATTCAATTAAACAAGTTGTGCAAAGGATTCATAAATTCTTTGGTTCGGAGCAGGAGCCAGACGTGGTTATGTCCTAAATCAATGCTACACTTCACAGTATATTTTCTTAGGAACATAAAAATAAATAACATTTAAACAGTTCTGCTTACTACAGAAACAAATTTTATTTTCTATAAAGCTTTTTAGTAACCGGCAAACACTGACTTTAGCACATCTGCAGACATTAATGTAGCTTATAGCGCTTTTTCCCACAATGCAATCTTAAATAATGTGAATTTTTAGATGACAAAACGAGGCGAAAGGGGACGCCTCAGCAAAGTAAAAATTGATCAGGTCGTAGAGGGGAACACATTGGGGAAGATTTGTATGTCTGCAGTAATGGGCTGTATTAAAAAGAGGATTCCTTAAGATGCCATAAAAGTGATGTGGGTCCAGCGCTGACCCGCTCTGCCACATCAATCCTCCTGCGCCTCATGGACAGATGCCACCTTCCCACCCGCAGTTTTATGCTTTCTGATTGAACACACGAGTGCAGTTAAATGGGGGAGTTGTATATTAGGCTGTTTTTATCCAACTGAAGGCGACGGGCTTCGATCGGCTCCGCGCTTTGCAGAGTGCGCGCTCTGTTCGGACGAGGTGTTTGATTTACTGAGCGGGGTCTCCGGATCTCATCCCGGGGTGCAACACGTCCACGCTGCTTTGAAATGGGATTACTGTGGGAACAATAATAATGTGCTCTAATCCTGATGTGTAATTGGTAATAACATAACGGCCCTATTTGCATTTTAATACTTTGGTTAAACGTTCCATGTTACGCAAAATGGTCTCTTCTAGCTTTAAATCATGTTCTAATGCTGTTACCTCCTCACAAACAGACCTGGAGTCGTGTTTTGAAAGAGAGAAACGCTTTATTATTAGTCTGTCTACATCTCCAAAGCTCAAAATGCTCTGTTCCACCTTGTGATGTCATCAAGTGGTAGTTTTCAAGTTAACAGTTCCTTTTATCTTTTGTTCAGTAGAGATAAGTGGCAATTCCAGGAGCTGAAATGATCTAAATGATTCTAGAAATGAAGATGTATGGAGTTTAAAAACACAGTGGAGCACTTCTTGTATTACCACATGATGACATCACAAGGTGGAACAGAGTGTTTTCAGTTTGAGCGAAGAATTCAGCCTAAATCTGCAGGTGCGTTTGTGTGTTAAACATGTGTGAATGAAACAAAAACTCCAGGTCTGTTTGAGACGAGGAAACAACATTAGGACGGAGCTTTTTAAAAAGACGTTGGGTTTTATGTTGAAAATACAAATTTGTTGAAGGGTCCAGCATCTGCTTGTCTCCATGGAGATGTTATTGCTTTGCCTGGAATGTTCTACAGTGTGGCTTTAAGGCTCCTATGACTCATTAAAAAAAAACAAAAAAAAACATGGTTAAGATTGTTATATTTAAGATTTTATTAAAAAAAAAAAAAAAAGGTTTCTAATTATCACAAAATGGACTCTTGTAGCTTTTCGTTATTTTCTAATGCTGTGTTTTGAGTTTAAGAAATGCTTTATTATTAGTCTGTTACATCTCCAAACCTCAAAATGCTCTGTTCCACCTTGTGATGTCATGAAGTGGCAGTTTTTATGTTAACTCTACTGAACTAAAGGTAAAAGGAGGAGGAGTTCATTCGTAATTCCAGATTTGCTGAAATGATCTAAATGATTCTAGAAATAAAGGTGTGTGGAATTTAAAAACACAGTGGAGCACTTCCTGTATCACCACATGATGAGATCACAAGGTGGAACAGAGTGTTTTCAGTTTGAGAGAAGAACTCAGCCTAAATATGCTGCACTCTGTCTGTTTGTGATGAGGAACCAGCATTACATAGATCAGAAAACAATGCATAATGGGACTTTTAAATATGTTTTTCTGTTTTTCAGATAAGCCGGTTCCCGCTAACTCTTATGAATTTCTGAAGTCTATTATGGGCTAAGGTGAGGAATTCATTCTTCCATGACACATACGCTGACAGTGAGGTTTAAACACATGCAGGTTTTGTGTACATTTACTTATTTGTGAATACTGAAGCTATTGTGTGTAATATCTCCCGATGCCAGTGGGGTTAAAATCATGTTTTGCTCTCCCTCGTTCCCAGGTTTGTCTGAAAAGCGTCTCAGCAGCTGACAGCTAATGGGATTGCTCCTCACCTCTTGTGCAGCTCTGAGCGTCTGAACCGTGGCAGGAGATGACTGTGGAATCTGCTCTGTCAGTTTGAGGCGGAGGTCTTTGAAGGCGTCGTTCCTTTGGGTCTGGAGCAGTAGCGGGCGTTTCTCTGGTGTGTTCGACTCCATCTCCTGCCTGAGCTCTTCGCTGGCAGCTGACAAATGTTGATTCTACATTAACCACAATGCTGCTACGCTGTGCAAATAATATTCTTAGGATGGCAACCCCGGCTCTGTTTAAAAGCTAAAAGAATGCGATCCTCCCCACCTGCGTAGCTTAACACCTTTGTAAAAGTAAATGTTTGGGTGGAGAGGGTGGGGGCGCAGACTCTTACACAACACAGTAGTCTCTTTATTTGGCAGTGCCTGGGAAGAACGAGGCCTCTCCCTGAGCCCGGCCGAGCAACAGCTGCGTCTCTGCAACATTTCCTATTTCTGCCCAAGGTGGGTCGCGTAACTCTCACTTTATCGCCCCTAGAGGCCACGTGAAGGACAAAGCCACTCTCCCATAAACAAAACTAATGTTTGGATTCAAGTCCCTTTGGAGATTGATAAAGGTTCTATTCTTTGTGAGGACGGCTGTTATAAACCATCAGCTCTCACTTAGACTCAACACTATCTGCTGCGATCTGCTGCTCGCGACCACTGTGCCTGCTTCACACGAGCGCAGGGGTAATCTCCTAAATGAGTGATTTGGGATTCTCTGGCAACTTTACACTTTTAGCACATAAACAGTTTAATACAGAAGCAGGGCAGGGACTTGTGCTGGTTTGTAATCGTTTGCTTGATGTTACGTCTGGTGTGGACATTTTAATCCTGTATATTAACCTAAACTACTCGTATAACTGGCAGAAATTACTGTATTTTCTGTCGCACTTTTTTCATAATTTGGCCCAGGGTGCAATTCATCTGAATATGTGAACTATATGTTTTTTTTTTCTTCATTATTTTGCATTTTTTGGCTGGTGCGACTTATACACCGGAAAATACGGTATATCTCTTTACGTAATTTGTAATGTCTCAAAATTAGAGATGGAGACGATTTTTTGACTTTTTAGCGAATGGGTTATCGACCTTAAATCTCCAGCAGAGGCCGATATTTAGTTTGTCGATCTGCCGCTGCCAAAAAATCCACACAAATCTTTATATTTACACTGAAATACAACAAGAAATGCACAAACGTGACTCAAACTCTCTTATGGTTCTCGTGGTTTAAAAAAAAAAAAAAAAAGGCTGTGGGCGAGTTTGTAGTAAATTAAAATTCCAGAATAATCGACCCCTACATATCGGCAGAGTCTATCGGCTGCTCTGGATTCTAAATCGGTATCGGCCATGAAAAGAACCAACATATCGATCCATGTCTATTCAAAATGTATTAATATTTATTATTTAAATAAACTGCTTCCTGTAATATAAGCATGTTAATGTGCGTGCACTTGTTCGTTCATAAATATAGATTCATAATTACTGTGATCGTCTGGATAATCTCACCTCCATCAGCTTCCCTCCATTCAGTTTGTTCCCATATTTCTAAATGAGTTGCAAAACTGCCTTGTCCTGGCATTTGTGCCCCATTGCTTCAACAGCGAACATGGATTTTAAGATGCTATTTGTCCCTATGGAGCATTATTGGCTGTTGGCCCAGGGCCTCAGATGCACAAGCAGCTCTCGATGACCTGATAACATTTATAGTGGTAATGGGTTTTTTTAATGCCCGTCATTAACTGGCAGAGAGCGGAGAAAGAAATTGGTTGTGCCCCTTTCTGTGGTATTTCAAGTTTATAGCGATATGTTCTGATGTGTCACCTTCCATCATGTCTTTAAAGGCCTGTGCTGTCACGGGTTTGTTTCGAGTCGTCGTGTGTGAGCGGCTCCTGTAGCACCTACCAGCCCTAATGAATATTTAATGACACCGAGTAAAATCCCAAAGATATAATTTCTGTCCAATTATTGGCTCTGTCTAAGCCGCGCAGTAAAGTGTGATTTAGTGTAGTGCTTTGTAAATGTAGACAGTTTATGTTTAAAACCTCAAACTCATTTAACTGTGAGCCACTAAAATGGACGCTCATTTTCAGTTAATGTCATTCATTTTATTTTAGAAAAAACTTTGTACAAAAATGACGGTAGAAAAAAGTTGGTCATAATCACCCTCAGTGTTTAAACCCGAGCACAAGCTTCTCCATTAGCTTCAAGTGATACTTTACAGCTGACGTCATCAACATTACCTGGGGGTGTGACGCTAACTGTAGGCACTGCTCTGTCTAAAGCTGTGTGACTCAAATTAGACTTTAATCTGAGGTTTGTTTCAGCACGATCTGACCATAAAGAGATGACTTATCTGAACTTCAACAGGTGATTTGTGCTGTTAAACAAGTCCCTCTCAAATAACCTCACAGTCACAAGCTAACATTAGCGTTAGCATTAGACAACAGCTTTTCTGTGAGCTCAAATTGATCACAAGCTCCTGAAAATCTTGTTTAAATCAATTTTTGTAGCTAGCTAGCATGCTACTGTGCACTATAATAAATCAATCCATCAAACTGTAGATGTACATTTACGATTCTTGACCGTGTTCCATCTGCTAAACTTCAAGTGCTTTTAAACCTGATTAAGAAGATTTAACACAGTATTTGGTCCATGTTTTCAGGTAATGTTCCCCTCACTCCGTCTGTGGCCTAAACGGGACGGTTCTATCTTAACAACATCAAAAATGTAAACAGAAATTACTCAAGGAATTCATTATTTTGGATCCAGTGGAGCTCAACAGTGACAAAGTAAATTTCTCATTCATTTTTCCCATAGACTTTCCAAAAAAATGTTAAAAGTTTCCAAACTCGGGGCTAATTTGCTACATGGCAACTAATGATAATGAGACGTGTAATTTTATTTATAAACAGCACAGTTATTAAAGCTTTTCGCTGAATATTGTGTTTGAAATGAGGAAACATTAGAACAGATCAGAAAATAGCATCATATGGACCCTTTAATATCTGAAATCTTTGAAAAGTCTATGGGAAAAATGAATGTAAAATGTCCTTCTGATTGGCTCTTCTAGTCCGAGTCTCCTCACAGTGTAAACTAGTTCACCATTTTGGTTTTCCCATCTAAAATGTGCTCAGATCTGTTCAGTTGCTCTTCTTTTGGCTTTTGTTCCTTTGGGGCTCGCTAAATTGGACAATATTGAAATACAAAAGCATTCCAAGGAAATGAAGAAAGGCAAATGTCGAGATCAGCACCGGGAACAGGTCTGGGAGATGTGGAGGAGGAGACATCGTTACACTGGCGACGCTCAGAGCCGCCATGGCCAAGACGCTGAAGTAGAACTGGAACAAAAACACAGAACAACGAGAAAATATGGACAAAATATCAATAAAAATATGAATAAAAAGAAAAATACAATATAAAGGCAGCATCACAAAAATAATAAGGCTGTTATCCGCCGCTAGTTTATCAGGAAGCGAGCGCTTAGCAACGCTGTCAATCAAACCTGTTGCTAACGCTAGCAGGAGCGACCTCAGGGAAAAAAAAGGCGCCTGATTTGTCTGTTATTAATGTTCATATCTTGATTTATAGACACAATAGTGAAATAAAAACCCGTGGATCATGTAGAGGGTTAATACGAACATTTAAGACCAAAATGACGAGTGACGAGCCGGAAGTGCGCGCATGTTCACTTCCTGTTTGGAACGCGACGACTAACAGGTTAGCTATGTCCATTTATATATAACAGTCTATGGTGGAAATAAGCCATAGTCGGTGTAGGTAACAATACTTTAATCCTCTAAACCTGTGACATTAGAGTCAGTGTGTCTGTTCACAGTTGTATCAAAGAGACACGCCCCCAACTCCTGCTATTGGTCAGCCTCCT
The DNA here is from genome assembly GCA_019594935.1 of Periophthalmus modestus. NCBI lineage: Eukaryota > Metazoa > Chordata > Actinopteri > Gobiiformes > Gobiidae > Periophthalmus > Periophthalmus modestus. The sequence continues at coordinate 6,404,780 of JAIEZT010000007.1, read as the reverse complement.
TCATGCTTTGTGTGAGTGACAGGTGTAAATAAAGATGGGGTATTATATATTACCAACATTTTCGATTTTTCTTTCATGTTCTAACAATGTTTCCTCATCAAAAAAAAATCAGTCTGAAGAGGTTTTAGAGTCATCCATGCATGTTTGAGTAATCTAGAGATCTCTCCCAGGCCTTATTCAAGATTCTGTTTGAGGCTTCGCCCACAAGCCTACATCACCCATGCTGCTCACGACAATTCTCCATAAATATACAAAAACATGATACAAAACAACACACTACAGCTTCACTACAGATCGCTAGATTACTCAAACATGCATGGATGACGTTTAAAACCATTTTTAATGAAGGACCAGGGTTAGAACATGGGAAAAAGCTGCAACTCACATTTTCTTCCTCCTTTGGGTGAGCCCTGGTTTAGAACTAATGATTGGTGTTTCTAAAAATGCCCAATATTTTCTTAGCTAGTACCTGGTGTTGAGTTTGAAAACCACTTCCATAAATATTCACAGAGGACACAGACACAGACGAAAAGATGTGAAGTGTCCTGCTAAATGAGTCCACAAACACAAGGAAAGAACGAACCAGGATTCAACCACCAACCAGCACTGTGGGCCTTTACTCGACTAGAACAAATCTGTTTTACTTGACCAGTGATTTTATTTAGATGATAAGGATTTATATGGGACAGAGCAGAAAGTCTGAGTGAATGAGCTGCTGTTTTTGGTATTTATCTGTAAAAAGGCAGATTAAACTCATGATGCACAAGTTTCATCTTTATATAAATCTAAGCTAAAAGAACTCCATTTTGTTAAGTAAAAGTACAGATACCAGACCAAAAAATTCTCACGTAAAAGTAAAAGTATCACATGAAAAAAATCTACTTAAGTAAAAGTATTAAAGTACCCGTTTAAAATGTACTTAAAGAGTAAAAAGTAAAAGATTTCTCACAGATTTTGAGTCTTATAAATCTTCAAATGTGGTGATTTTGATAAAGATTTGAACTGAATTTTGTTCAGCAAAACAACTGAATTGATTTTTGGGGTTTTTTTTTTTTTTATTTGTTGTTTTATTTTTTGTTTATATTTTTGTTGAAAGTAAACAGATAGCAGCTCTCTCAAATGTACTCAAGCAAAAAGTAGTGGAGTAGACACTTACAGATAATTCAAATGTAACCAGCAGAAAGGATGCACTTTAAAATTACTTTTCTTAGGAGCTTTTTTTAACTTTTTTAATTTCTCGTTGTTATTTGGGCTGATTGGACCTGATCAGTGTAAAAACAAAGAATTACATTTTCACATTATGTTGTTTCTGAGAAAAATGATGTCCACATATGAGGACATTCGTTCTAGTTTTAATCATTTTGAAGTGCATTTGAAAACAGCTAAAACATTTGCCTCCAGCAACACTGGGTAAAAACAAAATGAGAAACAACAATTGTGCCTCTTGGAACAATGTGCCTCATGTGAAGAGCTGCAGGAAGACATATGCTTTTACAAAAAAACCCCAAAAAACTCTGAAGATTTTACACTCTTAAAAATATTCTACATAAAATATTCTTGTTGCTGTTCTTCTTCTTCTAAAAAATGGAGTTGTGGCCTAGACAACCCAAAATATGTGGACACCAGGTCCTAGGAGGATAAGTTTACATTTTAGGTATCTGTACACTACTTTAATACTTTTACTTGTAATGGTGTTTTTTTTCTGTTTTTGCGTGAGCTCCCCCTGCAGGTGTAGTCTGGTGAGTGCAGTTTGGGTCAGATACAGAGATAGGTTTTGAGAGCTTTTGCCACACCCCCTTTTCAGTCGACCAATCGACCAACAGCACCTGTCTTTAGTCCAACAAGAACGTCTTTAAATCGACTTCGGCCCTTCACCTTCCCGCTGCGGCGTCTACAGCGGCTCCAGAGCTTCTTCTGACCTCACAACTGTTGCTGTGCTGCATCTCCTCAGAGTTAAAATTAAAAAGCCTCCTTGTAGGTAATCCCTGCTTGTTACTTACGACCTAAGATCTGATTTGTGCGTCTGTTTGAGCGCTCTGATCTGGAGATAAGCCGCTGATGGAAGAAACACTCTCCCATCCCACTCTCCCAAATCCACGCAACCCAATCCCCCTCATCAACGCTCGCTATTTATGCAGCTTGAGTAAATAAATATATCTAGGCGTACCTGTGTTAATGACTCAAACTATAAAAAGACACCTTCTCCTAATCTCTGACACCCTACCACGGCCCAAACGAGGAGCGGCCGTCCGAGCAGCCACTTCAGACGCTATGGAAACTTAAATAAGTGAGAAATAATGCTTTGGCTGGCAGCGGCTCTGGTCCCGGACAGCTTACACAGCTTACAGCGGCACATGATCTTTATTTATACAGTTGGATGTACCAGCTCACATGTTTGCAATTTAAGGCTACAGCAATTCTGAAGTAGCCACCTGGGATTTTGAACTCATTCAGAGACCCTTTATAGACTCTGTAAAGCCACGATGCTGGACAAAGACGAAGGCGGATTTATATCGATATAAATCTGTATTTTTATAATAAACATCAAAAAGTTAAATCTGCAAATGATGAAACAGGCGTAAAGCATGCACCGCACTAGCTTTTTCAGCTCTGATTATAGAGTGTTTATATAAATGGACATAGCTAACCTGCTAGCCGCCGCCACATTCCAAACAGGAAGTGATCATAGGCGCACTTCCTGCTCCATCGACTCTGGCTCCAATTCACTTTCTGTGTAAAAACTGTGTCCCCTCTCTCTGTAACTGCTGCTGTCAGACTTGTTATTTTGGTCTTAAGTGTACATGATCCTGGGGTTTATTTTTTTTTTTAGTTATTTTGAGTTTTATTTTTGTTTTTTTTTTGTTTTTTTTGGTTAATTTTTTATCATAAGTTTTAAAAGTTTTTTTTTGTTATTTTGAGTTTATTTTTTTTTGAGTTAGAATATTTTTTTTAAGTTATTTTACGTTTATTTAGATTTTCTTTTAATTTTTTGTTATTTTGAGTGTGTTTTTGTTTTTTTGTGTTATTTTTAGTTTTTTTGCTAAGTTATTTTGAGTTTATTTTTATTTATGTATTTATTTTTGTTATTTTGAGTTTATTTTTTGTTTTTTTGAAAAACTGTCCCCCTCTCTCTCTAACTGCTGCTGTAGCGTTAGCAACAGGTTTGATTGACAGTGTTGCTAAGGGAAGGGGCGTTACCTTCAACAGCCTCGCTCTTAATTAGCTTCTTGAGCTTGAACTTTGAACACTAAAAGTCGCTCACCTTCCACCTGACCACACAGCCCAGGTCCAGTTTTGGCAGACAGAACAGTATCTTGCGATAGGCCCCCATCCTCAGCTCCTCCTCCGTACAGCGCTTCATCGCAGACAGCAGGTACACGCTGAAGTACAGGAAGGCCACAGAGGTCACGCTGTAGGGCGCCAAGAGGTCATCTTTCAAAAACAGCGGCAGCATGCTAGCACGAAGGACAAACATATACAGAGTGATTTACTTTTATGAAGCAGGCAGACATTATCCTAAAGCTTAGTGTTGTGGTTAGAGGGGGGAGCAGGACATTAAATCGCATATAGCTTTGTGCGCAGTGGACCGTGCTCACGCTGAGAGACAGGGCTCCCCACACTCACGCCAACCTTATCTTTAGTTTAGCAGCGAGGGGCAAACACAACAGTGAGCTCGTATTAAACCGCACGCAGCCCGTCTGTGAGAACCTAAACACGCTCTCACTCACATGTTAAACCGGTCCTCTTGAGCTTGTGTCTCTATAGTTCTCATCTCTGTGGATCATTCTGTTATAATTTACACATTTTTAAATCACAATATTCATCTAAAAAAAAAAAAGACTTAATAAAAGAAACAAATTCGCTCACTTCCACGTTAGAAAACTGACAATATGTGCTCTCGGCGCCCCCTTTGGACAGCTGCACATCACACTAGAGCAGCACATTTTTACCAAATGATGATGATGATGCGACGCTGCCGAATCCTACGAGTACCACCGATTAAGAAAATTTTACTGGAGAAGGAAGTGCGGACGTCACAGTGGGCGTGTACGTCGCAGTGGTACGACGCAGTGGGTGTGTCGCAGTGGGCGTGTCACAGTCGCAGTGGGCGTGTCACAGTCGCAGTGGGCGTGTCACAGTCGCAGTGGGCGTGTCACAGTCGCAGTGTCGCCAGTCACAGTCGCAGTGGGCTGTCACAGTCGCAGTCTGTCGCAGTCGCAGTGGGCCTATCGCAGTCGCAGTGGGCCTGTCGCAGTCGCAGTGGGCGTGTCACAGTCGCAGTGGGCGTGTCACAGTCGCAGTGGCCGTGTCACAGTCGCAGTGGCCGTGTATGTCACAGTGGGCGTGTATGTCACAGTGGACGTGTCACAGTCGCAGTGGGCGTGTCGCAGTCGCAGTGGGCGTGTCGCAGTCGCAGTGGGCGTGTCGCAGTCGCAGTGGGCGTGTCGCAGTCGCAGTGGGCGTGTCACAGTCGCAGTGGGCGTGTCGCAGTCGCAGTGGGCGTGTCGCAGTCGCAGTGGGCTTGTATGTCGCAGTGGGCTTGTATGTCGCAGTGGGCTTGTATGTCGCAGTGGGCGTGTCACAGTCACAGTGGGCGTGTATGTCACAGTGGGCGTGTCACCGTCGCAGTGGGCGTGTCACAGTCGCAGTGGGCGTGTCACAGTGGGCTTGTAGTCACAGTGGGCGTGTCACAGTCACAGTGGGCGTGTCACATGTCACAGCAGTGTCACAGTGGGCGTGTCACAGTCGCAGTAGGCGTGTCGCAGTCGCAGTGGGCGTGTCACAGTCGCAGTAGGCGTGTCGCAGTCGCAGTGGACGTGTCGCAGTCGCAGTGGGCTTGTATGTCGCAGGGGGGCATGTCACAGTGGGCGTGTCACAGTGGAGGTTAAACGGGGTACATCGTCTTGAAAATCTTGTGTTGAAAATAATAGATTTATGATTACTCAAACATGAATCACTCCAAATACAACTTTCGAGGAAGGAAAACAACTCTAACATGGTTAAAAGCTCTGAAACGTCCATTTTGCAGAATAAATCCGATTTAACAACAGCAAACACAGTCTATTCACAAGAGAAATGTTTGGCATTGTACAAATACATAGTTTCGCACAGTGGCTCGTTTTCTCCCGTGTGATTACGAGTGCTTGTGTCTGCATTCAGCTAACATCATTACGCTAACAAAAGATGTATTTTTACAAGTGTGTGTAGGCGGCGCGGACAATATGTAGTTTACTCTGGACAGTACAGGGGACGTACAGGGGAACAAACCGCTCCAGTCACGGCCGAGCACACTTAGGCAGGAGGCACGCAGACTATGCCCTGTAATCCCCACATATCCTCAAACTAAACCACACACACAACAATTAGTGCTGCCGGAAGAATCTGACAACAGCTGTGGAAAGTTAGACGGAGCATTCGGCGCTCTGCTTTTCCAGCTATGGCCCTCGCTCCGGTTGCTATGGCCCTCGCTCCGGTTGCTATGGCAAATTGATTCCCAAAGATTATTGTTATTGAGTCGTTTTGGGTTTGATGGCGGCGGTGATTCAAGACCGGAGAATGGGCCGAGTAATGTGACGACGCAAGGACAAACTTAAAGGGGCATTATGGAACTTTCTAGGTAGACGGTGCCATCAGCCTGTCTGCACCGGGGTGTAATTTATCTGCCTGGATTGTAGAAGCTTCCACAGTATGGCATTAAACTTATCCAAACTTACCAGGCCAAGGTATTTACCAGGTATTTTTGAGCAATAAAATCACTATAATTAAAAAAAAAACTGCGAGACAGACCAATTTAAAGCCATATTGTGGAACATTCTAGGCAGAAAACATCTCCATGGAAACAAACAGGTGTAATTTTTGCGTGTGATTAGTTGCGTATGAGTGTCCGCTGATCTGAAGGTTGGCGGTTTGAATCCTGCTCTCGACATAAACACCATCAGATCCATTGTCCCACAGGTTGGTGGTTCGATTCCCGCTCCCACAGATGAATGCCGTCATTGTGTCCTTGGGCAAGACACTGCACAGGTGTGTGAATGTGTGAATGTGTGAGTGAATCCTTGACGTAAAGCGCTTTGAGCCTTGAAGGTGGACAAGCGCTGTGTAAAAATGTGACCACTGACCATCACGTCGAGCAGCTTTAAAAATATATTGAAGTTATGTGGCGTTTGACAACTTATTCTTGTTTAAAGCCGTGCTATCGTTTTGTGCTAAACCGCTGACCTCCATAATCCAAACAGTTTTACGTGTCTCTTATATGTCATTATGCTAAAGTGTTGCTACGGTTAAATTTTTCTCCTAAAACGTCTCTACCTGAACGTTGACGTCTGCAGGAGCCAGATGGCGACGAGGGGAAGGTCACTCAGGAGGAGGCAGGCCGGCCTGAAACAAAATGTTGAAGATGAACATAAACTTTAGTAAGGACACGCGTTAAGAATCATTACGTACAGTTTGATCTACGACAGGAACAAGAGCCAGGCGAGGTCACAGCTGCGGAGAACTAATGTGTTTATAATAATCAGACTTATGGAGTAAATAGAACATCCGTTTTATTGGATTATCGATGGTTCACTGACAGAGTCCTCATTGTATCGTTTAACTGTATAGTTCATCTCATAAGTGCATTCTTCAGGCTGTGTTTTTGTTTTGAGCTCAGTCTGATCCGCACAGTCTGTATAAAGACGTGACTGAGTGAGTGTGACGTCACAGCTTCAGCTCCAAATGAAGCTCATCGTGTTTCATATCGGGTCAATTCAAAATGTTCTTGTGTATAAATGTGTGCACTCTGTGGATCCAGCGCCCTCTGCCTGTCAGATCCTCTCAGTCTGCGCTCTGTGGGTCTGTGGTTCCTCTTTATCTGAGGGAGTTCCTGCAGCCCTAGACTCCACGCAGAGCCCTGAGGTCAGCTCTTGCTGCTGTGCCCAAAGGCTGAGGTGACAGAGCCTTTTCTGTGGCAGTGCCCAGACTATGGAACAGCGCCCTCTGTCTGTCAGATCCTCACAGTCTTTAACACAGTTTAAGATCACACTTAAACCCATCTCTTCTCCCTGGTATTTAACACTACACAGGACATACAGGTGTTTTATTGTTCTTTTCCTTTGTATCATGTGTCTGTATATGTTGTCTTTATTTTTATTTTTATGTGAAGCTCTTTGTTTCAGCTCAAGTTGTTTTAAATATGATATAGAAATAAACTTGAGTTGAGTTGAAGCATGAGATTAATGTGTTTACAATGTTCCATGTTGTTAGTAATAAACAAATTTAATTAAATATTGTGAGGTCAAATATGAAATATCATTGATATATGTAGATACTTTTTTATGGTTTTGTATCCATACTAAATTTTCCCATCAGCCATCTGAAGTAATGCAAACTTATATTTTCAAATATCTGTCTACAGTCCTGTCATAAAATCTTTTCTAAACAGAATTACTTCTGTTCTCATGTTACGAGCATCATAACATTTAGAGAGATCGTGGTTGCGTAACCCGACCGGGCGCTTCAGGGACAGTCCCCACTCCGCTCCAGAAGGGGGGGCTCTTTCCGGGAGTCCCTGAGCCCGTAATTACAGTGTGTGCCATGGGCGATCCTGTTACAGCTGCTGGCTGTCGCCCGCTCTTAACCCCCAGGAACAGGTGCGAGATAGAACTCAGGAGTTAATAAAGCAACAATTTGCCTCATCGAGATTAATACACGAGATTAGAGCTGAAAGATAATCCCCAGAAGTCACAGCTAACTCACATCATCCCGACAGTCGTCACCGCAGATAACTGGATTTGTACTATATGAAGGTACATGTTTCATTAAAGAGGGTACTTCTACGAGGTATTAAAGACTGCTATGGGGTATTAACCATGGATCTATTATAATAACTTGAGGGTCCTGCTGTTTAGAGCTGTCTCAAACTGACTAGTGGCCACTCATTGGTACTACAACGAAGAAAAAAAAATCCCTCCTGCCCAGAAATTTTTTTGTCAGAGCAAAATGTGATCAGAAACTTTCTTTCTTCTTAATTTGTCAGGAACCATGTACAAATGCATTAATTTCACAAAAGAAAAGATTATTTGTACCAGATTTAGCTACTGCTGCTTTTCATCTGCAGTCTGCGGGCAGGTGAACACACATTAAAATACACATTTCATTACAATTACATTATAAAACTAACAGTTCATCATTGATATTAGCAGGAAAATATAATAAATGTTCCCATGTCCAATACAGTATGTTTCTGACAGTCCAAAATTATTTTACAAAATCAATTATATGCAGGTTTTTACAGTGAAACAGAACAGCACAAATAAACTAGACTCATGTCACAAAGGTTGAATTTTGTGGCAATTTTTTACCAATTTTCAGATCATTAACTTGTTCTCAGGTCAAAATCTGTCTGTTGTCTTAAAAAACTCTTTAATCGTTAACTTCGGCTACGCTCCGTGTCTACTCTCGCTAAACTCAAGCTCGGATTGGTCAGAGTGATCACGTGGTACGACATGAACGAGCATGTGAGCGATGTGAACGAGCCAAACTCTCCTGAATGAGCCGCAGGTTTAGAACATGGTTCAGAAGCTCCTGAAGCACAAACATTATGATTTATAATTTGTTATTTATTATTCCACTCGCTCTCGTCGCTCAAAGTCTCATCTAAACTGTACATAGACGAAGAGCAGGGCAGGATCGGATGTACTTATGTAGCCGCTAAAGGCTAAACTAGCGAGTCCAAAGCCCCGCCCCCGTCACAGCGTTAATGAAACTACTGCACATCACACCAGGTTTGTGAAGCTGTAGTGTGTTGTATAATGTTTTTGTATATTTATCATCAATAATTTCTCACGGTGGCATAAGAATTTTTAAATGGCAGTTTCTTTATGTATGTATAAATGCAGCCAAAACTACTGGCTTTTTTTTTACATTTTAAGAGTAGTTTTTGCAGGATTTTTCTTGCATATTTCATAGTTATCAAGATATAAAGTAAATATGTTAACACCAAATATTGATCACAATAACCGAATGAGCTCTGAAGTATCTTTTCTAAAAGTAGATACTTTTTACTTTTACTCTTCAGTCCTGTTTATAAATGTAGTGGAGTAGAACAGATACTCCTCTCAAATGTACTCAAGTAAAAGTATTTTTATTATTGTGTGAGAGCTGCTGAAAAGGCTGAGGGTTTATTTTAACACATTCAGAATTTGAACAAAACAAAAATATACAAATAAAAAGAGAAAAAAAACTATCGATTCAGTTGTTTCTGTTGAAGAAAATTCAGTTCAAATCTTTATCAAAATCATCACATTTGAAGCTTTATAAGACTCAAAATGTGTGAGAAATACTTTTACTTTTTACTCTTTAAGTACATTTTAAACAGGTACTTTAATACTTTTACTTAAGTAGATGTATCATGTGATACTTTTATTTTTACTCGAGTTTTTTTTGCTCCTGTACTGTACTTTTACTTATGTAACAACATTTTACTAACCTGAACACACAGAGCCCGTGTTATAGTTAACAGTGAGTGCACTTACAGCGAGGCCAGGAGGATGGACTTTTCATGGACTTGGTAAGAAAACAGGAAAAATGCCAGTGAGGAATTGACCTAAAACAGAGATACATCACAGATTTGTTAGAGTTATCCTAAATGCACCAGAACACTTGTATTGAAGAGGCTGATGTGACGTACCAGGGCCAGTTTGAACTGCCAAAATGTGGGTTTGGTCAGAAGTCGCAGTGAAGACGGCAGAATGGCGAGGAGCGTGCACGCCAAGCTATGAAACGACAAAGTGACCACAGAGAAAAGAAGTGACAGAGTGAGTGTGAACTCCGACCACGAGTATCATAACAACCAAAGAGCCAATCAGGAGCGAGGCTGTTGAAGGTGACGCCCCTTCCCTTAAAGCGCTTAGCAACGCTGTCAATCAAACCTGTTGCTAACGCTAGCAGAAGCGACCTCAGGGAAAGAAGGCGCCTGATTTGTCTGTTATTAATGTTCATATCTTGATTTACAGACAGAATAGTGAAATAAAAACCCCAGGATCATGTAGAGGGTTAATACGAACATTTAAGACCAAAATGAGTCTGACAGCAGCAGTTACAGAGAGAGGGGACACAGTTTTTACACAGAAAGTGAATTGGAGCCTGAAGCGCGCCCCTGCTCACTTCCTGTTTGGAACGCGGAGGCTAACAGGTAAACTACATTCATTTATATAAACAGTCTATGATAGTGATATAAATGGGATCATCTCCATTCACCACTGTCATAATCCAGAGCTCAAAAAATCCCAAATGGGAGATTATGTTAGCGCAGTGTGAAAGATTATTACACAGCAGATGACATGTGGAGGAGCAAATCAGTTAGGACGCAAAATGAATGAGAGCCTTATGGAGATATTTTCAAGCTTACAAACAGTTCTTTCTGTTGTTTTGACTGAGCAGACACACTCGCATATTAAAACAAGATTTATTCGCAGGCAGATAAACCTCATTTAGCCTGGGGAGCGAGCTGGTCGGTTACGAACGCAGGCGGGAGAAGAATGCCCAAATCCCGCTCTCAAGTTGGGGTTCAGCTGCATTATGTTAACCCTTCAATTGTCACCTGCTCAGGGCACAGACACCGGAAGAGCCTTAGAATGTGTCAGCACCCGTGAGTGTGAGTGAGAGTGTGTGAGAGTGTGCGAGAGTGTGTGCTGTGGGAGGTCAGGCGCTGAGCTAGAGGCCAACTGTGTGTTTGTTCTGCAATTTGTACAGAGAAGAGTGGGACAGCTGCATTTAAGGGTCCTATATTACACAGAATGAGCTGTTGTGAGCGTCAGGCCGTGTTCTAACGCTGTGACCTCCTCAAAAACAGACCTGGAGTGTGTTTAGTTTCATTCACACATGTTTCAGTAGCTTTTTATTATTAGTCTGTTTATATAAATGGACATAGCTAACCTGCTAGCCGCCGCGTTCCAAACAGGAAGAGAGCATAGGTGCACTTCTGGCTCCATCAACACGGTTCATTTTTTTGAGTTATTTTTATTTATTTATTTTTTTTTGACAGTTAATTACAAAAAAAAAAAAAAAAAAAAAAGTTAGAGCTAATTTTTTTGTTATTTTGAGTTGTTTTTTTAAAAGAGTATTTATTTATTTATGTTTTGTTATTTTGAGCTTATTTTTTGTTTTTTGAAAAACTGTCCCCTCTCTCTGTAACTGCTGCTGTCAGTCTCGTCATTTTGGTCTTAAATGTTCGTATTAACCCGCTCTTCATGATCCTGGGGTTTTTATTTCACTATTGTGTCTGTAAATCAAGATATGAACATTAATAACAGACAAATCAGGCGCCTTCTTTCCCCAAATCAATCACAGACTTTATTTATCCCTCAAATTGTAGGTCACTCCCGCTAGCGTTAGCAGCAGGTTTGATTGACAGTGTTGCTAAGCGTCCACACCACTGTTTTGGCAGGAAGCGCCTTCACCTTCAACACCCTCGCTCCTGATTGGCTCTTTGGTTGCTATGATACTCACGATCCGAATTCCAAATATGAAACTCAGCTCCAGATTAGCAGTTATACCTGCTCTAGCCTTGATGAGCTTCTTTACACAGTCTGCGCTTTGAACGTGAACTATTCTACTCAAAAACACAAGAATGTTTCACTGTTATCTGAAATCTGCAGCCGTCAGACGACTCCGGGCTCGTCGCAGTGAGGCAGAAACGTGTCCGTCCTGTGAACACTCTCTCACTATATTTAGAGGGAGTCATTTAAGCAGAGTCCCCCATGATCCCACCGTCCACACACTTTTATCAACAGCTTTACATCAACACAACAACTTCCTACACGTTTAACAAGCCTCTGCGCCAAGAACGATACAAACACACGAGCCGCTCTCATGTCATTATTGGGCTAATGTTAACCCTGCGCTTATTTGTGGGCAGTGCTGGAACAGGATGAAGTCAAAGTGGTATCTGTACTTGACTTTGGGTACTTCTTTTTACTTTTACTTGAGTACATTTGCGAGTAGTATGTGTACTTTCTACTGCACTACATTTAAGTATTTTTATTATTGTGTGAGAGCTGCTGAAAAGGCTGAGGGTCTGTTTTTAACACAAAAAAACAAAAATATACAAATAAAACCAAAATTCTGCTAAAATCTTTATCAAAATCATCACATTTGAAGCTTTATAAGACTCAAAATCTGTGAGAAATGCTTTTACTTTTTACTCTTTAAGTACATTTTAAAATATTTTTACTTAAGTAGATTTTTTCATGTCATACTTTTACTTGAGTATTTTTTTTGCTCCGGTATCTGTACTTTTCACCTCTGTTTTTGGGCTTTGCATCAAAACTCTGCAGTGTTTGAAGCTCTAAACATGATTTTGTTTTTTTCTATGACAATAAAATCTTGAATTCACAGCTAATTTCCGCAATAGTCTCTGTGCACAGTAGCGCCCTCTCGCTCACTGTTAGCGTCACTACTTCCTGTCCAGGTTTGTCTCTCTGAGGTTTTTGTCGAGCCATGCTAAAATGCATAAATATTTATTCTAAATACCGTATTTCCGGAGTATAAGTCTCACCAGCCAAAAAAGTGAGTGTTAGCTTTGAGTCGCAGTGAGCTAGCTAATGTGCGACTGTGCACAGAGACTGTTCAAGTTGGATATGACTCCATCACTTTTTTAATAGGACAAAATGTTCATATTAACCCTCTACATGATCCTGGGGTTCATTTTTTTTTTAGTTTATTTTTTCTATTTTCTTTCTCTCTTTCTTTCTTTTTTTTGTTTTTTTTGTTGTTGTTATTTTGAGTTTATTATTTTATTTTGTATTTTATTTATTTAGTTTTGTTATTTTGAGTTTATTTATTTATTTATTGTTATTTTGAGTTTTTGGGTTTGTTTTTTTTTTTAAGTTATTTTGACTTTTGGGTTTTTTTTGAGTAATTTTGAGTTTGTTTTTGTTTGTTATTTTATTATTTTTTTATTTTTACATTTTTTTGTTATTTTGAGTTTATTTTATATGTTCTGATTCAAATAAAAGTGAGTGTTAGCTTTGAGTCGCAGTGAGCTAGCTAACGTGCGACTGTGCACAGAGACTGTTCAAGTTGGATATGACTCCATCACTTTTTTAATAGGACAATTATAAAATGTCAAAATTATAGCTAGAGGCATTTTAAACTTTAAGCTTAGAAACATTTAGAGCTGAAGTGCAGTAATGAAACGGTCACGATGGGAACAAGTCTAGACTCTGCCGGGTCCAGAGGAATGCCAAATGTCCCCAAAAATGTCAGATTCTGCAAACTAAAAAAGTTTAAAAGTAATAGCTCTCAAAACACCACTCCAAATTTCACAATGTCTTGGTTGAAAATGAGCCGGGACAGTGTGAAGTCTTATTTCTGACTCTGTTCCGTTGATTATTCAGACATCACGGAGCGGGACATGCTCCGAGGGATCCACGGGCGACTTGTGACAACTTAGATCCAAAAACAGATGAGAATTTATGATCTCAAATCCCTCACAAGACTCTTCCTAAAGCTCTGCTGTTGTTCCCTAGATCACACTGTCTCTCCCTTCGGCCAGTTTCCCTTTTCCAAGAAACAGGCCTGGAACGATTCAGGAAAAATATCCGCCGGTAATTGTGATTTTTCTGTCAAAGCTCCGATATTATGCGAAAACTGACTCTGAGCTTTAATCCATGTTCTAAAGGTGTTAGTGCATCAAAATCAGACCTGGAGTTGTGTTTTGTTTCATTCACACATGTTTGAGTAACACTTTATTATTAGTCTGTAACATCTTTAAAGCTCAAAATGCTCTGTTCCACCTTGTGATGTCATGAAGTGGTAGTTGTTAACAGCTCCTTTTAACTTTTGTTTTGTTTATGGTTTGTCTACAGATTGGTAATTCCAGGACTGAAATTATCCAAATGATTCTAGTGAAGGTGTGTGGAGTTTAAAAACACAATGGAGCACTTCCTGTATTACTACATCGTGACATCACAATGTGGAGGAGAGAAAAGGAAAGAAGGAGAAGAGAGGAGGAGAGAAGGAACAGAGGAGAGAGGAGAAAGGGAGGAGAGAGGACGAGAGGGGGAAGAGAGGAGGAGAGAGAAGGAAAGAAGGAGAAGAGGAGAGAAGGAAAGGAGAGGAGGAGAGAAGGAGCAGAGAAGGAAAGAAGGAGGAAAAGACAGGAGGAAAGAAGCAACAGAGAAGGAGAGAGGAGAAACGGAGGAAAAAGGAGGAGCAGGGGACGAGAGAAGGAAAGGAGGAGAGAGGAGAAGAGAAGGAAAGAAGGAGAGAAAGAAGGAGAGGAAGAGGAGAGGAGGAGAAAGGAGCGAGGGAGGAGAGGGGGACAAAAGGGGAGGAGAAGAGAGAAAAGAAAGATGGAGCGGAGGAGAAAGGAGAGAGGGAGGAGAGGAGGACAGAGGAGGAGAGAGGGATTACCTGAGGTAGAGCTGGGAGTCGCTGGACATGATGCTCCGGATCTTTATAAAGACGTTTAAACTGCACCAGGCGTTGGCCACTTTATCCTGGACAGAGACAGAGGTCATTACACTTTAAGGATACACCGATACGATACCGAGACGATACCGATACTTGGCACTGATAGTGAAAAAAAGAGCTGGATCAGGTATCGATTCCATTATATTGGTTAAGCTGATATCCAGTGTTGAGCCTTTAATTAAATATAATAAGATACATTTCTCATGTTGCTAAGTGCTTGCTCCCTGTTAAACCAGTGGTGTGGGCAGGAAGGGGCGTTACCTTCAACACCCTCGCTCCTGATTGGCTCTTTGGTTGCTATGATGCTCATAGTCAGATTTCTTTGGCCCCAAATTAGCCGCTATACCTGCTCTAGCCTCGATGAGCTTCATTTGGAGCTGAACACTGTGGTGACGTCACACTCACTCAGTCACGTCTTTATACAGTCCATGGTCCAACTGTTTCTACAGCACAACTATTTTGGTCGTTTATTGGCGTTTTTATTACATGAAATCTTAGATGCGCTAATCCCCCCGCGCCACAAACTCAGCGCAGCGTCAGAAAAAGCACAAGACTTATTTGTAAACTTGGGGACAGAAGGTCACAGGTCAGGCCAAGATGTCTCTGCACAGTTAGCGCATAGTGACCAACCACAGAGCCTCAGCACGCAGCCGGGGTGAATAAATCAAACGCTCTCCCAGTGACGCCACATCAGGATGCTTCATATTCACTGTCATCTCCATAATTTGCATTGCCATAAACAGTGTTAATTTATGAAGGTTTTAAAATGTGCTAGTACTACGTTTCTGAATGCAGATGCCAGTGTGAGCTCAGAGGAGGAGGTGACTGCAGTGTCTGGATGATTTAGGAGCTGAGACGTTTGTGCTGGGATCAGGTGATGTTTGGGGCCCAATGCTGTCACTGTAGAACATAAACCAAACAGACAGAGTTACACGTGATCGGGGTGTCACAAACTTCTTTCATGCCAGATTTTAAAATACTTAAATCTTAAACATGAGTTTGTTGTGTGTTTGATATAACATTAACTGGACTTAAAGCTCTACAAACTATAGACCAGAGGTGTCAAACTAAATTCACAGAGGGCCAAAATAAAAAACTGGGAAGCCGCGACCAAACTAAATATTTACTGAAAAATTTTAACAACTTCTGCGTGTTTTTTAGAAGAGGTGGATTAAATTTGAGTGAGGCGACAGGTAGCAGATGCTAATGAGTGTCAACAGAAGTGGTG
Source organism: Periophthalmus modestus (assembly GCA_019594935.1). Lineage (NCBI taxonomy): Eukaryota > Metazoa > Chordata > Actinopteri > Gobiiformes > Gobiidae > Periophthalmus > Periophthalmus modestus. Next base: position 6,389,095 of record JAIEZT010000007.1, on the reverse strand, counting down.
GGGCCGGCACCAACGTATTTGTAAAGCATTCTGGGACTCGTAGTATTAGAGGATGCGATATATTAGCGCGGTGGCCGGCGGGCAGCTCTAACACATATCTGATATGATCTCACGGGGCTGAGACTAACATGTCTGCTATAGACATGTTACAGAAGATATAAATGGACATAGCTAACCTGCTTGCCGCCGCCGCGTTCCAAACAGGAAATGATCATGGGGCACTTCTGGCTCCAGTTCACTTTCTGTGTAAAAACTGTGTCCCCTCTCTCTGTAATGGCTGCTGTCAGACTCGTCATTTTAGTCTTAAATGTTCGTATTAACCCTCTACATGATCCTGGAGTTTTTATTTCACTATTGTGTCTGTAAATCACGATATGAACATTAATAACAGACAAATCAGGCGCCTTCTTTCCCTAGAAGTCACTCACGCTACCGTTAGCAACAGGTTCGTTACCCTCAACATCCTCGCTCCTGGTTGGCTCTTTTGTTGCTATGATACTCGTGGTGGGAATTCCAAATATGGAACTCTGCTCCAGATTTGTCGCTATAACTGCTGCCTGAAAAGGTTTTCCACTCCTCAGCTGATCCTTGGGGTCAAAGGGTCGACAAAAGTGCAAATCATGGTTCAAAGTAAAGATTAAAGACTATTCTGACATTTTTAATTTTTTTTAATCTAAAACCAGTTAGGAGTTATGTTTACAACACTCCATACGTGTTCATTCATCGTTTTGATGCTTCTACAGACTGTAAAATCCTGGAAATAAAGACGAAACATAACTGAAAAAGTCTCCAAACTTTTGCCTGGTCGTGTTTATTTAGAGACGCCATTTTTCTGACAGTCTCCATAGAAACCACAGCCCAGCTCTTCCACACATTTCTCCTGTAGCTTTACATTTTCTCGTACTTTCAAGCCTATTTGTGACCCTCCTTTCCCCGCTCATCCCACAGCTGCTCCTGACACAGCTGTGAGGATCAGATAGAGGCAGCCTACTCAGCACTCCGGCCTGTGTTGTCTCAGCCCCGGCCCTACCTTCTCCCCTTCCCTGCTCCAAATAACCACTACGGGAATTTTCCTGGACGTAGTCTAAAGGCAACACATGTACCTAAGGGAGGGGGGTCGTCGTAAGCAGAGCGAGGGTGGCCAGAGACTACCTATCCTATGAGCTCGCATGGAATTTCACAGTCAGATGCATTTGGTGCCATTTTTGTGAGCGGGCAGCAACGTGAGACGCCAGAATGCGGCTCGGTGGGTAAACTTACAACTCCTTCCTCCCACTAACAGCTCGGACCGCCAGTCACCCGCTCGTCGACCACACCAACAACCCATTTTCACCCTTGTCCCCTTGTCCAAATGATCTGCTTACGTGCACCCTTTGATTCCAGCTGGCCGGGTGCTGTCGTCAGAGCCGGGTACAGTGTCCCTCGCGCCCCGTGGCTTATGTTTGCATCATTTAGTTGAACAAATACAGCCTCGGTCTTCCCTGGGAGCCATTTCCAATCACTTCTCACATCCACAAGGGCGGTGTCTCGGGGGAACGGGCTAAGATGGGTTACCGGGTTTCAGATGTTAGAGAGCGGCGAGCGTAAGAATCCCAGTCGTCTGTCACAACTCCACAGACAGAAACCGACACAGTTACACTACCAGCGCCGGCTTCGACATGGGAGCTTTCAACGCGGCCGCCTGCAAAAGTGTCTGAAGTTCTTTCCCCACGTCACACAGCTTTTAATTAATATCATGTTTCACTGAGCTGCTTTCTATCAAGGGCGGTGATTGGCAGCTCTGGGCATTAAGATGTGTGCGTTTGCCCGAGCGAGTGGCAAACGTGCTCTCCATGCTTGTGTGGAGGTGGCCGGTTTCATGCAGCAGTTCTCGGATGTGCTCTGATACGCTTCAAGTATAGGGTCGACCGTCTATATGACAAGAACACGGCCCTGCTATGAAGCGCTGAAAATACTCAGGCCATAAATTAGTTGGATTTATCTATATCCTGGACCGTCCCAAAAACCCAACACCTCCCCGAGATAGCGTGAACCCGATCTCTTGACCTTTCTCCATTTGATTTCTGTTTTCTTTGATCCTTCACGTCCAACTGGATACGCACTGGAAGGATGTACGCCCCACGAGACCAGAGCTGGGTTTAGGAAACAAGGTCAAGCCTGATTTTAAAGGTCCTAAATCACACAAAATGGACGCTCAAGAGGTTTAATCCATGTTCTAATGCTGTTAGCGCATCAAAAACAGACCTGGAGTTGTGTTTTGAGGTTGAGTAACACTTTATTATTAGTCTGTCCACATCTCCGAAGCTCAAAACGCTCTGTTCCACCTTGTGATGTCATCAAGTGGTAGTTTTCAAGTTAACAGCTCCTTTTACCTTTAGTGCAATAGAGATAAATGGCTATTCCAGGTCTGAAATGATCCAAATGATTTTAGTGAAGGTGTGTGAAGTTTAAAAACACAGTGGAGCACTTCCTGTATTACCACATGATGACATCATAAGGTGGAACAGAGTGTTTTCAGTATAAATCTGCAGATTTGTTTGTTAAACATGTGAGAATGAAACAAAACACAACCCCAGGTCTGTTTGTGACGAGGAAACAAGGGGACAGAGCTTTTTCAAAAGGCGTTGAGTTTTAAGTTGAAAATACAGATTTGTCGAAGGGTCCAGCATCTGCCCGTCTCCATGGAGATGTTATTGCTTTGCCTGGAATTTTCTACAGTGTGGCTTTAAAGCATCTATGACCCAACACGGCTAACATTGTTATATTTAAGATTTTACAAAAAATTAAAAAAAATTTTTTTCCCAAATTTGGTTTTGTTTTTTTAGGTTTCAGATTTTACTTCCTGGTTGGAAATCATGACATCGTGTGGAATTCTGTAACGGTTGCCTTGCAACACTGTTTTACACTGGGAGATTATTATTATTAGACAAATAAAAATATAAGAAACACGTTTTTTGTTGAAATACTGTTTAAAATATTGGAAAATATGTGTAAATTGAGCCAAACTTGTGGACTTTTGGACATATTCTCCCAGTGTGATGTCATCAGTGTGAGACTCTCAAAACAGAACTTTCTAAAATTCTGAAATTTAGTTCTCATTCCCTGTAAGAAGATAACATCCAGCCCTACTGAAACTAATCTGAAACTTGCTGTGCTCAATGTCAGATCTTTATGTAACAAGTCATTTTTAATTAATGATTTTTATTTCTTCTTTTAATCTTGACTTTATGTTTTTAACCGAAACATGGCTTGACAAAAACACAGGTAATGCAATTCTAGTGGAATCAACTCCACCCAACTTCAAATTTGAATCTGAAACACGAGTAAACAAAAAAAGGGTGGAGGGGGTGTGTGCATTTTTCAGAGATAACTTAATTACTCATAGATTGTCATTTGGGGTATTTTCATCTTTTGAGTATATTTCCTTTAAAATGGAATTAAAACAAACACCCTCCATAGTCTACTTAGTCATATACAAACCTCCTCAGCACTGTCTAAGTTTTATTGATGATTTTACTGAGATGCTTTCAGTCATATGCACAGACTTTATGGTTTAGTCATTACAGGTGATTTTAATGTACATGTGGATAATATGTTTGATAGAAATGCTAAAGAGCTCTGCTCTGTCCTTGAAACCTTTGGTCTGACTCAGCATGTCAGCGAGCCCACCCACAACAGAGGACACACTCTGGACCTGCTCATCACAAAAGGAGTAAATATATCAAATGTCAGCGTGGTGGATGTTGCTCTGTCTGATCATTTCTGTGTCTTTTTTGACCTGTCTGTTATTCCCAAACCAGCGGCTGGTCCTGCAGTTGTTCGAAGGAGACACATAAATGATGGAACAGGTGCACTGTTCATGGAAATGATTCACTTTGAAAATGCCTTATGTTCTAATGTTGATGATTTGCTGAACTGTGTGACGTCGAGTGTTTTGAATGTTCTGGACACCATTGCCCCGATGAAGGTTAAAATGGTTAAAGATAAGCAGAAAGCGCCATGGAGGAATGATGACTCGGTCAGGGCACAGAAAAGGGAGTGCCGGAGGGCCGAGCGGGAATGGCGCAAGTCAAAGCTCCAGGTTCATTATGAGATTTACAGAGAAAAGATGCACATGCACAACCACACTTTATGTAGAACAAGGCAGAGATATTTCTCTGACATTATTTGGAAGTTGCAGTAACAACTCTCGTGTCCTGTTTGCAACAGTAAACAGATTAACAAACCCTCCAGCTCCGCTGCCATTAGAACTAATTTCCATATCTAAGTGCAATGAGTTTGCAGTATTCTTTAATGACAAGGTTCAGGCCATTAAAAATGCCATCAATCCCACAAAGCAAATAACATCCCTGCAGCCACCTAGACACTTAGAGCTGACTCACTTTGCACCTGTAACTGACAAAAAAACTGTTCAAGAGATCGTCACCAGTCTGAGTTCATCTACATGCTGCCTTGATGTGTTACCCACTAAATTTCTAAAGTCTGTGCTCAACAGTTTGCTGTCACCAGTCACTTGCATAGTTAATATGTCACTTCAATCTGGAACATTCCCAGAGCTTTGAAAACTGCAGTTATCAAGCCTCTCCTAAAGAAGAGCAGTCTTGATGCCACAATATTGAACAATTACCGACCAATCTCTAATCTGCCGTTTTTAGGCAAAGTCCTTGAAAAAGTTGTTTACCAACAGCTTATTAACTTCCTCCAAATTAACAACTCTTTCGATACTTTCCAGTCGGGTTTTAGACCCCACCACAGCACTGAGACTGCTCTTATCAAGGTGACAAATGACATCCGCCTGAACACTGATGCAGGCAAAGTCTCAGTCTTGATCCTGTTAGATCTGAGTGCTGCTTTTGACACTGTGGATCATGGAATCCTCTTACAGAGACTAGAGGACTGGGTGGGCATCTCTGGTACAGCACTAAACTGGTTCAAGTCCTATCTAGAAAACAGGGAGTTCTTTGTTGAAATTGGAAAATGTGTCTCAGATAAAATGTCCCTGAGCTGTGGAGTGCCCCAGGGGTCAATTTTGGGACCCCTGCTGTTCAATCTGTACATGCTGCCGCTAGGTCAGTTAATACGCAGCAACAATGTGTCTACCACCACAACTATGCAGATGACACTCAGATCTATGTCTCACTGGCAGCAGGTGAATATGAACCAGTGGATTCACTCTGCCACTGCATCCAACAGATCAGTGAGTGGATGCAAAACAACTTTCTTCAGCTAAACTCAGACAAGACTGAAGTCATAGTCTTCGGCCCACAGAAACATAGAGAAAGTGTCAGCAGTCACCTCCAGTCTCTTTCTCTAAAACCTTCAAATCGGGCTAGAAATTTAGGGGTAATAATGGACTCAGACTTGAACTTTAACAGCCACATCAAATCAATAACATCTGCAGCTTTTTACCATCTAAAAAAACATTGCAAAAATTAAAGGTATACTGTCAAACCAGACTTAGAGAGACTTATCCATGCATTTGTCTCCAGTAGGTTAGACTACTGTAACGGCCTGCTCACTGGCCTCTCCAAACGGGCCTTAAAACAGCTGCAGTACATCCAGAAGCTGCTGCTCGGGTCCTGACCAGAACCAGGAAGTACGAGCACATAAGTCCTGTGCTCAGGTCTCTGCACTGGCTTCCTGTAGCTCAAAGAATAGACTTTAAAGCAGCTCTGCTTGTGTACAAGTCTATTCATGGCTTAGGTCCAAAGTACATCTCTGACATGTTAGTGCCATATGAACCATCTCGCACTCTGAGGACTTCAGGGACCGGCCTCCTGCTGGTGCCAGAGTCAGGACTAAACATGGGGAATCAGCGTTTCAGTTTTATGCAGCTAAAACCTGGAACAGTCTTCCTGAAGATGTGAGACAGGCCTCTACTTTGACAATGTTTAAATCCAGGCTCAAAACGGTTCTGTTTATCTGTGCATATGACTGAGAGGATTTTATTTTTATTCTGCACTCTTTTGTTTTAATGTTTTAATGTCAATTTTATGATGATTATTTGTGATTATTCATGTTTGATTTGTGTGATTTTTAATGTTTTTTCTTATTCTGTAAAGCACTTTGAATTACCTTGTGTACGAATTGTGCTATACAAATAAACTTGCCTTGCCTTGCCTACTTCCTGTTACTTTCAACATATTTTTCAACTTTTCTTTACAAACCCGTCATTAGCACTTTAAATCTATCAATCTTGCTGCTCTATCAATTACATCCGTTTTTATTTCACAAAAACACACAGTATTATTATGAGCTGGCTCGTATCGCCACAGATCTGACCTATAACTGAAGATGACAGACGGTTAAAGCCACACTGTAGAACATCCCAGGCAATAACAGCAACACCATCACCATGGAAACGAGCAGATGTCAAACCCCTGCACAGAGCACTTTTTCTTTTGATAAATGTTTTTGATTGTAATCAGCCAGACTCCACATTCCCGTTAATAAAAAGCCTCTTTCTGTTTCACTTTTTATCTCACTGAAGCATCTCAAAACAAAAATATCTCCGCGGTGACAGAATAACGCTGCTGTTTGAGCGGCGGAGGGGGGGGGGGGGGGCGTAGTCATATCTCTGGTCACGCAGCAGACGGGACGGGCTCATGTTAGAGGATGATGTGGTCTCGTCGTACCCGCAGGACAGCGTTGATGGTGGACTGGCGTTCTGATGGATGTTTACACTTTAAACTGAGAAGAGTCTGTTCCTCGCGCCTTTAGAGCAGATCCCCCCTCACAAATGTCAACGGCGCACAGAAACGCCGCTCCGCAGAAGGGACACAACGCCTCCACGATATGTTATCAATACAAACTGCTCAGGGCTTGTTCCATCAGAATTCCATACATATTTAAGTTAATTTTATAATGTGGTATTTTGACTCTGGGACATCTGATTAGGTTAATAACAGTCACACTGAATCATATGTTTCGGCTCATTTTAACGTCAAAACATGATTTGTACATGAGAAAAAACGACGGAAGGATGAGATTTTAAAAGGTTTTATATCACACAAAACGGAGTCTTAGCTTTAATCCACGTTATAAAGCTGTTAGCGCATCAAAAACAGACCTGGAGCTTTGTTTTGTTTCATTCACACATGTTTGAGTAACACTTTATTATTAGTCTGTCTACATCTCCAAAGCTCAAAACGCTCTGTTCCACCTTGTGATGTCATGAAGTGGTAGTTTTCAAGTTAACAGCTCATTTTACCTTTAGTTCAGTAGAGATAAGTGGCATTTCCAGATTCGTTGAAATGATCCAAATGATTCTAGTGAAGGTGTGTGGAGTTTAAAAACACAGTGGAGCACTTCCTGTATTACCACATGATGACATCACAACGTGGAACAGAGTGTTTTCTGTTTGAGAGAAGAACTCGGCCTAAATCTGCAGGTTTGTGTGTTAAACGTGTGTAAGACACCCCAGACACTTCCTCCAGCTCCTCCAGTGGGACCAATAGTCTGTTTATATAAATGGACATAGCTAACCTGTTAGCCGCCACCACGTTCCAAACAGGAAGTGATCATGGGCGCACTTCCTGCTCCACTGACTCTGGCTCCAATTCACTTTCTGTGTAAAACCTGTGTCCCCTCTCTCTGTAACTGCTGCTGTCAGACTCGTCATTTTGGTCTTAAATGTTCGTATTAACCCTCTACATGATCCTGGGGTTTTTATTTCACTATTGTGTCTGTAAATCAAGATATGAACATTAATAACAGACGAATCAGGCGCCTTCATTCCCCGAGGTCGCTCCCGCTAGTGTTAGCAACATGTTTGATTGACAGCATTGCTAAGCTCCCGCTCGATCCTAAACCAGCGTTCCTCCCTCTGTTCCAGTTCAGTTTTTTATTTATTTATTTTATATAAAACTGCAACAGCAACCAACACCAACACAATCTTTTCTCATTCCTGGTTTGTACCTTTTTCGATAGATTCCCATGTTTTTTTTTATCCTAAAAGCCTCTCTAAATGATCAGAGAGCCGCCGATTTTTTGCTGTGACTTAAACGTCTCTGTTGTGGTGGCGCAGATGACCTCCCATTAAACAAAAACCTACCTCAAACAGACCACGAGCCACGGGAAAGATCCTCCTCAGCACCTGTACGACCAGGCTGGGGTCAGCGAGGAAGGGGAGCCAACACAGAGCAAAGGTCAACAGCACAGCCAAGCCGATTCTCACCAGCAGGACCAGCCTATATAAAGACACAAAGGTTACAACGCTATTAATACTTCCCACAATACGTCTATGCCTCCCAGGGTGCTTTAAAAGAGGCACTATTCTGCAAAATCAACTATTTTTCGAAGCGTTCTACCATGTTATAAAGTCGCTCCCTCATCAAAAACATGCCTGGAGTGTTTTTATGTGTCAGCCATGCTTCATCTTGTGATCCCGAAATATTCGAACCCTAAAGCCTGTCCGATGCTTCGCCCACAAGCCTACGTCAGCCCTGCTCCCGAAAGGCCATTTTTCAAACATTCAGAAAAATCAGGTGACGGCACAGTACATCAAAACTTCACACATCTGTATTAAAGCGTAACACTGAGAAGTTCATTGATAAAAAAAAAACACTGATTTAAAACTGTGTAATAAAACAAAACTGATGGAGCCCAGAAAACAGCAGATGTCGTTTATGTGTTTTTAGTTTTGAGACGTCTGGAGAGGACCTGACACTTTAGAACCTGTGAGTAAATACGAGGGGGACATAGGGGGTAGGTGAAAACAGAAATTTTCTAAGCGCTCAAGCCTCAAATGCAAAACGATACAGGATTACACAAACTCTAAATGTAACTCTGAGTGAGCCAATGATGAGAAACAGTGTTAAAACGAGGCTAAAACATAATAAAAGTTGATTTTGCTTAATGTGTAACCTTTAAACAAGGGACGTGCCAATACAATACTAGTATCGGGTATCGGTTCCAAGATATCGGTTCAGTCAATGTTACATTTTGGTCGATAAACTGGTGTAATAAGGCGATTTACTGGGCAATGTTGGTCCAAAACATCTCGCACACAAACCCTGCATATTTAGGCTGAGTTCTTCTCTCAAACTGAAAACACTCTGTTCCACCTTGTGATGTCATCATGTGGTAATACAGAAAGTGCTCCACTGTGTTTTTAAACTCTATACAACTTCATTTCTAAAACATTTGGATAGATGGATTTCAGCCCTGGAATTTCCAATCACTATTGAAGTAAAGGTAAAAGAAGCTGTTAAACCAGTTGAAAACTACCACTTCATGACATCACAAGGTGGAATAGAGCATTTGGAGCTTTGGAGACGTAGACAGACTAATAATAAAGAGTTACTCAAACTCAAAACACAACTCCAGGTTTGTTTTTCAGGGATAACAGCATTAGAACATGGTTTAAAGCTCACACAAGTCCATTTTGTATCAATTTTTACCTCATGCCGTTTGTTTTTACAGGAAATAATTTACATTTCTCCTCTCCGCTCTAGTATCGGTTGATTTCAGGAATCGACAGACACTCAAACCCATAGTATCGGCCTCAGTATCGACCCAGACCGAGCCGGATCGCCGAGTCCCCTCTTTAAACAGTTAGTACAGACTTGTGTCCTGGTTCTAAATGTGGGGCGCTGACCCTTGAGCTGAGGAATGCAGTGAAAGCAATGCATCAGCTGGACGTCTTAGTGTGGCCCAGCGTCTCTTCAGCTGTAACTCTGAAGCTCCTGGGGAAGTTGCACACACAGGCATAGCTGAGGAGTTTGGCCGGTGTGAGCGTGGCATCTGGGCATATCTCCCCGGGCTCATATAATCCCACTCTGCATTCGCTACTAAATGCCCTTGGTACATTGTTACTAGATAAACAGACACTGGACACACTAGTAACAGCAGCCAATTTGATTACCTCAGTCACTCTGGGGCTTCAGCGAGGACGGGGGCTCCTTATAGCCCCACATTACATATCAGGGGAGGGCGTTCGTTTGGCATTTAGGTGCAGAGTGACAAAACACCATGGCTGGCACATAATGGATTTTTATAGGTTGATATAATGATAGTTGAGCAGGAGTAATTTGCCACCCGATTAAGGGGCGCTATCTAATGACACGCCAACAATCTTAAACAATATTTTAAGCTAAACAAGGACTGACATGAACCAAGGTTGAAGTCATAATAGTGGAACTAACAAGGCAGATGTAAACAGACCTGCACTACAGTATTTCAACTTTAAAAAGGTCTTATATTACACAAAATGGACTGATCTGCTCAAAAACAGACCTGGAGTTGTGCTTTGTTTCATTTGCACATGTTTGAGTAACACTTTATTATTAGTCTGTCACATCTCCAAAGCTCAAAATGCTCAACTCAGCCTAAATCTGCAGGTTTGTGTGTTAAAATGAAACAAAACGCATCTCCAGGTCTGTTTGTGAGGAAGAAACATTAGAAAGAGATCAGAAAACAGTGTAATATGGACCTTTAAGACGTCATACCATAAACAGCAGTGCCATCGAGTTCATTAAGTCACCATTTTGTTCAATTTAATAACGACTAAAGGTATTTTGTCTCATAAAAACTAATAAAAATGACTTTTAATGCTAATTTCCATAAACATAAACAAGACAAAGTTTTAAGAGCCATTTTAAACAAAGAAAAAACATCCCAAATAATTAATCTAAAGTCTGAACTCTGCTCCAAACCACATCTTTTTGCTGATAGAAGATTGGCTGTGGACCACTCCATTAAAAAGGCCCAAGCTGATCATTAAGAATTAACAATAAATTAATCTTAATCTTTATTAAAATTTGCGTAACTGCTCAGCCTCGTCTTTCAACCATTTCATTCTTTGCTTCTCCTGGTAACACAGAAAACGAAAACTGTATAAAGATGCGTTCCCACTCGCACAAACACATTGAAACTGGGACTAAACTGGAAGTAGACGAGGACTAAACCGACACTAAACTAAGACTAGACCAGGACTAAACCGAGACTAAAACAAGACTAAACCGAGCCTAGACAAGGACTAAACCAGGACTAGAACAAGACTAAACCCAGACTAGACCAGAACTAAACCAAGACTAGAACAGAACTGAACCAGGACCAAACCAGGACTAAACCGAGACTAGACCAGCATAGAACCAGGACTAGAACATGACTAAACTGAGACTAGACCAGGACTAAACCGAGACTAGCAAGGACTAAACCGAGACTAGAACAAGACTAAACCAAGACTAGACCAGGACTAAACCGAGAAACAGAAAACTGAGACTAAACCAGGAAAAACCGAACTGAGATTACAACAAGACTAAAAACCGAGACTAGACTAAACCTAGAACCAGGACTAGACCAGGACTAAACCGAGATTACAACAAGACTAAACTGAGACTAGAACAAAACTAAACCGAGACTAGAACAGAACTAAAATGAGACTAGAACAGAACAGAACCGAACCAGGACTAAACCAGGACTAAACTGAGCATAGACCAGAACTGAACCATGACTAAACCAGACTAAACCAGAACTGAACCAGGACTTGCATCCAGGACTAAACCGAGACTAAACCAGGACTAAACTGACACTAAAACAAACTAAACCGAGGACTAAACCAGGACAGAACCAGAACTAAACCAGGACTAAACCAGGACTAAACCAGGACTAAACCAGCACTAAACCAGCACTAAAACCACTAAACTGAAACTAGACCAGAACTGAACCAGGACTAAACCAGGTCTAAACCAGGACTAAACTGAGACTAGACCAGAACTGAAACAGGAGGAAACCAGGATTAAACCGACAATAGAACAGGACCAACATCAAGACTAAACGAGGATCAAACCAGGATTAAAACAGGACCAATTAGAGCACAGGTTAACATGCACGACCAGTCAAAAGTTTGGCTCAGATTTTCACTCAGATTTTTTCTGTATTTTAACTACTTTTTACATTTCATATACAAACAGAAGACATCACATATATGAAGTAACATATATGGAATTATGTAGCAATGAAAAACAAAATAAGCAAAATAAGTCAACTAAATATGTTGTATATGTTATATTCAGATCCTCAGACTCTCGTCCTTTTCCTTTGTGGGGCTCAAACCCTCGTCCTTCTGTCAATGAGCTTCATGATCCACCCTGAGATGGTTTTCACTTCACAGCTGTGCCAGGGTCAAGAAATGACGAAAGTGTAAACAGGATCAGAGCAAAGGGCAGTGACTTCTCCGTTTTTTGTTATTTTTATTATTTTATTTGATCATACACTGCATATGTACTTTTTGATTACATTTTCCCTGTAAACTCCCCTGTTCTTATAAATAGCTTAGTTTTTAATTTTTACTTTTTTGGGATGGAACCAACTGACCACTTTTAAGAGACTTTGAGTAATAAAACTTGTTTCATGCATTTGCAGAAATGGAAAAGTTTAGGTGTAAAAGAGAAAGATGTTATTTTTGGACTGGAAGGAATGTGTCTGTCCAATATTTGTTATTTCTAAATAAAAGTAAAATTAAAACAAAGCAAAGGGTAAAATTTATATATATTTAGTTATATTTAAAAAGTTTTGAGTTATTTTGAGTTAAATTTTCTTTGCTAGATTCACATGTGTCATTCATAGTTTAGCTGCTTCAGTGTAAATAATCCTGGAAACATAAAAAAAGAGTGTATCCAAACTTTTGACGGGTCCTGTCTTTTACAAACTCACCCTTTCCCCACTGATCCCTGTTTGAAACACTTTCCCAGCAGGTAGCAGAAGAACGGCAGAGCATGGTACAGCTCCATCTGTTTGTAGCTCAGAGCCAGACAGAAGAACATGGAGCCCAGAGCGTCCCAGCCCAGACCCAGAGCCAGGACGGCCCACAAGGCCAGACCCAGGCTGACCCCATTGTACCTGCCACTGTTAAGGTCTGAACGTGGAGGCAGAATGCACTTAAGTTAATAACTGAAGTCTGGAAGGATACTGGAAATGTCCGTAGTCTATGAGAATCAGGCCTGGGTACAGCAGCGTGCACAGCAGAACAGACACCTGCATGAAAGAGAAGACACATGATTTACTTTGGCTTCATACTTATTTAGTTACAAACATGTATTAATTAATGTGTCAAAACATTACAGTTCTCATTTCTGAAGTTGACTTGGTAAACACTGTGGATATTTATGTTAAAACCCACAGCGTTCGGCTCCAAATGAAGCTCATCAAGGCTAGAGCAGTTATAGCGGACAATCTGGAGCAGAGTTCTACATTTGGAATTCTGATCACGAGTATCATAGCAACCAAAGAGCCAATCAGGAGCGAGGCTGTTGAAGGTAAAGCCCCTTCCTTAGCTTAGCAACGCTGACAATTAAACTTGTTGCTAACGCTAGCAGGAGCGACCTCGGGGGAAAGAAAGCGCCTGATTTGTCTGTTATTAATGTTCATATCTTGATTTACAGGCACAAAAGTGAAATAAAAAACCCAGGATCATGTAGAGGGTTAATACGAACATTTAAGACCAAAATGATGAGTCTGACAGCAGCAGTTACAGAGAGAGGGGACACAGGTTTTCAAAAGGCAAAAAAAAAAATCTAAATAAACTCAAAATAACTTTAAAAAACTTAAAATAAAAAAAATCTAAATAAACTAAAAAAAAAATAATAATAAAAAAAAAAAATCAATATAAATCAAAAAATAAACTCAAAATAAAAAACAATTTAAAAAACAAACAAAAAAAAAAACACAAAAAAACTAAAAAAAAAAAAAAAACAAAACAAAACAAAACTCAAAATAACTCAAAAAAAACCCCAAAACTGAACCCCAGGATCATGTAGAGCGGGTTAATACAAACATTTAAGACCAAAATGACGAGTCTGACAGCAGCAGTTACACAGAGAGGGGACACAGTTTTTTACACAGAAAGTGAATTGGAGCCAAAGTCGATGGAGCATGATCGTTTCCTGTTTGGAACGCAGCAGCTAGCAGGTTAGCTACGTCCATTTATATAAACAGTCTATGGGACAAACGCTCTACCAGCTGAGCTACGACTCATTTCTGAAGCTGGCTTAGTGAACACTGTAGATAAAGTTAAAATTCTCACCTTTTTCCTCGGGGATCCGTCAGTGAGGTACAAACAATATAAAACTACAGCAGGAAGGTAAATCAACAGGTCGGCTACCAGCACTGCCGCAGAAACATACACGTTACATTAAAATACATTCGTAATAGTTTAATATGTTTAACAGCTGTAACCATGGTAACAACCTGTTGCTCTCATAAACAGCTTGTGAGCATAACTCTCATAACCTCTGGATTTGTGAAGCTCCACCCACTCGGGGTTTATGGCTTTGGCTCTGTATAAACACACAAACAGATAACGGCTCACCAAATGAAAGTACATTTATAGTTGTGACATGATCAGAGACAAGGTGACGAGAGCCTGATCTCTTTTATGAAACGAATCACACTCACACGTAAGCGCAGAGGAGGCTGTGGTACGCCGTCAGGGGGGGGTAGTCCAGACCCCAGTAGTTCAGGTCATTGTCAGAGGTGTTGAAGTACCTACAAATAGAAATATATGCTATATAAATGTATGTATGTATGCATAATTAGCAGAAATTTAATTGGGTTATTTGAGGTAAGTAAACGTTATAACACGACCAGTCAAAAGTTTGGACACACCGTCTCAATCCATTTTTTTTACTAGTTTGAACATTTTATTTATTTTTAAACATACAGAAGACATCAAATATATGAAGCAAGTTATATGGAATTATGTAGTAAAGAAAAAAAGTTAAATAACTACTAAATATTTTTTTCAATAAAGCAAAAGATTTAAGGAGACTTTGAATATTTGAAAATAAAACATTTAAAAAAATGAGTAGAGTTGTTGCTTTTCATATATCTTATTACATACTTACTTGGTGTCTTCTGTGATTATACAAAAGTGTGAAAATAATGAGAGGGTGTGTCCAGACTTTTGAGAGTTTTTCACATATAAAAACTGCAAAAAGTTCCATAGTCTGGGAGTGGAGTCCAGAGAACCAAGGTTTGGTTTCAGGAATTTTGTTTTAAAGAGCAACAATCAGTGTTTCAGTCTTGTTTGCATTTAACTTAAAGGTCTTTGTAGTTGAACTGAAGAAGCTTTAACTGGAATCAACCCTAGATTTCTACTTTACATCATATATTACTCATACAGGCCCTGAATGCACACAGTTTGAGAGCAGGGAACAGGTCTGTGATGATATTTATAGAAAAGCGAGATGCATGAACCAAACAGAGCTCATGTTATACAGCACACAGACAAATTTACACCTTAGGTTTATGTAAAGAAAGCCTGCACTGACCACTGCTGCAGGGGGAGGCTGTAAGTCACCTCCTGCCAGTGTCTTTGAGCTTCATAATCTCCAAACATGGGAGGTTTTGCAGCCCCTGGGAAAAAAGGATAAAAACACAAGACTCTGGTGACACAAACTCTGCAGATACGAAATAAATCTTAGTCTGAGTGTATGTGTGTGTGGCTTTAGGACACTTCAGGACATGCACATCCAACTCGAGCATCATTAGCAAAACATCAGATTCTTACCCGAATACGGACTCAAAGACACGGCCCACCTGACCACGAGCCCCACGAGAACAGCCCCTGACACGAGGCTCCACGTCCGCATGGCCCGCTCCACGTAAAGAACAAGTTTAAAGATGAAAAACAAAGAATGAAAACGCTCAATGAAAACCGCCGTGTTTGTGACAGCACTTCCGGGTTACGTCACGCACAGACGTCTCGTAGCGGAGTCTCATTGGTTGCTTGCTGTGACGTAGGCCATGATAGTAAGATGCGTTTCAGAGCGCAGGAAAAAAGAGAAAAAAGATGTTACCAGAGCGTGTTATGAAACAGAGAGAGTGTAAAATATCAGAGAAACGTGGATGATTGATTGTGAAGTATTTAGCAGTTTTTAATACATACAATTATTAATTAGATTTTATATAATTAATGCAAAATTTAAAAGATTGCTGGTAACTTCTGATCAGGTGTATGTATTTATCTATGACAGCAGGGCCTGTGTGTTGGCGGTGTGTTTGTGGGGTCTGTGTGTTTGTGGGGTCTGTGTGTTTGCGGGGGCCTGTGTGTGTTGCAGTAACTGTGTGTTTGCAGGTGTCTTGTTTGTTTGTGGGCATCTTGTGTGTTTGCAGGGCCCTGTGTGTTTCCGAACTCCTTGTGTGTTTCCGGGGCCCATGTGTGGTTGCGGGGCCTGTGTGTTTGCGGGCTCCCTGTGTGTTTGTGGGCTCTTTGGACACATGTGTGCAGCTTTTACTCATCTGACTCTTTTCACAGTGTAAATGTGAGTGTTTGTGGAGCCTGTGTGTTTGTGGGACTGTGTGTTGTGGGCCTGTGTGTTGCAGGGCTGTGTATTTGTGGGTTTCTTGAACACATTTGTGCGGGCTTTACACATCTTGACTCTTTTCACAGTGTAAATGTGAGTGTTTGTGGGGCCTGTGTGTTTGCGGGTCCTGTGTGTTCGTGGGCCTGTGTGTTGCAGGGCTGTGTGTTTGCAGTGTGTTTGTGGGGCCTGTGTGTTTGCGTGTTGGAGGTCTGTGTGTTTGCGGTGTGTTTGTGGGGCCTGTGTCTTTGTGAGGCCTGTGCGTTGCAGGTCTGTGTGTTTGTGGGGCCTGTGTGTTTGTGGGGCCTGTGTGTTGCAGGTCTGTGTGTGTTTGCAGTGTGTTTGTGGGGTCTGTGTGGGGCCTGTGTGTGTTGCAGGTCTGTGTGTGTTTGCAGTGTGTTTGTGGGGTCTGTGTGTTTGTGGGGCCTGTGTGTTGCAGGTCTGTGTGTGTTTGCCGTGTGTTTGTGGGATCTGTGTGTTTGTGGGGCCTGTGTGTTGCAGGTCTGTGTGTTTGCAGTGTGTTTGTGGGGCCTGTGTGTTGCGGGGCTGTGTGTTTGTGGGCTCCTTGGACACATGTGTGCAGGCTTTACACATCTTCACTCTTTTCACAGTGTAAATGTGAGCCCGGGGGCACACTCTCACTCTGACCTTTACTTCTGTTCACACCAGCGTCTTTGTTCTCAAGGTGGAGTGGATTTGTTGGCTGAGACGCGCTCCTTGTGGTTCTGGCATCAATTATGCATAAATAATAATATCCTCGGACAACTGCTGATTTGCGCTGACACTTTCATTACAGCGGGAACAGCCGATAAGTCACTGCAGCATTAGCTATTCATGCGCGGCCACGCCAGCTTTACTCTGTCATTTACTGCTTCATCTCTGCACCTTTTGAAATATTCAATAACTGCTGTTCCTATACTTCTACTACTACACCTATATACTGTGTGTGTGTGTGTGTGTGTGTGTGTATGTGTGTATGTTGTGTGTGTGTCTGTGTGTGTGTATATATATATATATATATATATATATATATATATATATATATATATATATATATATATATATATATATATGTATATATATATATATATATATATATACATACATATATATATATATATATATATATATATATATATATATATATATATATATATATATATGTATATGTGTATATATATATATACAATATATCTATATATACATACATACACACACACACACACACACACACACACACACACACACACACACACACACACATACATACATATACACGTGTGTGTTCGTTTTGTGTCACGTGATGATTCACCTGCCTCATTTTGTGATTCTGAGCTGCGCATTTATTTCATGTTTTGTGAATGTTCAGAATCATCGATATAATCGGCCTGAACATGTGCATGTCCCGCGCGCTCATGTCCCGCGCGCTCATGTGCGTGTTATTGGATAATATTTGATAATCGTGACATAATTATTCTGGACTTACATAATGAGTTTATTTGGTGAGTGTGAGTTTATCATCAGGTTTATTTGATGTGGGCCTCTGTGCGTCATTTTACGTGTGTGCGTCAGTTTAACTCAAACTGCGCCGGTTTATCTCAGTCTGCGCCAGTTTAGCTCAGAAGAGCGCAACGCCACAAGGACATCACAAACGCACCAGACTGAAAATATTCTATTACTATTGTGGAACACTTACAAGCGCCCCCTACAGTCACCTGCATCAAACATAATTAAAGAGCAGCTGTGTCTGCGCCTCAAAAGACAAAAAGAACAAATGGCACATTCTGTTTATGATAAAAAATAAAAACAGATAAATACATTTTAAAAAATCATTTTCCTGTTTTTAATGGTGACGTGAGGCGCGTTGCAGGGTCAAATGCTGCTCCTCTTCTGTGTTTGACCCTTAAATGTTCACGCACTGGTTTATTATTACCACATTGTTCTAATAAAGCTGTATTCAACTGATCGATGCTCCATTATTACACATTATTATACATTAATTTATATTATTATATATTATTTTACATTATTATATATTATTATATGTCAATTTATATTATTATACATTATTATATTTTGTTATATTTTATCATATTTTATTTTATTTTATTATAAATCACTGTTTCCATTTCGTTTCATTTCTTCTTCAAATTAGGCTTTTTATTTTTCTCAATAAGTATGTCTCCAAACTGAGGCACAGGTTCTACATTTGTTCAGTTTCATCACGATCTGTTTCACCTTGTGTTTCACTGTTTCACTGTTTCACTGCTGTGATTTTGAAATTAACCTGTTTTGTTTTAAAGATTTAAATGAGGAGCGCGCACTGCTCTGAACCGTTTCATAAACACATGGATCCTGATCCTGATCCTGGTTCTGATTCTGGTTCTGATTCTGGTCCTGGTCCTGATCCTGGTTCCGATCCTGGTCCTGATCCTGATCCTGGTCCTGATCCTCGTCCTGATCTTGGTTCTGATCCTGATCTTGATCCTGGTCCATATCCAGATCCTGGTCCTGATCCCGGTCCTGATCCTGGTCCTGATCCTGATCCTGGTCCTGGTCCTGATCCTGGTTCTGATCTTGATCCTGATCCTGGTCCAGATCCTGATCCTGGTCCAGATCCTGATCCTGGTCCTGATCCAGACCTCTGTGAGGCGCAGATTCCTGTGACTCTGAAGCGTCGTTTTGCTTCATCAGCTTCTCCAGAGTTTGAGCTGAAGCAGAAGCGCCGTTTCCCATGAGGATCAGATAAATATAGCCCCTGTAACCCCCTCACGCGCACACCCCTCACGCGCATACACCCCTCACGCGCATACACCCCTCACGCGCACACACTCCTCACGCGCACACACCCCTCACACGCCTCACGCGCACACGCACAGGCGCGCTCCGTGTGTGTGTTCATGTGATTATCAGACACAAACTGTTTCCTTTATAGAAGCCAAGAACCTGAAACCCGAGCCCGCGCTGAATGAAAAGGCTCTAAATATGATCCAGCGCAGCGCAAACACTGCGCAAACACTGCGCCTTGTCAGTCATTTAAAAATAATTACACTCAAATAAATAGATTTAAATCATTTAAATCAAATGAAACACCTCTGCGGCGACCCGCGCCACGAAACTGTTCAAAAAAACCAAATGAGACTGAAACAGGACAGAACCGGGACTGAAGCGGAATTCCATCGCTGCACAACAATGTACAACAACAACAACAACATCTTTTTATGATAATAATTATACAAACAAACGCGTGTCTTTTCTTTTCCTCTTTTCCTCAGAAAATGTTTTTTTTTTTTTTTTCAAATATGGCAAAATTTATTTTAATGTTAGTTTATATTATTACAGTCTAAAATAATTTTTAAAACGTGTATCTCACATTTTCTACAAAAAACATATTAAATAAAATGAATTGTATTATATTATTCAAAATAATAGCACGGGTTAATTTCTTAAACCCGACGGTGCCAAAATAATTCCGTGCGTAATTACGCACAATGCCAAAATAATACTTTATATTTACGGACTCTACTGTGGTCATCTTTAAAAAACAGAATTAAAAATATAATCAAAGTCCGTGATTTTTTCAAACCTTTGAAATTTTCTATAATTATTTCCAATTATAGAAATGTAATTATAAATAAATGAAGAATTAAACGCGGTAATAATAGTTTAGATATAATAAAAATAAAACTGTGCGTAAAACACAAAAGCATAAAAATTTCCTCTGAAAATGATCCGCATTCCCCCGGTTAAAAAATGAAAATGACTTAAATTATTTTAGTTTTTGAATTTATTTACAAATAAACTTCATTTGACAACATTAAAACGACATAAATGACATTTGTTTAGTTGTTTTGTTTCTATAAACACGCTTCAGTGTCTCTGAGTTTTTCTTTATGAAAGTGACGCTCCCGATACAAAAACGCACAGAAACAGAAAAGACAAACCAGAGTCTGTCACTTTACATATTTACACGTGTTACCTGTCCACAGTCTGTCCACACACAGTGTCCACACAGTGTCCACACAGTGTCCACACAGTGTTCACGCGCACATGTTCCTCCTTTAGAATAGAATCATGTTTCATATAAAAATAAGAGTCTGTGTCCGCGCCTTGAGTCATTGTGAGGGCCACTTGGACACCGCGGCCGTGGCGGAGGGCAGCACGTGTCCAGAGATGAGGTTTGAGGGGACGCTGAGGATGGGCGCGATGGCCGCTGAGGTCCGAGTCAAAGACAGAGACTGAACCGTGACCGGAGGCCGCAGAAACGCCTGCGCCGCGGCCGTGGACGAGGAGCTGGACACACCGATAATGTTCTCTATACTGAAGGAGGGTCTGGAGGACGGCTCGGACTTGATGAGACCCGCTGTGCTGAGGCTGTTGAGCTGCTGCGCGAGCTGCAGACTGGGGCCAAACGCTTTTCTGTTAAGCTCTGAGGAGGGCAGCAGCGGGACGCCCGGAGGAAGCATGGGCCCGACGGGAGGGATGTAGGGGTACTGCAGCGCGGCCGGGTGCGGGTACGTGGCCGGGTGGATGCCGTAGTGTCTGCCGTAGGGGCCTCCTAAACTGTAGGCCCCAAAGCTCTGCATCATGAGCGCGGTCTGGTCCCGGAGCATGTCGGGCTGGACTCTCTTGAAGCGCTTCCTCCGCCGCAGGAAGCTGCCGTTGTCGAACATGTCCTCAGAGGCCGGGTCCAGGGTCCAGTAGTTGCCTTTTCCCGGGTTGCCAGGTTCCCGTGGGATTTTCACGAAGCAGTCGTTGAGGGACAGGTTGTGGCGGATGGAGTTCTGCCACGCGGGAAACTTCTCTCTGTAATAAGGGAAGCGGTTACTGATGAACTCACAGATGCCGCTGAGCGTGAGCTTCTTCTGCGGGCTCTGGAGGATGGCCATGGTGATCAGGGCGATGTAGGAGTACGGGGGCTTCACCAGGCTGCTCTTGGGCTTCTGGATGGAGCTGGAGTTGTGCTCCTCTGGTTTCCCGCTCACGTCTCCTTCTCCTGAGCTCTCGCAGCAGGGACTGACCCCCCCGGACCTCATGTCGTCCTTGTCCACTTCGATCTCATCCTCATCGTCCTCGTCCTCGGCGCCTCTGCCCACGGGACTGTCGCACTCACTGTCCACGCGCTCCAGGAGCATCTCCTCGTCTCCTTCTCCCACCACGTCGATGTCCACGTCGTCGGCGGTGAGCACGGTCTGGCCGGACATGTCGCTGGCTCGTTCAGTGCCTCCAGACAGGGTCATCTCACTGACTTTACGCGCTGTTGAGAAAAGTCGAATCAAAGCTCGAGGAGACACCGGAGAAAAGCGCGTGGGACGAGCCCGAGCGGAGCGCGCCTCTGGTCCACAAACGCTCCAGTGTTTGTCCCGCGCGTAAAGGCGCAGTCTGGGACTTGTTGTTGACTTTGTGAAGTCTCTGGCTGTGGCCGCAGCGCCGCGTGCGAGTGAATAGATCCCGCTTCAGCTCCAGTGATTCTCGGAGAGTGATTCTCGGAGAGTCGGAGAGTGGAGGTGACACGTGCTTTTGGAGCTTTTAAAGGAGACTGTCTGACAGATTACTTTCGCCTCTTTCAGGATAATATAGTGTCCGCGCTGGACACGTGGTTTGGTGACGCCACACGCCCCTGAGCCCTCTCCCTCTTCTCTCCTCCTCTCTCCTCCTCCTCAGCGTGTGTCCTGGTCCCTCCGCCGCTGCCTCTCTGTTAAACCATGCAAACTCGAGTTGTTTCATGGGTTTGTCAACAATGGGACATCAGCAGTGCTGCTCTGCGCTCATTTCAGCTTCGTCCGTCATAGACCATTTAACGGAGGAGGAGGAGGAGGGGGAGGAAGGTGCTGATTGAAAGATCTAATGTGCGCTAAGACTGCGCACAAAAACAATCCAAAGCTTCTGCACAAGTCACAGGAAAACCGCGGAGAAAGTGCGAGCCCCGGTACGTCCTGCTCCTTTTACTCTTCAGTTTGTTTTCTTTCTTTTCCTCATATTTCTTTATGTTTCCTCATGTTTCTTTATGTCTCTTCATGTTTCTTTCTCAAGGCCGTTTGTTCCAGATGCAAAGCAGCTGATTCTCGTGTTTTATTCGCTCAGGATTAAGCGCGAGGACAAACAGAAGCGACAATGACAGAAGTTTAAAGAAAAGAGGCGCAAAAGAGGCGCTAACGACGCCGATCAGCGCCGCGTTTGCATCTGAATCAACGAGGAAATGCGGCGAATGCAAACTGCGCGTTTCTTATGCACGCGCGCAGGCCCGTGGGAAAAAGAGAAACGAAAATGTAAAACCAGCCGAGAACCAACAGAACCAACAGACCCAGAACCACCCGGACCACAGCCCGAGGCCCGTCCGCTTCATTATTAAAAGGAAGAATCGAACAGGAGAGAATCGAACAGGAGGATTGAGACACGCGCGGGTCTTAAAGGCGGATATTGATTTTATCGGAGGTCATTTAACAGCTTCATGAAAATATGTGAAATTCTCTGTGTCTGTGTGAGGCCCCGAGGAGCCTCAGAAACACACGGTTTGGATTAAAATGTATTTTGAATATATTTATATTATATTTAATCAGTCAATATATAATTATTACACCGCTATTATATATTATTATTATTATTATTATTATTATTATTATTATTATTATTATTATTAATAATAATAATAATAATAATAATAATAATAATAATAATTGTACACTCTTATATTTTCTGTGTTTATTTCTCTTTGTTAAACTCCGTGCTCCTTGTGGCCTTGGATCATTTCGTCTCTTGTTTTTCTCTCGGAATAACCCGGGTTATCCTCGGGTTTTACCCGGATTATCCTCGGGGTTTTACTCGGGTTATACTCGGGTTATTCTCGGGGGCCCGCGGCTCTGGGGTGAACGGCTCGTTCTTTATAGACCTGTGCGTGTCCACCTGACCCGTGTGATCCGGGCCTGTGTCCGCGCTGTTACGCGCATCCGCTCGTGTTTATCCGTAGAGCGCGCGCCACGTTCACGGAGCGCGAGCCGATTCTTTTGGATCGATTTGGCTGATCTCGTTCAGAGTCAAACTGTAATTCTTTGGAGCAGGAAATATTTTATTTTGAGATTAATTCGTTTGGAGATTTGATTAATTTTTTTGCAAAAACCTTGTGCGTAAAACCCTGTTTACGCGCGGCCAGATTATTTTTTTATTATAATATTATCATTATTATTATTATTTAAATGAAAGAAAATAACAATTTATTATTTATGAAAACAGCTCGTGTTTGTGCCGCTCGAGTCTCGACTCAAATCCTCTTTTCTTCCTCTTTTCTTTCTCTTCTTCTCCAGGTGCAGACGCGGCTCTGAGTCTGAGCCGCGGCTCAGGCGGAATCTCCACAACCACCGGCCCCGCGCACGAGACAAACAGAGAGAGGAGAAGAAAGGGAAGAGAGAAAGAGAGAAACAGATGAAACAGAGGACTGAGAGGGGGGAGTTTTCTGTCCTTGCTGTGATCTTTTGAAGCCTCATAAATCCGCTTTTACACCGCCGCAGTTTGTTAATGAAATGTGCGGTTTAAGCGCAAAGCTCCGAGACCAGAGCTTCAGAGAAACAAGACATGAAACAACAATGACAGACACGAGACACACTACAGACAGGTGAACTACAGACAGGTGAACTACAGACAGGTGAACTACAGACAGGTGCGGGCAGAGCGCGGGAACAGTCAGGGCGTCCAACCACAACAAGGACACATCAAAGAGCTGTGATCATCACGCACGCGCTTTACTTTCTCATTCACTCTTCCGCAGGTCAAAGGTCAGGGTCATCTGCAGAAGCTCCAGTGAAGGTCACTGCGCGCGGCCCCTTATCACCTCTGCCGTCACTGATATAGGCAATAAATAAACTGAGAATTTCACTTTCACTTTCACTTTCATAATGTTTCATAATGTTTCATAATGTTTCATGATGCACCTGTCACCTCTGAGCGCGTGAAGCGGAAGAGTGAGACCAGGTTTATGTCACAGGTTCATCAGGGTCAGTGTCCAGCCTGATTATTACAGAAAAATATAAAAACACACAATAAACATCATTAAATCCAAACTAAAGAGAAAATGAGACGCTTCTTTGGTTCCACTGACACCAACAGAAAACAACCAAATAAACAAATGAGCCTGTTGTTTTTTTTATGTTCATCCCAAAAATATCAGAAAATCGAAGGAGCACGTGACTCCACCTTTGTAAATTAAAATAATAGCATTGCATTTATTATTTTTTTTTTAAAGAGAAGGATAAATTGAAACATAAGAACCTGTAATAATCACAATATGATTTATGTTCATGAAATGTGACTGTTCTCCTACTTAACACACACAATAATAATAATAATAATAATAATAATAATAATAATAATAATAATAATAATAATAATAATAATAATAAATAATAAAATAAAATCCTGACGCTCATTTTCAACATTTACACATCTCAAAGCCTCTGCCCTGCTCCAGTGTCTCTCCTCTTTTATGTCTCCTCTTTTCTTTCTCCTCTTTTTCTTTCTTTGGTGGTTTCTTGAGCGTGCACTCCATCACCCCGCACTGTGTCAAAATCTATAATGGCGCTCATTTTTGCGTGTGTTTGTGCGTCATATTCACAGCAGCGCGCACAGGCCCAGAGTGGACACGGGGACACGTGTTTGGACATTTGTCCAGACGTCTGTCCCACATGTGTCTGTCCCCCAGACCGTGTGTTTTAGGCTTACATTTTGTGCTGATGCTTTTTGTTTATTAAAATAATTATATATTTTTTTAAATGGCGTAAAATATGGCTATAATTTCATCTCTTAAACAAATGAATGGTTTTCTTTGTTCTGTTCCAGATCTTGAGTTTAATTTGAGACATAATGATTCTGTGACTGCGGATCAGAGCTGAGACTGAGGGATCACACAGAATCACACTCACAAATGTTGTAGATATTTATACGGATTTGGATGTAGATATTTATATAGATATTTATTCAGGGATATTAAGACAATCACCATTACGCACAACCAGGCCTCACAGCGTTATCATATTATCATATCATCGTGCGTAATCTCGTGCGTAATTATACATTTATTTCCTACAGTTTAATAATATAGTAATAACTGAACCTTTTTAATAAGTATTTGATTTAAAATATTTGTTTTGTCCAGGCTGGTCACGTGGGGTTTATCTCAGTTGTTTTTATCCACGTGCGTCATGAGGCTCTTTTAAAAAATGTTTGTAGAACATATGACATCATTTAAAAAAAAAAACAAACACATTTGACATGATTTTCAAAAACCTGTCCGGTCAGCTCCATGTCCACGCGCTCCTGTGTCTGTGCGCGCTCCTGTGTCCGGCCTCTGTGCGCGCTCCTGTGTCTGCGCGCGCAGTGGCCTCT
Source organism: Periophthalmus modestus (assembly GCA_019594935.1). Classification (NCBI taxonomy): domain Eukaryota; kingdom Metazoa; phylum Chordata; class Actinopteri; order Gobiiformes; family Gobiidae; genus Periophthalmus; species Periophthalmus modestus. Next base: position 6,363,416 of record JAIEZT010000007.1, on the reverse strand, counting down.
CACACGCTGGATTATCATTCTAATGCGCGCGTTAAGGACGTGTCTTGTTACTCAGTTTGTTGTGTTATGTTATTTAAATTAACTCAAACTTGCTCATTCCGTACCCTGATTATACCTTTACGTGTTTTTCGTCTCGTGCATGTGAAACCACCTCTGGGCACGCGCCTCTGTGCGTCCTGACGCAGAGGCTCATCCTGCGTGACCTTTGAACTCAATATCCGCGTGTCTATTGATGCATACATGTATATAACACCACGTGATATTACCCTATAGTCTCCTCTCCTCCTCTCTCTCTCCTCCCTCCTCTCCTCTCTCTCTCCTCTCCTCTCTCTCCTCTTCTCTCCTCCTCTTCCCTCACTTCTCTGGCCATAATAATATTCATTCAATTTGTCAAACTCTCCACAGACACTTTACCTTCTCCCCAACCCAGTTTAAAAAAAAAGACACAACATTAAAGACACAGACAAATCACCACCATGTGTGTGTGTGTGTGTGTGTACATATATATATATATATATATATATATATATATATATATATATATATATATATATATATATATATATATATATATATAGATATATATATATATATATATATATATATATATGTTTATATACACCTGAACTATATTCAGCTCTGAGTATCGGCTGATACTCAATATGATCCGATACCAAAGACTGAAACAGTATTTATTTACACTAAATAAAAATAAAAGCCCAAAATGATCCACATGTTCATGGAGCTGTTTATCTCAAGTAACTGTACCTGTGTTAAATAAACGTTCAGAGTTTCATCATGAGTCAGCATCAGCACCGATACCAGTATCTATCACTTTTAACTTTAATGTGTCTGAGCCTGGGACATTTCATTCTCTAAGATCATAAATATGGTTCATTAAAACATTCTGAAACATAAAAAGAAAATTCAAAAACATAAAAATATGCTTTTGAAACACACCTCGGCATCTTCATGATCTGTGGAGTTTACACAGAGATTATTTTTGTAGATTATATTGACTCCCAAAAGAAATGTCCATAACTCTGAAAGTCTTGATCTGCTTTTTATGCCAGAAAAAATAAATAAATAAATAAAAATCTTAACAATTGTTATGTTGAAATATTTGGGCACTGAAGCATGTTTTCTACACTCAACTAAACCTGAACTAAACCCAAATTAAACCCGAATGGAACCCAAACTGAACCTGAACTGATCCCGAACTGAACCCGAACTAAACCCAAGTTAAACCCGAGCTAAACCTGAACTAAACCACTAAACCTGAACCGAACCTGAGCTAAACCTGAACTAAACCCAACCTGAACCCGAACCAAATCCAAACCAAACCCGAGCTAAACCTGAACTAAACCTGAACTAAACCTGAACCAAACCGGAGCCGAACCTGAATTGCACCTGAAATGAACCTGAACTGAACCCTTACTGAACCCGAACCAAACCCGAACTGAATTGAACCTGAACCGAACCTGAGCTAAACCTGAACTAAACCTGAACTAAACCCGAACTGAACCCGAACCAAATCCAAACCAAACCCGAGCTAAACCCGAACTAAACCTGAACTAAACCCGAACCAAACATGAACTAAACCTGAACTAAACCTGAACTGAACCAAACCTGAACCGAACCTGAGCCAAACCTGAGTTAAACCAGAACTAAACCTGAACTAAACCCGAACCAAACCTGAACTGAGTTGAAAACCTGAACTGAAAACCTGAACTGAACCGAAACAAACCTGAGTTAAACTGAGTTAAACCAGAACTAAACCTGAACTAAACATGAGTTAAAACTGAACCAAACCTGAAATAAATCCAAACTAAACCGGAACTGAACCTGAACTAAACCTGAAGTAAACCTGAACTAAACCTGAACCAAACCCAAACTAAACCTGAACTAAACCTGAATTAAAGCCGAACTGAACCAGAGCTAAACCAAACATAATTGTGTATTATCTCTGTATTGTCAGCTTCGTGTCCAAACTGTCTGCCCTAAAGCCAAACACCACACAGACACATTCCTTCTTCCTGCTCCTCTTTCCTGCTCCTCGTTCGGATGTAGTGTCCTTGTCTGTTTTCCCATTGGGAACGTACACATCCTCATCTCATCAAAGCCGCGCTGCTGTCGCTTCAAATTAGCAAACGCTCCTTTAAATTGTCAATTACTGTGGGGTTAAGTGGACTGAACAGACCCAGTGATTCAAATCAGGTGCTGCTTGAGCGAGGCTTTCCCTCTCCTCCCCGATCCCTCCTTTTACCTCCTTCTCTTTACCTCCCTCTCTTTACCTCCCTCTCTGATCCCTCCCTTTCCCTCTCCTCCCCGATCCTCCTTTTACCTCCTTCTCTTTACCTCCCTCCCTGATCCATCCCTTTACCTCCCTCTCTTTACCTCCTTCCCCGATCCCTCCTTTTACCTCCTTCTCTTTACCTCCCTCTCTTTTACCTCCCTCCCTGATCCCTCCCTTTACCTCCCTCTCTTTACCTCCCTCCCTTTACCTCCCTCCCCAGTCCCTCCCTTTACTCCCTCTCTTTACCTCCCTCTCCGATCTCTCCTTTTACCTCCCTCTCTTTACCTCCCTCCCTTTACCTGCCTCCCGGATCCCTCCCTTTACTCCGTTTCTTTACCTCCTTCCCCGATCTCCTCCCTTTACCTCCTTCTCTTTACCTCCCTCCCCGATCTCTCCTTTTACCTCCGTCTCTTAACTCCCTCCCCTTACCTCCCTCTACAATCCCTCCCTTTACCTCCTTCTCTTTACCTCCCTTTTCGATCTCTCCTTTTACCTCCCTCTCTTTACCTCCTTCCTCGATTCCTCCCTTTGCCTCCTCTCTTTACCTCCCTTCCTTTACCTTCTTCCTCGATTCCTCCCTTTGCCTCCCTCTCTTTACCTCCTTCCTTTACCTCCTTCCTCTTTACCCTCCTTCCCCGATTCTCCCTTCCCTTTACCTCCTTTGCCTCCCTCTCTTTTACCTCCTTCCTTCGATCTTCCTTTACCTCCTTCCTCGATTCCTCCCTTCCCCGTTCCCTCCCTTTACCCTCTCTCCAATCGATTCCTCCCTTTGCCTCCCTCTCTTTACCTCCTTCCCTGATCCCTCCTTTTACCTCCTTCTCTTTACCTCCCTCCCCGTTCCCTCCCTTTACTCTCTCTCCAATCCCTCCTTTTACTCCCTCTCTTTACCTCCTTCCCCGATCGCTCCCTTTACCTCTTTCTCTTTACCTCCCTCTCCCATCCCTCCCTTTACCTCTTTCTTTTATCTCCCTCCTCGATCCTTCAGTTTACGTCTCTCCCTTTACCTCCTCTCTTTACCTCCCTCCCCGATCCCTCCCTTTACCTCCCTCTCTTTACCTCCCTGTCCGATCTCTCCCTTTACCTCCTTCTCTTTACCTCCCTCCCCGATCCCTCCCTTTACCTCCCTCCATTTTCCTCTCTTTCTCTCACACACACCGCCCTTTACACTCCGTCTGTATATTTACCTTTGCTAAACCACTTTAAACACGAGCCGGGAGATCTGACACGTCACAACAACAAACTTAACACCCAAACTAAGTTACCATGACGACGCCGTGAGTCCAAAGTCACGCAGTGTAGCATTAATATTTAAAACTGGCTCCAGATTCCTCTCTGCGTCGCCGGCTCGTGTTCATTAGCCGTGTGTGTGTCTTATAGGTATGGCCTTTGTCATTATAGGTCATAATTGTGCCGCATTACTCCGGCTCTCCTCACTTTCCACAAATGCCTCTGAGCTATAAATACTAATGAAATCTCTTTGCGTAATTTGATTTGGCTGGTACACTTGCAGTTATGGCTGAACTTTTCCCATGAGAGAGGCTGATTGAACACTTCCAAGGCCTTATGGAAGCACGAAAACATTCCGAAGAGCTGGGAGATCATTTCCATAATTACCCCGATTGGCAGCCATAACGACCTCCGGGACAATAAAAGGATCTCTTGTTAATTCCATTTCGGGAGCTGACATTCAAGAGATTCAGATCTTACATGTTTAAGGGTTCACAAGATAACAAGTGAGCCGTTCAGATGCCCTCCCCGCGCTCGGCTCCGGAGCAGGACTGCGATGGGAACAATACTCTGAGAATGGATTGAGTCACAGTCCAATCAGAGTACGGTATTCTGAGTACTCTGAATACTTTTACACAGAGCTGCTTCATATTATAGTGTTAAAAAACATTATAAATGGCCCATATTACACTATTTAAATGGCCCATATTACGCTATTTAAACGGCCCATGTTACACTATTCTCTGATCTGTTCTAATGTTTCCTCGTCACAAACAGACCTGGAGTTGTGTTTTGTTTCATTCACACATGTTTAACACAAAAATCCTGTATATTTAGGCTGAGTTCTTCTCTCAAACTGGAAAACACTCGTTCCACCTTGTGATGTCATCATGTGGTAATACAGGAAGTGCTCCACTGTGTGCACCTTCATTTTTAGAATCATTTGGGTGATTTCAGCGTCTGGAGTTGCCGATCTCTACTGAAGTAAAGGTAAAAGCAGCTGTTAAAATCGTTGAAAACTACCACTTCATGACATCACAAGGTGGAACAGAGCATTTTGGGCTTTGGAGATGTAACAGACTAATAATCAAGTGTCACTCAAACATGTGTGAATGAAACAAAACACAACTCCAGGTCTGTTTTTGATGCACTAACAACATTCTAACATGGATTAAAGCTACAAGAGTCAGTTTTGTTTTATACTGCATCTTTAAATGTTTGGTTTAGAATGTATGAGAATTATATAATCTAAGAATTTAAAATTTGTATTCGAAAAAAATAAGGCTGGGACGTGCCACAGTGGCCATTTTGTGCAGTAAAACAGCAAAACATAGAACAAAGACTCAAGATTTAGACTGAATGATCCAAAATATCAGCTGATACTACCACTTTGTGACATCACAAGGTGAAACAGAGAGTTTTGAGCTTTGGAGATGTAGACAGACTAATAATAAAGATGTGAATGAAACAAAACACAACTCCAGGTCTATTTTTGATGCGCTAACATCATTAGAACATGACTTAAAGCGAAAAGAGTCAGTTTTGTGTGAAATAGGAGCTTTAGTTTCTGTCTAATTAGAGACAAAAATCACACAAACACGACAAAATGACTCAAAATTCTGACACATATTTCCAGTTCAGTTCCCGCTACTGAAAGCAGTCGTCCTGCAAACTTGGATAATTTATGGTCAAATTCTGGAGGCGGATCTTTGGGGCCATCCATTCTCACGCTGAGTTTTGAAAGGAGGGATAGAAATGAAGTGCAGAATTATTAAAAAGATCACAAGTCGCCGCTTGAATGTGATAACGAGATGAAGGCTTTCTCTATGTCAAAAAACGGAGCTGTTCCCTTCACTGCTCCCCGCCCTCAAACACAAAACACTCTGTTCCACCTTGTGATGTCAAAATGTGGCGATACAGGAAGTGCTCCACTGTGTTTTCAAACTCCACACACCATTGCTTTGCCTGGATTTATTTGTATTTTAAGAGGTTTTTTTCTGTTTGCAAAGTATTCAGGCGTAAGTTGCATGATAGATGTGTTTAATGCCACAATGCCGAACTTTCCAGGCAAACCAGCAGCAACATCTCTATGAAAACAAGCTGAAAAGTTGCATTGTGCAGCTTTAAGTTATGTAGCACTAACACAATGCGTGAAGTTAATAAAATTATGCTCCTCTCTTCAGTGTTGAGCTGACTGAGCGCAGCAGAAGAAGGAGGAAACGGGGAGAGTGGGTGGGGTCAGGGGAGAGTGGGTGGGGTCAGGGGGAGAGTGGACAGAGGCGGATGTTTGCAGTATATTTCACAGTGACCTACAATGCTCCGAGTGTTAGACCATGTTAAAATAGAAGCCTACATTTACATGAGTCTGTCCCGTCAGCCCCGGCTCTGTTGTAAATGTCCTTTTTATACCTCTGAATTCATTACAGGCCAAATGTTCAACGCATTGATCAAGTTTTGTGAAGCCATCCCACGCAATACTGCTCCTATTATTTTACACATAAATATGTATGAGCAGACTGGTCAAAACAAGCTGTTTTTACCCATAAAATGAATAAAACATCTGTGCTAGATTCTGACTCTTAGGGACACAGTTTAAACGACTTCATAAAGGACACTGTTGGATTTAAAGGGGAAGTGTAACGGCATCTGTATCTGTGTCAAGCCCTATCTAGAAGAAAGGAAATACTTTGTTGAAATTGGAAAATGTTTCTCAGATAAAATGTCCCTGACCTGTGGGGGCACCCCAGGGGTCAATCCTGGGACCCCTGTTGTTTAATCTCTACATTCTGCACTTAGGCCAGTTAATACGCAGCAATAATGTGTCCTACCACAACTATGTGTCCTACCACAACTATGTGTCCTACCACAACTATGTGTCCTACCACAACTGTGTCCTACCACAACTCTGCAGATGACACTCAGATCTATGTCTCACTGCAGCAGGTGAATATGGACCAGTGGTTTCACTCTGACACTGCATCCAACAGATCAGTGTGTGGATGCAAAACAATTTTCTCCAGCTAAACTTTGGTCCACAGAAACACAAAAAATGTCAGCAGTCACCTCCAGTCTCTGTCTCTAAAACCTTCAAATCAGGATAGAAATCTAGAGGTAATAATGGACTCAGACTTGACCTTTAACAGCTACATCAAATCAATAACTTCTGCAGCTTTTTACCAACTAAAAACATGTCAAAAATCAAAGGTTTACTGTCAAAACCAGACTTAAAGAGACTTATCCAGCATTTGTCTGCAGTAGGTTAGACGACTGTAACGTCCTGCTCACTGGCCTCTCCAAACGAGCCTTAAGACAGAACAGTACATCCAGAACACTGCTGCTCGGGTCCTGACTAGAACCAGGAAGTACTTCACACACGTGTCCTGTGCTCAGGTCTCTGGCTCCTGTGGCTCAGAGACTTTAAGTCTGGTTCTCGGTTTAGTCCTTGTTTTAGTCCTGGTTTAGTCCCTCATTTAGTCCCTGGTTCAGTCCCGGTTTAGTCCCTTGTTTAGTCCAGGTTTAATCCTGGCTTAGTCCTGGCTTAGTCCTAGTTTAGTCCTGGTTTAGTCTTGGTTTAGTCCTGGTTTAATCTTGCTTTAGTCTTGGTTTAGTCCTGGTTTAATCCTGGCTTAGTCCTGGTTTTGTCCTGGTTTAGTCCTGGTTTAGCCCTGGTTTAGTCTTGGTTTAGTCCTGGTTTAGTCCTGGTTTAATCCCGGTTTAGTCTTGGTTTAGTCCCTTGTTTAGTCCTGGTTAAGTCCAAGTTCTTTCCTGGTTTTGTCCTTGTTTTCTCCCTGGTTTAGTCCCTTGTTTAGTCCTGGTTTTGTCCTGGTTTAGTCCTGGTTTAGTCCTTGTTTTATCCTGGTTTAGTCCATGTTTAGTCCTGGTTTAGTCCATGTTTAGTCCTGGTTTAGTCCATGTTTAGTCCTGGTTTAGTCCTGGTTCTTTTTAGCTGCATGTGACTGAAAGGGTTTTATTCTGCACTTTTCTCTTTTAATGTTCTTTTTTTGATGATTATTTACATTTTGATTTGTTGTATTGTGATTTTAATGTTTCTTATTCTGTCAAACAGTCTGAATTACTTTGTGTATGAATTGTTCTCTACAAATAAACTTTCCTCATTATTAGTATTTCTTATTGTGATCTGAATAATAATACTTGGTAAAGCCTTGAACGTCAGCTAGACAAAATGCTGACCGTTAGCATCGTCGCATTAGCAGCAGAACAAACTTTTCTTTCTCAGCGTAAACAGAATCAGTGGCCTTACGTTTCCAGCCAGTTTCATCTGAAGGAACTCGGGCTGAAATGAGGCCAATTGTCCAACATAACCTTGTTTCTGAATCATCAAAGCGTTCCAGTTAGCAGCTCTTTGGCCCGCTTTCTGCTGGCTGACCACGTCACAACTCCAGAGCTGACCTTAAGTGGCTAATAGGACCATGTGACTGGACTTGAAAAGTATCTCAGAACAGCTAATTCAATAATCAAGTTAGAATTGTGCATGAAAACAATCTACACTAGGCATTAGCGCCGTTCCTGTCAGGTGACTCGGGTTTGGGCTGATGCGGCGCAGTTTTACGACTTCTTTCAGTGTGAGCGAATGTTTGTAAAAGGCCTTAATGTGGCGAAATGCGCTCACACTATCTACGGGTCATTCTGTCCACGTCTGTGTGTCGTCCATGGGAAGTTGGTACTAACTCAATAAAAAAAACAACCATTTTGTTTTCGAAAACCAAGATACCTCCTCTGTATCTGAGACTGGAGCTGGGTGGAGATTTGGGCTCCTCCCGTGCACACCTGGACCTAATCCACAATCAGCTGCACCTGGGGAGGACAAAGGGAGCCAGGACCTGACACTCAGGGCCAGATCGTTTTGTTATCTTCATGTCATGCTCCGGTGTTCACGTCTATCCACTAGTGATGGTGAGATGAAGCCCTTTGCTTTCTCCTCTGTATCTGAGACTGCAGCTGGGTCTTCCTCCCTAATTTTATAATTATCCATATAAGACAAACCTTCTTGGGAGTGACAAAGGGAAGTACTCTGACCTAACAGGGCCAAACTTCGTTTTGTTTTTTTCGCTGGTCACAGTGGGCGTGTACGTCACAGTCGCAAGAGAGGAGACAAGAGAGGAGAACGAGGGGACAAGAACAAGGGGGCGAGAACGAGGATTTTATAAGACAAGAGACGACAGAGAGGAGATGAGGAGTGAGGAGTCAACGGACGAGGAGACGGGGAGAGGAGACGAGGACGAGGAGACAGTGGGTGAAACGTCAGAGAGGAGATGAGGACGACAAGACAAGGAGACAAGAGAGGAGACGAGAACGAGGGGACAAGAACGAGGGGACAAGAACAAGGGGGCGAGAAACGAGGACGAGGAGACAAGAGACGAGAGAGGAGATGAGGATGAGGAGACGAGGACGAGGAGACGAGAGAGGAGACGAGGACGAGGAGACGTGAACCGAAACGAGAGAGGAGATGAGGACGACAAGACAAGGAGACAAGAGAGGAGACGAGAACGAGGGGACAAGAACAAGGGGGCGAGAAACGAGGACGGGGAGACAAGAGACGAGAGAGGAGACGAGAGAGGAGACGAGGACGAGGAGACGTGAACCGAAACGAGAGAAGAGATGAGGACGACAAGACAAGGAGACAAGAGAGGATACGAGAATGAGGAGACGAAAGAAGAGACAAGGACGAGGAGACGAAAGAGGAGACAAGGACGAGGAGACGAGAGAGGAGACAAGAGTGAGCAACAATGGGTTTGTCACAATGGGCGTGTCACAGGCGTGTACCGGTGGAGGTTAAACGGGTAAATCGTGAAAATGACGTCTTGAAAATAGTGGATTAAAGATTAAACAAACATGAATCACTCCAAATACAAATAGGTCTGATTTATGACCTGAAAATTGTTAAACTGAGAATAAAACATTTGCACGAACAAAAACCAAAAAGACATTGAAATGAAAGAACAGAGGTTGAACGCGGCTCTATGAACTTGTGCTGAGAGCAAATTGGAGACGGGACACTGGACGCCCCATTGACTCTAATTACACAATGACCTTTCCTGCACAAACTAGTCTCCGTAACCTCGTTCCCTGTTTATCTCTGAGTATTATTGTTTTCCAACGCCGCTGTTTTGCATAATTCACGACTCTGCATAGTTTAATGTGGTCAAACGCTCTGATTTGTGCCGAAAATGGGCTCTCCCACACAGATGTCGGCTCCGTTTGCTAACTGTGGAACATTATGTATTTATATCATTACCCTGGTGGAGTTCTGCCGCCACAGCACAAATGACGAATCACCTTCATTTCTCCAGTCGACCGAAAATTATAATATCACCAGCATGAAATAATAATGATGGTATCCATGTGCATACAGATGTAAAGACTCACGGAGAGGACGGTCAGAGCAGAGGCCACAGTCTGGACCAAAGAGAAAAGAGCAGAAAAAAATACACATGAAAGAATGTGACGAAGCCGCTACGAGCCGACCAGCGCGACGCCAAGAAATGTAGCATTTTTTGAGCTGACAAAGGTAAATGATCACATTTTTATACAAAGCTTTTTCACCTTCAAGGCTCAAAGCGTTTTACATCAAGGAACCACTCACCCGCTCACACTCACATTCATACACACAGACACTGGGGTGAGCTGGGTTAAGTGTCTTGCCCAAGGACACAACAACAGGATTCATTTGTGGGAGCTGGACTCGCACCTCCAACCTGTAGTTTAATTAACTCTATGGTTGTATTGTATAAATGGACATGGCTAACCTGCTAGCCGCCGCGTTCCAAACAGGAAGTGATCATGTCGCATTTCCTGCTCCATCGACTGTGGCTCCAATTCACTTTCTATTGAAAAACTGTGCCCCCTCTCTTTGTATCTGCTGCTGTCAGATTCGTCATTTTGGTCTTAAATGTGACTTTATGACTTTATTTATCTCTTTCCAGACATTTCTGTCTTAAGTCAAGGAAGCAAATCAAAACACACAAAAGTCTGAGGTCTGAGCTTATGGCGCCTCCCTCTTTTATACTAAACATTAAGAACTGCTGCTTTCACAATGCACACAGTAAAGAAATAAAAAAAATGAATTTATAATTTTCTTTTAATACAAACTTTTGAAACAGCTCAAAGTTCTACAATCTTTGATATTTTCATTTAACCTGTTCCACCCATTTACTCCATCAGCTGAAATACAGAGCTGTTTTACATTTGTTCTATTCCTCGGTTTTTGAAATACCTCATGCTCTCGAAGATTATAAACACTATCTCGATTTTAAAAAGATCTTGAATATGAAATGGTAATTGTTTAATGTTAATTTTATACATAAATTGTGCGGTTCTAATCTACCAGGTCCTTGAATTTCATTGTATTTTTTTGGATAAAAATTAATTAGTTTGAGTTCTGTGAGGGGTTTTATTCACAACTCGCATTGCTTGTTTTTGGACAGTAGTGATATGACTGGTATTAATAAATGTTCGTATTAACCCTCTACATTATCCTGGGGTTTTTATTTCACTATTGTGTCTGTAAATCAAGATATGAACATTAATAACAGACAAATCAGGAGCCTTCTTTCCCCGAGGTCGCTTTTGCTAGCGTTAGCAACAGGTTTGATTGACAGTGTTGCTAAGCCCAAGAGAAGGGGCGTTACCTTCAACAGCCTCGCTCCTGATTGGCTCTTTGGTTGCTATGATACTCACGGACGGATTTCCAAATATGAAACTCTGCTCCGAATTAGCCGCTATACCTGCTCTGACCTCGATGAGCTTCAGTTGGTCCACTTCTTTACACAGTCTGTGATTCAAACTAAAACATTTCTATATCCAAACATCTTCCCGTGTGTTTTAACGATGTGCTGGGTGAATCTGTGTAATGATCCTGATGTAAACAGATGTAACGTCTCTATGAACAGTCTCTGATTTATGGCCCACAAACCCAAACTACAGGAGAACGTTGTTTCTTCAGAACGAGCCCATTCTCATCAATAGTTTTCTTGTGAGAGTAACACTTCTCCAAACTTTGACATTCAGCTCGTCGGAGTTTTTATGTGCTTATGTAATGATTACCCTTCCTATTCCCCCTCCAGCATCTTGTCCTGTTGGGTCAGGTTTGGCTATATCCTTCCATAGGGGCCTCCAAACGTTAGCGCGCTGACAAAGGGCCTCATTCTCCGGTCCATCACTCTCTGGTCACTTAGCCTCGGGGCCCGTGGTCATCGCCTCAAACCCCGCCATTGTCTGGACGGAGCCACATATTAAACTTGCTCGTTTCATTGAGCTGCTGCAGGAATTCCTTTGCTGGGTCAGTCGTATGTGTACATGGTTTGGACACACATTTGAAACAAAGCGAGCAGTCAAGGATAATATTGAGGAAGTTACATACATTTCTAGTTTTGCAGCATATGTCAGATGTCTTTTATGATGGTGACACAGACTCACGGAGACACTGGCGGCTTGTGCATCCACTCATCCAAAATATTTCCTTGCATATGTAATGGTTTGCACTTTATTAGGAATTCTGGATTTTCCCCGCCGGGAATGTCAAAGCCTGACAGGACTAAGAGAGCTTTCTATGCCCAGCTACAATCAACAATGATCACAAAGAGCAAAACTCATCTGAGTGTGCTCGGACTTCTGGGACTTCTGGGAATGTGAACAAGGTTGGTGCTCGTTTTCCTGGGGTGTTATTCCTTATTTCAGTGTTTATTTGTCCATAAACTAACCTATGATTTAAAGCAAAAAAAATAAAAAAAAAACCCCACACAGTCAAACAAGCCGATTTCATCTCCAACACCGCCTCTATTTTTTGTAGTTATCTTTTACTACTTAAAAAGCCAAATGGATTTGATGGAGAGCCTCATCACTTGTGTATCCCTCCACTGCAGGTGTTTGAGGGACTATTTGACCTACACTACAGTAGAACAGTTGCAGTAGAACAGTTGCAGTAGACAGTAGAACAGTTGCAGTAGACAGTAGAACAGTCACAGCAGAACAGTTGCAGTAGACAGCAGAACAGTCGCAGTAGACAGCAGAACAGTCACAGTAGACAGCAGAACAGTCGCTGTAGACAGTAGCACGGTTGCAGTAGAATGGTCACAGTTCTTTTGAGACTACACCTTAGTTTGACTTTGCGCTGCGCACACCTGGAGCTGACCTATGAAGTTGGAGCTCATGAAAATACAATGACACCGGTGCTTTGTGTCACAGCACCAGATACACGTGCACATTACACTACAGGTTAACACATGGAGTAAAGGGCTTAGCTGGCATGAGTTAGCCTCATTTAGCACACTAGCTGCTAGCCTATTTAGCATCACCTGCACAATTATCATCCATTTAACATGAAAAATACATTTTTATTTCTCAAAGTGGTGAACTCGGCCTAAACTAAGCTCGTGCAGCCACATTTAACTTCATCAGCGATAACACTCTATAATCATAACACATGCTATAATCATAACACATGCTATAATCAGACTTATATGGCTATAATCACAACATTTTACACATGGTGATCAACTGCTTCAGTCACAGCTGCCCTGGGACCAGTGACTCTTGAAGTGTCCTTCATTCTGTGCCTGTGGGCTCTGCCTGTGGATGTGAGTGCGTCTGAAACATGGACTCGGTGACATTATAAAATATATTTCGTGGTTATTCATATCTGAAAAGCGTGACAGTACAAACAGATGCACATGTGGCATTTCCCTGATGAGCGTCACACTGTGTTTTTTGTCCAGTCCAGACTGAAGTGAACCTCGTCCTGAGATTCCTCTGAGTTCATCGCATTAATCACTCTGTAAACATTCAATTTATTTCAAAGACGCTCCGAGTTTCCTTAAATTGTATTTGCTGAAACCAGAGTCATCTGATTCTTCTGTGCGGCTCTAATGATGAGGTCAGCTCAGAGTGACCACCTCTGTCTGACCGGCACATGAGCGGCAGCTGTTGTGTTATCGCTGCTGTTTTACACTAATGCAGTAAAGGTTAGATCCCACTTATTTATCTCAGACTAAGTAGTAAAGTAAATGTCATTAGGCTGCCACGGCTAAAATTAGAGTGAGTCGATGAGAGCTGCTGGGAAGGACACAGGGCTATTTTAACAAACCCTGTTTATTGTCCAACCTGATCCTGAAGAGACTTTGAAATGTGAAAGTGACACATGCATCCTGGTCTCCATTTATATCAGGTACAGTGTAATACTAACACATGTCGTTTGATTGGTTTTCATATTTTATTACAGTTTGAAGTCTATAAGCTGCTAATGAAGATCAACAAATACGACGTGAGCTATGAGAGAGCGACCGTTTCACTAAAAAATTTAAATCTCCACAGTGCACTGAAGGACACAGGACACAGAAACGTGGAATAAGTGAGTGTGACGTCACCACAAATGAAGAAATTCCAACTGCAAGTATCATAGCAACCAAAGAGCCAATCAGGAGCGAGGTTCCTGTCCACACTGCTGGTTTAGCACATTCTAAGACCAAAATGACGAGTCTGACAGCAGTAGAGGGGACACAGTTTTTCAGTGTAAAGTGAATTGGAGCCAGAGTCGATCGAACAGGAAGTGCACACATGATCACTTCTTGTTTGAGTGGCAGATATCAGCTCAGAAAGTCACCATGTTTGAGCTTTTAATGATATAAAGCTGCTCTAAAGGAAGGCGATGAGTTTTCTAACACATTTGGACCAGTTTTGTTGTGTTTATTGTGTTGTAAAGACTTTAATGTTACTATCAGTCTCTACAGTGGCATTGGGAGATCAGCAAAGACTCACAAACAAAGTGTGACTCTCTGGGTGGACCTCCAGTTCTTGTCAACATAAACTTGAGCTGCTGCGGGTTGCCGGTTGTGGGTCTTGTCCCCGGTGTATTCTCGGCGCTCACATGAGGATGACATGAGGAGTCTGGTTTCACTATAAAATTAGTCTGACATTGATGAGGTCACAAATGGCTCAGTGTGTGGTCCGCTCCACAGTTGCCTCAGTGTCACTGCTCATCTCTGTGGGACCAGGACAACAGCCATGACACATGCCAGGCTCTGCGTGTGCTTTTGATCACACAAACACATCATAATGCAACTCTGATTTGAAACTGTTTACTATTTGAGACTGGTCCCATGAGTACAGCTCAGAAGCCCACCTCAGCGGTCATCACCAAAACACAACGCCGCTCTGCCCTGACCGTGCCGCTATGGACTTGAATCTCCATAATAACGTTTAACATCAGCGAACAAAATGATGAAATATTTTAACTCTATGTTTATGGTCTAGAATCTGATTTTAAACCGCAATAATTACACAGTCATGGGTCAGGATCATAGAAAGTATAAATAAATGTAGATAGCTAACCTGCTAGCTGCTGTGTTCCAAAAAGGAAGTGATCATGCACACAATTCCAACTCCATCAACTCTGGCTCCAATTCATTTTCTGTGTAAAAACTGTCCCGTCTCTCTCTGTAACTGCTTCTGTCAGACTCGTCATTTTGGTCTTAAATGTTCGTATTAACCCGCTCTACATGATCCTGGGATTTTTATTTCACTATTGTGTCTATGGGCAGAAAGGGGAGCGTACTTTCAACAACCTTGCTCCTGATTGGCTCTTTGGTTGCTATGATACTTGTGGTTGGAATTCCAAATATGAACTCCGCTCCAAATTAGCCGCTATACCTGCTCTGGCCTCGACGAGTTTCATTTGGAGCTGACGCTGTGGGTGACGTCACACTCACTTAGTCCACTTCATTACACAGTCTAAGGTCGGGATACAGCAGAGGTGCAAGCAGAAATTAGCAAAACAGTTTTCAAGCGTTGAAGGCAGGACGATATAGGATTAAACATAAATGTTTCATTATCGCGTTTAGTGAGTCTGTGTTGTCAATATGCCCAGAGTGAATAAATATGTCTGAGATGTGCAGTCCTGGTCAGGAGCTGGTGCAGAGCTGAGAGTTGTAGCTCCTTCGTGCTCTGATCATTTGTTTCGTGGCTGAAGGTCTCTGTTGACCGTCGTGGAGCTGCTGTAGTGGTGTTGTGGTGGTGTTCAGGTGTTTATGATGGTTGGTGGTGGTGGAGTGTGGAGGTGTGGTTGTATCTGGTGGTGCTCTGATCATTTGTTTCGTGGAGGTCTCTGTGACCATCCCGGAGCTGGTGTAGAGCTGTGCGGTGGTGTTATGGTGGTGTTTAGGTGGTGTTCATTTGTTTCTGTGGTGCTGTGAGTTGTATCTCCGTCCTGCCATCATTTGTTTCGTGGCTGAAGGTCTCTGTTGACCATCATGGAGCGGTGTAGAGTGTTGTGGTGGTGTTTAGTTGGTGTTATGGTGGTGTTGTGATGGTGTGTGGTGCTGTGAGTTGTATCTCTGTCCTGCTCTGATCATTTGTTTCTTGGCTGAAGGTCTCTGTTGACCATCATGGAGCTGGTGTAGAGCTGTTGCGGTGGTGTTATGGTGGTGTTTAGGTGGTGTTGTGGTGGTGTGGTGCTGTGAGTTGTATCTCCTTCCTGCTCTGATCATTTGTTTCTCGGCTGAAGGTCTCTGTTGCCCGTCGTGGCCGGGCTAAATGAAGAGGTGCAGGAGGATGGATGTGAGCGTGCTCAGTGAGAGATTGGCGGGATGAGATTTTTCGCTCTTTCCTCAGCTCCGTCGTTCGCTGCCCTCTGTCAGATGGATGATGTGCAACGGAAATATTATTTGTTCTGTTTTCACTGTTGATTCTGGCTTGTCTTTTTCAGTGCTGCTCTCTCAATTTTCCAAACACAGACGCAGACGCAAAACAAAATCTATTTATATTTGTGTGGTGTAGATCTGTAGATTAGACCAAAGCACTTCAACACTTCAACATCTCATTTTGAGTAATTTAGATAAAAGAGAAATAGTCACATTTTATATAACACTTTTCCACCTTCTTTTTTTGTACCGCTGGGAAAATGTTTTTTATTTTTAACGAACGTCTGTGACTCATTATAGACACAAATGTTCTATTTAAATGCTGTGTTCTGTTATTGCAGTTCATATTTTTAACAGTATTGTAGATTTAAAACACTTTTTGCATATTTCTGTTTTATGGTTTGGTTTCAGTATCATTGTTTATCGTTTATATTTAGTTCAACGATTTATCAAACTTTAAATTTTCTTATTGTGACAGGCCGAAGTGGATCTGATGCTCGACCAAAGATGTTCATGTCAAGAGCGGGAATCAAACCACCAACCTTCAGATCTGTGGACAAACCCTCTACCAACTGAGCCACAGTCCCCCTGTTTGTTCTCGTCACTTTACAGCTCTGACATGACATTATAACACATAAGCAGTGCAAGACTCTGGCATTTATACATAACAAACTTTTGTAGATTTGGGTTTTTATAATGAGATTTAATTTTTTTTAGACGCTGCACTCGGAGGATGACTGATGTTGTGATCTGTGAGCGTCGCTGGATCTGTGACTGAAAGAGGCCACTGAAGGTCAAAGGTCAGATCAGAGCCTAAACACTTCACTGCTGTTAAAAGGACGAGGTCGCCACGTTTGTATTGATCCTGTGTCACGTGTAATATACAATTAAAGAGCATTTTACTGTTGCAGTAAATGTGATAAAAGACGGGGTTTTTGGGGGGTTTTGTCCGTGACCCTCGGCGTGGAGCTGCTGAACGTTCAGATCCACAGCAGACGAGTGACAGTTTAGGGCAGTGCTCATGTTCTTAAAGATGTTCTGTGTTTAAACATGAGCTCATTAAAGATGTTCTGTGTTTAAACGTGAGCTCAGAGCGTTCTGTGGAATGTGTGAGGCGCAGATGAAGAGTCATGTGATCACTGCTGTCAGATCATCTCATTTACAAAAATGTTCTGTATGTGCTTCAGTTATGTGGCCAGCTGCTCCTCCTCCTCTGTTCTCCACAGTGATGTGTCTTAATGTCACTCTGTAACGTTCAGTGAATTCACTCATTTCAGCCAAACACTCTGACTCTTCCAAGCCGGTGGCTCTCCGGAGCCGAGAGCCGGCGGCTCCCCGGAGCCGGGAGCCGGCGACTCCCCGGAGCCGGGAGCCGGCGACTCTCTGGAGCCGAGAGCCACTGTCCCTCCAGAGCCAGTGGCTCCTTATGGGGAACGCTGCTTATTTAGTGTTCAGTGGTATTTAGGAAACACTGCTCACTCAACTGCAGATCATCTGTGTGTGTGTGTAGTTTAGAGGGTGTGATGTGTGTGGTTGTTGTGAGTGTGTGTAGTTTTAACACTGAAGTAATGGCAGGGGTCAGCAGCGACAGGGACAGATCCTGAGCTCCTCTGTGCTGTGCATCCTATGCTACAGTACAACACTACTATATTACTACAGTACTACATTACTACATGTGTAAATCCTGCATGTTGGTGACATGGAGCGGACTCATGGACCAGGGCGAGTGATGTGCAGATGTGTGGGTCAAACGTGTTAAACTGATCTGACCGTGAGTCCGGCCTCATCTCGTGCAGAAGTTCATGACATCTGTTCGTCTCTTCGTCTCTTTGTCTCTTTGTCTCTTCGTCTCTTTGTCTCTCCGTTCTTTGTCTCTCTGTTTTTTCCTGCAGATGTTGATCATTCTTTTATTTCTCTGATGTAGAAGATGAACATTTGGACATATCCAGAGCAAACAGCCTGTTCTTCTGTTGGTGTTTACACATTTATTTGCAGTAATGTTCTTTTAAGAAATGAATTAGCACCAGCTTCTGTAATGGCCCTAACACTGTTTACTGTTACTATCTGTACAAAACAAACACTTAAGTCTTGGAGTTTTTCATTTTCATCTATTCCCAGACGTAATGTAACACAGTGCAGGCCATTTGAATAAGACGATGTTGTGCTCCTGCTGCAGCCTCATAAAGAGACACTGAGAATGTTCTATGCAAATGTTTGGAGTATTAGCATACACAGTCGTAATTAAAGCATAATTAGAGAGACAAATGGAGCTGTGCGGCTCTGAGCTCCACACTCGGATCATCATCCTGTTTAGGACAAAACACAGTTATATGGAGCAAATGCAGACGGAAACACGTTTATATGGAACAAGTCCAGCTGAAAACGGGTTTATATAGAACAAACAGGGTTTATATAGAACAAATGCAGCTGAAAACTGAAAATGGGTTTATATAGAGCAAAGTGCAAAAAGCTATGAAAAGTGCAGCTGTTTATATATAGAGTGAGTGCAGCCGAAAACGGGTTTATATAGAGCAAGTTCTGTCTGCTGCATTCACTATTATTTTGGCTCTGGAAAGAAAATAGGTGTCAGAGAGCTACGGACTGAGAGAAGAGGAGGAAGAGGAGGAGAGACTGAGGGAGAGAGTGAGGGAGGAGGAAGAGAGAGACAGAGAGAGAAGAGGAGCTGGGAGAGAGGAAAGAGAGAGAGTGGGAGAGAAAGGGGGAAAGAGAGGGGGAGAAGGAGACAGAAGGGGAGAGAGAGGAGAGAGAGGAGGAGGGAGAGAGCTGGTGTGGGACCGGGACAAATGAGTGTGGAAAATGAGAGTGTGGAAATTGGAGAGGGATTAGCGCCGACGATAATGAAGCAATTAAAGAGTAAGCGCTCAGCACTCAGGTGCCTTTACTGAGCGCGCTCACTCCAGCTGCTTCACACGCCTCAATGCAAATATATCCCCAAAGGTGAAGACGGAAACACTGTGTCCGAACATCACACACAACCTGACGAGAAGTACACACACATACACACATCACACACACAACCTGACGAGAAGTACACACACATACACACATCACACACACAACCTGACGAGAAGCACACACACACACACATACACACATACACACACATCACACACACACAACCTGACGAGAAGCACACACACACACACACACACACACACACACACACACACACACACACAACCACACACACACACACACACACACACACGCATCACACACACACAATCACACACGCACACACACATACACACAAACACACACACAACCTGACGAGAAGTACACACACATAAACAGTCACACAACACGGTCACATCTGTTCACTCAAACACTCATGTCTCTGTTGCTGCTGCTCATGTTTGAATCACACAGAAAATACTAAAACTGACCTGAGCTTTGGGCAATGACAAAGGATCAAGATCACAGATACAAGCCGTCAAAATGAGTCTCCTCCACAGGGAGGAGCTCGGAGTAGAGCTGCTGCTCCTCCACATCGAGAGGAGCAGCTGAGGCTCAGGTATTTGTCCCAGACACCTCCTGGACGCCTCCCCAGGGGTTGTTCATGTTCCACCAAAAGGAGGCCTCAGGGAAGACCCAGGACAGAACAGAGGGACTGTGACTCAGCTGCTTGAGAACGCCTCGGGGTCCCCCTGGAGGTCCTCCAGGAGATCCCCTGGAGGTCCTCCAGGAGATCTCCCTGGAGGTCCTCCAGGAGGAGCTGGAGGACATGTATGTGGAAAGGGAAGTCTGAGTCTGCTCAGACTGCTTCCTGCTGCCTGAAATGAAGCAAAGAAACTGGATGAGGAGGATCATACTCCAATTTTAACATGATTCACAAAATACAAGTAAATGAGGGAACTTTGATTTGCCCAGCTGCATAAACACATCCACGAAACTCTGTAGAACAGACACTTGTACAACACGAGGACAGGCTTTAGCAGCTCTGGGACAGAAGCAGTGAGTCCTCTGTGTTTAACCTGTTATATTGTTTTTGTGAAAGTGAAAGTAAAATCTAGCAGAGCTTTGACGTGTTTAATGGAGGTGTCTGTTTTATCAGTTAGTCTAAACAGCGTTTGTTGAAGTTAAATGAGTTTGTGCTGTAATCGCATGTGTTTATCACATTGATAAACATTATAAAGTTTTAATGCTGTGACTAAATTAGACCCTGAACATCTCGGCCCTGGTGTCACATACCGACTACAGTCTGTATATTTATCTCTGGACACGACTAACCTGTCGGCCGCTGTGTTCCAGAGAGGAAGTGAGTGTGAGCGCACTTCCAGCTCCATCAACATCAACTCTGCTCCAGATCGTCCCTGTAGCTGCTCTGGCCTCGATCAGCTTCATTTGGAGCTGAACACTGTGACGTCACACTCACTTAGTCCACTTCTTTATACAGACTGAGACCTACTCAGCTTTTGACCTGCAGATACAGCAGTGTGTGTATGTGTGTGGTGTGTGTCTGTGTGTGTAGTGTGTGTGTGTGTGTGAATGTGTGTACATGTGTGTGTATATATGTGTGTACATGTGTGTAGTGTATCTGTCTGAGCTGTAAGTAAACAGAATTACTGCAGATTAGATGTTCAGACCATTATCTTGATTTGACCTAAACTTGTTTAATAGCAAAAGACGAAGTTAAAATCTGTCAACCGGACAAATCGTTGTAGGAGTGAAGACGTTTCGCTGCTCATCCAAGCCGCTTCTTCAGTTCTGATCAGATTACTGGTGGGCACTGCCTTATATCTATCTGCAGGGAGGGGCTAATTACGCTGAAACTGTAAACAAGTATTGTCTCTAGTTTCAGCTGGAGCGACCCTACTGCTATGGATCAGACCTGGACAACTGAGGGTTTATATAAATCAGACGTGTTCTACAAAATCACCTCAGATGTTTAACTGTGTTCTAGCACAGACACGGGCAAACTACGGCCCGGGGGCCACACACGGCCCTTTGGGTTTATTAATCCGGCTGAATGTAACCAAATTATATTAAAATAGAAAAGGGTAAATCTTATTCAATTTAGCGTTTTAGCACGTGATAAAGCTGAATGTGAGTTTTTCTGCTGTGTTTATGGAACTGAAATTATATATTAACTTAATTTAATGCATTTGGAAAACAATTTGTCCAATGAGTCTTGCAGATTCAGGCTTTGCTCCATGTTACAGGTCAAATCTCTAATGTCATTAAACACATATATATATCCTGGCCCCGCCCCTCTGTCATATTTAGACCCACTGTGGCCCGAGTCAAAAAGTTTGCCCACTCCTGGATTAGTCGTTTCTTCTCATTGAGCCTGTATTTGGAGTGATTCATGTTTGAGTGAATCTTTAATCCACTGTTTTCAAGACGCCATTTTGTCGATCTGCCCCCGTTGCACCGAACGCACTTCCTTCTCCAGTTTTATTTTCTTAATCGCTGATACTCGTCGGATTTGGCAGCGTCGTGTCGTCATAAAAAAAAAAAAAAAATGCTGGAGAGAGAAACGTGAGGAGAGAGGGTGGAGGTCGGGGATGTGGCGTTGCCAGACATGGTTTGGGGTAATAAAGCCCCTCTCAAAGTCAACAGTTCAGAAACTCCTTTGTCCTCCTAAAAGAGATTTTAATTTTTAACACAAACTTTCACTTAGGTATGCATGAACTTTGGTCAGATCCAGAGACATGTGTATAAAGGGCTGTAATGGATGAGAGTGATGGGCTGGGGGCTCCATCTCTCTCCCTGCGTCTCCTTTTGGCCCTTTGATCGAAGACGGCCTCATGTAAGTTTAATTTGGAGTGATGTATGCGGCTGTGACGAGCTCTGGCGTTTCAGGCTGCGGAGGGACTGAGGGGTAAAATTAGGCCAGTGGAGGTGTTATAAGAGTCGGACATATTGAAAAGAAATTATGTCGATATTTTTGGCGTGTACATGAGAGTCAAAAGTTTGGACTCAGCGTCTGGTCCAGTGCACAGGGCATCTGACTTGTTCTGTTGTATCAGTGGTTTATAAAGTGTTTTTCCCTCGTTTAATCACCTTTATATGAGCTCCTAAAGCACATCTCATGAAGCACATTGAGATGGGACTTTGTTTCTTGTCGTGTTTCGCTGCAGCAGAGCCTCATCGATGGTTCAATCTCATCTGTATCTTTTGTTTTAGTTCAGTAATGTCCCGTATCTTCTTTACTCGACATCTTTAACACAGCCGCATAGAAACAGATCCAGACTTCATGGACACTCTGTATATTTTCTGTGTTTTATTTTCTTGTTTCTATTTTTTACATGTGTAATTTACAAGCAGATATATGAAGTAACATATATGGAATTATGTAACAAAGAGAAAAAAGTTAAATAAGTAAACTAGATGTGATTTATATGTTACATTCAGATCCTCAGAGTGTCGTCTCTTTGTTTTGTGGAGCTCAAACCTTTTCTTTCTCTCAATGACGTCTCTGAGATGGTTTCACTTCACAGCTGAGTCAGGGTCAAAAAATGAGAAAAGTGTAAAACAGGGTCAAAGCAAAGGGTGAATAATAGTTATTTTGAGTTATTTTGAGTTCCACATCTGTCGTTCACAGTTTTGATGCTTCAGTGTGAATAAATATAGAAATAAACTAGAAACTGACCTGGAAAAAGTTCTGACTGACGTGTCCCTGTAATGATCCGAAGCTATTTTGAAAATCCAACAGAAATGTGCACAAAAGGGTCTTTAAATATATTCTATTTATAATCATATTTTGATGTGTAAGTGCCGACAAACATATTATTCTTTAGATCACACTGTTTGTCATGAAATATCCAAAAGGTAAAAGCACAAATGTTGAACCTGATTTTTTTTATGAGTGACTCGACCCAAGAACTTCACATATTACGTCACACATCTACATTTGAACTATTTTCATTTTATTTTGCCCCGTGTGTATGATTATTGCCTGTAGAACGAGGTGATGCCTGAAAAACAGCAGTAAGACAAATACAAACACCCACAGAATCCAGAATGATGATGATTTTAAATGTTTGTTTGAAAGATTAAAGCTCCTGTGACAGGTCGACTCCTCATTTCACTAAAACACATTTAAGATCATTATATTTATGATTTTACAAAAAAATTATAATAAAATAAAAAAATATATTTAAATTTTTCCGAGTTTGTCCATTTTTTAGGCTTCAGATTTTACTTCCTGGTTGGAAATCATGACATCACACCAGGGAACTCCGGTGTTACCGAGCAAAAGTGTGATCCAAAACTCCTCTAATGTCACAGAGGTGATTATAGACAAATACAAATATCAGAAAACACATTTACTTTGTTGAAATCATGTTTAAAGTGTCAGAAAAATATGTTTCTTGTGCCGAACGTTTGAACAGATTTGACTAATGACCTCATCAGTGTGATGATGCAATTTTCCACATATTTTTCACCTTTTCTTCACAAACTGCTTCTTGATTTGTGTAAAACTATAATTTATAACAGGTTTAATCCACCAGATTAAGTCAGAATTAGAGAAACGTTACAACCACTTTCAGTTTTTTTCATTTAAAAGTCTCTTTAGCCTCTATGCTGCAGTATAAACAATAATATTCAACATCCAGGTTTTACTTTTATAATCAAAACTACATTCACAAAATTATAAAAAATTCAATATCATGTCAGCGGTGATATTTGTACTCAAGTACATTTTACAGTGTGTACTTTTAACTTTTACTTGAGTACATTTGAGAGCAGTATCTGTACTTTCTACTCCACTACATTTTTGAACTGGACTGAAAAGTAAAACTATTTTTATTATTGTGTGAGAGCTGCTGAAAAGGCTGAGGGTTTATTTTTAACACGATCAGAATTTAAACAAAACAAAAATAAACAAATAAAAACAGAAAAAAGAAAAAACATCGATTCAGTTGTTTCTGTTGAACAAAATTCAGCTCAAATCTTTATCAAAATCATCACATTTGAAGCTTTATAAGACTCAAAATCTGTGAGAAATACTTTTACGTTTTACTCTTTAAATCATCATCATCAAGCAGATTTTTTCATGCGATACTTTTACTTGAGTATTTATTTTTTTTGCTCCGATCTGTAGTTTTACTTAGGTAACAAAACTGAGCACTTCTCCCACATCTGTTTATGATTTTTTATTTTATTTTATTTTTTTGGTAAAATATCATAAAAACACAAAAATTGTCTAAACCAAACAATTTATTTATTTATTTTCCAGCATATACACATTTTAGTATAATTTCTGCTCAAGTAGCATAAGCCCTTTGCTAATTCAACCCAAACAGATGAATAATATTATGTCGTCGTGTGTTTGAGGTTTGGAGACGGTGTTGACAGGGGAGCAGCTGTATCGTGGAGCGTTTTGTCGGCGCTGTCATGTTTAAATAGGATTAATGAGAGTGAGTGGGCCCATAGTCATCCTGCAGTCTCACACACGGCTGATTTACACTCACACGCTGGGCCCCGGCTCATGCCACGGTGGCCCACAACAATGTGCAGGGGCGGGCCGCTCGCTCACGTCTGAATGGGAGGAGAGCGACCAGCCCCGGCCCTCCCCGCTCTTGTCTTCTTTCAAATGAAGTGGCTAAGAGCTAAATCAATGTTTTTAGTGTCCCTCATCAGCGTCTCATTGTCCAGAGCA
Organism: Periophthalmus modestus; assembly: GCA_019594935.1. Lineage (NCBI taxonomy): Eukaryota > Metazoa > Chordata > Actinopteri > Gobiiformes > Gobiidae > Periophthalmus > Periophthalmus modestus. The sequence continues at coordinate 6,338,611 of JAIEZT010000007.1, read as the reverse complement.
GATTGAAAAGGTTTTGATGAGCACGGCTGTCGCTGCGCCATGTCTGTTTGTGCAAATACAACAAAGATAAGCAAGGATTTTAAAGGAGGATTGTCTGTTTAGAGCATAAACTGTGTAAAGAAGCAGCTCATCGAAGCTAGAGTAGTTATCATTGTCCCCCTGCTATATCACAGTTCACCTTTCGTGGTCTCGCTGTTTCGTGTATTTTTTTGTGCAATTTTACATGCTTTTTACAGCGTATGAACTTGCATTGTGTTCTGCGTCCTGATTGGCTGAGGGACTGTAGACCATTGTCCATCAGTCTCCTCCGTGTCTCCTGTTCAGTACAGAATGTGTTCAGACAAATTTACATAAATGTTGGATCACAGTGTGACTCTGAAGTGCTGTATGTTTGCAAGTTTTCTCCCCGACAAAACCCACAATGTCGATGAAACGTTCTGCACCGACAAAGGCACCGACGAAGGTTTGAACTTTGAGAGAGTTTAAACAAGAGAGAAATGTGAGAAAATGTTAATGCCTGCGTGAGAAAAGTGTATAAAGTGTGTGGTGAGGGGTTTACAGCCGCAAAACATATAGAATAAATGTAAAAAATAAAGCTGATACTTCATGGATTTCGCCTATTGCGGCTTATTTTTGGAACGTAACCCCCACCATAAACCAGGGACCAGTGTATTAATGTTTATATCTTGATTTACAGACACAATAGTGAAATAAAAACCCCAGGATCATGTAGAGGGTTAATACGAACATTTAAGACCAAAATGACGAGTCTGACAGCAGCAGTTACAGAGAGAGGGGACACAGTTTTTACACAGAAAGTGAATTGGAGCCAGAGTCGATGGAGCAGGAAGTGCGCCCATGATCACTTCCTGTTTCTATTGCTTGGCTACCAGGTTAGATATGTCCATTTATATAAACAGTCTGTGGTTTAGGGGTTGGCTGTTGTAGAATTACCTCCATCCTCCGTTTATTCTGCATAATGTGGTTGGATTTGTTGTGATCACAGACACAAAGATGAAACCCAGAGACTTAACGAGGTTCTGCAAATGTGCACACGCTAAACTGTGATGAGGTCATTAAACAACACACGGAAATGAGAGTAATTACATGTAGATGCAGGTCGTGTGGGGCAGGAGGAGCTTAGACGATTGTGTTGATGATCAGAGGTTTGGAGCCAGAATCTTGTCTTTTTTTACTGATGAGCCAAAGCAAGAGGTCAAAGCTTCTCACTAAAGCAGTGTTTTTAAAGCCAAAGTTTCAGATAAACAGAGATTATGAAAACTTCTCATTGACATCCGCATCTCATCATCATTCTCATCCCATTGTCATCATCTCGTCATTATTATCATCATTGTCTCATCATTGTTCAGGGTCTTATCATCATAATTATCTTGCCATTATCATCGTCACATTATTATTGTCCTATCACCTCGTCGTCATCGTCTCACATTGCCTCACCATCATCATTGTATCATTGTATTATCATCATCATCTCATCATTGTTTCATCTTTGTATCATCATCATCATCCCATCGTCTTATCATCGTCGCCTCACAGCGTCTCCTCAGTGTGATCGTACCATCCCATCATCATTGTATCATCATCGTTGCCTCATCATCGTGTCATAATCTCATCATCATCATCATCATCATCGTCTCAGTCTCATCATTGTCGTCTCATCATCATTATCGTCTCACATGGCCTCATTGTCCCATTGTATCATCATCTTCATCTCATCATCATCATCTCACATCGTCTGATAATCGTCTCATCGTCCCATCGTATCATCATCGTCCTCAGCTCACATCGTCTCATCGTCGTCTCATCGTCGTCTCATCGTCGTCTCATCGTCGTCTCATCGTCGTCGTCTCATCATCATCATTATCACTCCATCATCATCTCATCGTCCCAATGTATCATCATTGTATCATCATCATCATCACCACCTCATCATCATCATTATTGTCCCCTCATCATCATCGTCGTCCCCCGGTGGCGTGCAGCTCCACAGCTCTCATTTTGATGCAGGGCAGAGGGGAACCGGCCCGGGCAGATGAATAGTGAGTGGTATTCATCAGGCCACAGGGAAGCGCCGGCCAAGATCCAATTATATCTATTCATTAAGTGATAATGATATCATGGTCTTTTAACTGGGAAGAAAAGGCAGCGTAATTGAATAATAACAGTTGTACAATCCCAGAGGATTGGACCCCCCTCTCCGGCATCGCCCGCACTGCACAGGCTCCTGACACGGTGACCCCCCCGAGGGGAGGGAGCAGGGGGACGGGCCGGGAGAATGAAGAGCCAGGATTGATGGAATTCTATTACTCTCTGATAGATTTATTATGAAGGCCTGAGTGGACTCTCTGCACCACTTTGTCACTCACACTAATCAGCCCCCATGCCCCTGCCCCCCTCTCCTCCCGTCTCCAAAGACAAGGTTAGCTGCTGTCTGACAGGCAGACACGACGGGTGGCCATTTTGGATCCCAGTGTGGAGAGAGATCGGTGCGGCAAATGGACCAGCTGAGCTCCGCTGACCTCCGGTGTGAGGCCTTCATTTGTTTATTAATGGAGGAGCATGTGCAACAGCATAAGGCCATTCAGGGAGAATGGCCCCACAAGTGACGAGCTGACGCTGTGTGAAAACACACTAAGCACGCACCGAGAACATGCAGAGAACAGAACGAGAACACGAACACACCGAGAACACACCGAGAACACACTGAGAACACACCGAGAACACATTGAGAACATGATGGAGAATCTGCCTCAGATCTGCCTTCTGTCCACTTTCCAACACACGCAATTCAAGATGGCAGACGGAGTTATCGGTTTAAATAACAGCTGAAGAACCTTGAGACTGAATTCTTGTTGTGTGAAGATCATGGGAGTAATCATGAATTTCGCTTTTTAAAGGGCCCATATTACAGTGTTCAAACGGCCTATGTTACGCAATAGGCTGAGTTCTTCTCTTACGCTGAAAACACTGTTCCACCTTGTGATGTAATCATGTGATAATACAGGAAGTGCTCCACTGTGTTTGTAAACTCCACACACCTTCACTAAAATCATTTGGATGATGTTTTCAGACCTGGATTTGCTGATTGTCGTTACTGAACTAAAGGTAAAAGGAGCTGTTAACTTGAAAACTACCACTTCATGACATCACAAGGTTTTCTGATCTGCGTAGAACTAGACAGAGACACATTGAGAAATTATTAATCTTAAGTCTTTGTTTCCCATGTTAGCCACACACTGTGGACGATCATAGACCATGTGCTTTTGTTTTCTCGCTCTTGTTCACTAAGCCAGGCTAAATATTTAGCAGCTTCATGGATATAAATAACTGATGTCACACAACGGAGCACGGCATCTCTGCTTTTACTAAGGTTTGGTACTCGCGTTTGTGTATCCGAGAAGACAATAATGTTTAGGCTGAGGGCACTGCAATTAACAGAAGAAAACAGCTGCATGCATACATCCAAGTCTGCTTCCAATTAAAAAGCAATTGTGAACAAGTACAACACTGGCTGGTGTTTACTCGTGGTGAGAGCGAGTGGTAAACACAGTGATGGAGGCCTGCAGAGTGATTCAGACGACTCTCTGCTCGTCTCTTATGGAGCATTTTTGATTTGTTCACATGTGTTTTACCTTTTATTTCTGTCCCTGTTTCTGTCTCTGTGTGACGTCACCCACAGCCTTCAGCTCCAAATGAAGCTCTGACAACAAGTATCATAGCAACCAAAGAGCCAATCCAGAGCCAGGCTGTTGAAGGTAATGCCCCGTCCCTTAGCAACGCTGTCAATCAAACCTGTTGCTAACGGTGGCAGGAGCGACCTCAGGGAAAGACGGCGCCTGATTTGTCTGTTATTAATGTTCATATCTTGATTTACAGACACAATAGTGAAATAAAAACCCCAGGATCATGTAGAGGGTTAATACGAACATTTAAGACCAAAATGACGAGTCTGACAGCAGCAGTTACAGAGAGAGGGACATGGTTTTTTTCAAAAGACAAAAAAAAAAAAAAAAAAAAATTAAAAAAAGCAAAAAATAAATAAATAACGAAACTAAAACAAAAAAAAAAAAAAAAAAAAAAAACAACTCAAACTAACTTAAAAAAAAGAAAAACCCTCAAGATAACAAAAATAAAAATATCAACTCAAAATAATCTTTAAAAAAAAAACATCAACGAAAAGTCAAAATAACTCAAAAAACCTCAAAAAATAAATCAACTCAAAATAACTAAAAAACAAACAAACCCCAACAACAAAAATTCAAAACAACTAAAAAAAACAAAAACAAACAACAACCTCAAATGAACTCAAAAATAAACTGCAAAAATATATAAATAAATATATATAAATTAAAAATAACTAAAAAAAAAAAAAAATAAATAAAAAAAAAAACAAACAACTCAAAATAACTAATACAAACATGAACCCAGGATCATGTAGAGCGGGTTAATACAAACATTTAAAACCAAAATGATGTGTCTGACAGCAGCAGTTACAGAGAGAGGAGACACAGCTTTTCAATAGAAAGTGAATTGGAGCCAGAGTCGATGGAGCCGAAAGTGCGCTCATGATCACTTCCTGTGCGGCGGTTAGCAGGTTTGCTATGTCCATTTATATGTAAACAGACTACAACCTGGAAGGAGACGGCCTGGATTAAGTTTCTCTGAAGATTCTGTATTTTTTTGGTGTTTATCTGTAAAAAGTCAGATTGATTCACAAACTTGATATATTGATTGTCATATAAATCAAAATTGTTTCCTATGTTTTTTTTCTGCATAAAGAGTCCTTTTTGCATGAGCGCCCCCTGCAGGTGTAGTGAGTAGTGATAGACCAGGCTGTGTCGCAATAACAAATCCTGAATCACAGTGTGTCAGTGCAGAGAAATACTGCGATAAACGATAATACTGACATTTCTGTAAGTCACTGACACAATAAGAAGAATTTAAGATAATCCCAGTAAACCATTTTTAAAAATACGGTATCTTTAAAAGGCTTGAGCTGCAAAATAAATAAAATAAATAACAGGATGTAGCAATAATCATCCATAGAAGTTTAATGCAACTTCCACAGCTCAAATGTTAAGAGAAAAAATGTAAAAAAATTTTTCCTGTTTGCAAATACTGAGAGATAAGTTGATATAATGGGATGTGTTGCTCTGCACAGGCCCAATAATATACGGCCTGACACAGAGGCAGGTCTGAGATAATTAGGCCTGTCGCTGTAATCACATAAATGAAGTTCAGTATTATTATCATTTATATATTTACTTCAGGGAAATATCGAGCTTGTATCATGTTTTCTGACGACAGGCCAAGCGTCTCATCAGCCTGAAGTCTCCACACAGGCCCAGGTTTGGTTTGTTTCTTGTTTCTTTGATCTACTGATAAAGCTTTATTTGAATATGTCAGAGCTAAAAGACAAAAATATAACTACACTGTTCTCTTATGAGTTTGTGGTTTGAGTTTGTTGCAAATTAAAATAATAACGTGGGGAAAATTATCTAAATCGGTCCCACATTTCGGCCCCAAAATATCAGCAGAGTTTATCGGCTTGGAATATAAATAATCGGTATCGGCATCATTCGTGAAAAACCCCGTATCGATCGATCTCGACTTGTGAGAGCTTTTGCCACGCCCCCTTTTTATTCAACCAATCGATCGACAGCACGTGTCTTTAGTCCAGGAGAATTTCTTTAGTCAAATACAGGGTGATTCTACTGTAAATTTAAATTTTCTAAACACATTTTTATCTAAATAAAGATTGAATTTGCTCACAGGATGTTACAGAAATAGTTTTTTTTTTTTTTTTTTTTTTTTTGGCATTTTGATTTAATAATATGTTTATCTTTGTCTTTTCATGTTTTAGATTCTGTCTGGTCCTAAATACAACTCATTACTTTATAGAGTCAACTGTGGTCTCTCTCTCTCTCTCTCTCTCTCTCTCTCTCTCATCTCTCCATCTCTTCTTTGCTCCCTTCCTCTCTCCCCCTGTCTCTCTACTCCCCCTCTCCTCCTGTCTCTCACTTTCCCTTCTTCTCTCCACCCCTTTCCCTCTCTCCTCTCTGCCACCCTCCACCTTTCTCCCCCTCATTCCCTCATGCCCTGCTCTTCCCTCTCTCTTCCTCTCCACTGCTCTCCATCTCCCCACCTCCTCCCTCTCTCACCCCCTGACCCCCTCTCTCCCCTGTCTCCCTCTCTCCATCTCACTCCTCTTTCTCCCTCTCTCTCCTCCTCCCTTCTCTCTTTCTTTCTCTCTCTCTCTCCCTCTCCCTTCCTCTATCTCCTGTCTCCCTCTCTCATCTCACTCCTCTCTCTCCCTTTCCCTCCTCCTCCCTCCCTCTCGTTTTCTCTCTCTCCCTCTCCCTTTCTCTATCCCCCCTTTTCTCTCCTCTCTCTCTCTCTCCTTCTTCTGGACACTCCCCCTCCCTCTCCCTCTCCCTCTCACCCCCCTCCCCTCCTCCTCCCTCTCCCTCTCTCCTGTCTTGCTCTCTCTCTATCCTCCCTCCTCCTCCCTCTCCCCTGTCTCCCTCCTCTTCCTTCCTCCTCCCTCTCTCCTGTCTTGCTCTCTCCATCCTCTGCTCCTCTCCCCTCCTCTCCCTCCTCCTCTCCTCCCTCCCTCTCTCCTGTCTTGCACTCTCCTCCCTCCTCCCCCCTCCTCTCCTCCCTCCTCTCTCTCTCCCTCTCTCTTGTCTTGCTCTCTCCATCCTCTCCTCCTCCTCCTCTCTCCCCCCCTCCTCCTCCTCTCCTCCTCCTCTCTCCCTCCTCCCCCTCTCCCTCCCTCCTCTCCTCCCCCCCCTCTCTCCTGTCTTGCTCTCTCCATTCTCTCCTCCTCCTCCTCCTCCTCCTCCTCTTCTCTCCTGACAGAGTCTCATTAGCTCATTAGCAGAGGCAGTTCTCATTTAGCTGTTTAATGACAGCTGGAGATGAATGGCTTTAGAGCTGTGACTGGATTAAAGATCATGACTGATGTGGCCGTGACAGCTTCACCTCTCCCCGGGTCCAGAGTCCCCCAGGTCCCGAGCCCCCTGGGTCCAGAGCCCCCAGGTCCAGAGCCCCCTCGAGTCCCGAGCCCCCCTGGTCCAAAGCCCCCCAGGTCCAGAGCCCCCCTGGGTCCAGAGCTCCATCCTCGGGTCAGTCCACAGGCAAGACAATGTCACCTCAGAACACAACACTAAAGTCATTATAGGGGATTTCTGCCCTGGACAAAATCCCCCCGTCCACATTCACAAATCAGATTTACCCATTAATAAAAATAATTGTATTGTTCTGAAGTTGCAAATTATTCCCAAGTTCTTCCCAAAGATCAGACTGGTCCATGAGCCTGTGAAAATGAAAATAAACCACAGACTTTTACACTTTGGAGACACTCAAACACTTTACATCAAGGAAACACTCACCCAGTCACACAGACACTGGGGGAGAGGGGGGTTAAGTGTCTTGCCCAAGGACACAAAGACAGCATTTGGTCAAGCAGGTCCATGTGCAGCACTTTAGGCTAAATATAATGTCTGAAAATCGCTTCATACATAGATTAGATTTTATTTTATTTATAGTATGCTCACGATCACATGCTGATCAACAGGTCAGCTCCATAAGTTTATGAAAATAAAATCATTTCATAGACTTAGACGTTTCATTAAAAGACATGAGCAGCAACAAATATGTGGCAAAACGGAGCAATACTTAGACACCATAGAAGTTAGAAGTGACCTTTGCGCCCCTCCACAGCTCAAATTTGAACATAATACAACAAAAATCACAAAAATCTCACCTTTTTTTTGACGCTGTAGGCCAGGCCTGCCCAAACTGGGAAATACGACCCTCAGACCAATTTTTCTTGGACCTCAAGCTTTGACGTGAACTGGCCCATATTACCTTTAACATTACTTTTTACTGTATATTTCTGAAAATCTACTTTAAGAAGTCCATATCAAATATTTAATGTGTCTCATTGAGGATGTGAGCATGAGGGAAGGTCCAGTGGTTCAGTCTAACTTGGTATAATAACACAGATTTGAAGTATTCAGTGTTTGGTGACCAGTCTATGGCCCTCAATCGGCCCTCAGCTTCGTCTGTGTTTTTACATGTGGCCCTTCATGAGAAAAGTTTGGACACCCCTGCTGTAGACCCTGTATGAGGCTTATGACAGGTCCTGAGGAGACATTATAGGTCTTGTAGATGCTTGTAGACACTGTATGACGGCCTGAGTAGATGCTTTACGCCCTGTAGAGGCTTATAGATGCTATATGAGGCTTATGACGGCCTGAGTAGACGCTTTAGGCCCTGTAAAGACTCATAGATGCTGTATGACACGTCCTGGGCCCTTAGAGACCAGACGTCCAGTTACAGACCAGAGAAGAGGGGCCCTACTGTCCCACAACTCAGCAAGACTCGCCCCCCACTGAGCCCCAGGAGGCTGGATTAGTTCAGCTCATTAAGGAAGATTTCTGCTGTGACTGGCAACCGCATACCGATCATAAACATAATCACAATTCACCTTATTCCAGAAGTTTCCGACAGACAACAGAGCAGTTTTAAAGCCTCCAGAGAATCGTGAGGTGTTGACTTGTTGGTCATTTTACACAAATCAACACGATTTTATATCAGATTTTTGAGGCGAAACTTTTCCCAGATTCGCTTTGGAAAAGAATTTAATTGCCCCTTAACCAGGAAGTGCCACCACAAAGAAAGAGCGGTTTGGAGCGTTTAGATACAAAAGTGGAACACAGAGGAATATTTTGAATCATTTTTTTCTTGTTTATATTAATAATAATTGAATTGAACATAGTGAGAGTAGCTGTATAAGTCAGGCGCTGTCATCAGTCATCCGTGTGCTCTATGTGCTGACTATAGGATTCTGACAAAGGCTAAAGTCTGTAGGTAAGTGCCCCCCCGCCCCCTCCGCCCCCCGCCCCGTGGAGCTCGTGCCCAAAGGCAGCGGGCGCCTTGGCTCCTCAGCAGCACCACTCATCTCTCTCTTTAATGTGATTTAGCTGCAGGCGGCGGCGTCTCGCTCGCACATTCATCCCATTCCAAATGCCATAACATTTCCCAAAAAGCCCTGGCTTCTTAAAGCCGATAATTAGAATGTCTATTTAAAGTTCACCGCTCTCTTCTGCCGTTATCAATTAAACGCCGTTTAAAAGAGAGCGGCCGCAATCGTCAACAAATTAAATCTGTTCCCTGCTCTTTGACGTTAAGACGAGAATACGTAATAAGACGAGAATACGTAATGAGGGACAAAAGGGTAAAAATGTGAAATGGGCTTCTGGTTATTGTTAATACAGAACAGAGAGACGGAGGAGTGGATCATGTGACCTAATCTGATGAAATGTTAAACTTATAAAAGGACAAGTGAGGCTCTTGTTCTTTGGATCAAAGGTTCAGGAGCTCATGCGGTGCACAAGCCGACCAGATGATTCCCGGCCATAGACTGTTTATGTAAACGGACGTAGCTAAACTGTTAGCTGCCACGTTCCAAACAGGAAGTGATCACGGTTGTGCTTCCGGCTTTGACTCTGGCTCCAATTCACTTTACATTAAAAAAGTGTACTTGTGGTCAGAATTCCTTATATACAATTTGTCTCCAAATTCTCCTCTACACCTGCTCCAGCCTCGATGAGCTTCATTTGGAGCTGAAGCTGTGAGTGACGTCAGAGTCACTCAGTCACTTCTTTAAGCAGTCTGTGTTACAAACTCATATTATTCTGAAACAGGACGACACAGACGCTCTGGATCTTCATGACATTATGTTCTGTTTGTTCAGGGATGCTCGTGTTTTCACTGTTTCTTTATCTCCTGCAGAAAAACGGTGCCTGTGTTTTGCTTGTGTTTGAGATCTGGATTCGGGGCGTCCCCTCATTAAGATGTGACGATGACACATGAGGCAGCTCACAGGAAAAGGATCATTTTCCAATGGAAGCCTAAACCTTATTGTTGAGAATGAACCATCTGGACCTCAAACAGCTCTGCTCCCACATCTATCTTCCCCAACACAGGAGTCGGAGCGGGGCCTCGGAGTGGGGCCTCGGGAGCCCGAGCTCACGGCTGATGAATAATGCATTCTTTCAGCAAATTATTTTACGATGCTTTGTTGCATTTACTTTGTCAAAGTCATGAGTTTTTTCCACAATTTTCACCTCGAAAATTTCATTCAGCCTAAGGGGCCGCACACTGACAGATGTACACCAGGGGGCCGTAGACTGGAGGTCAGTACAGTGAATGTGACGGATCTCAAACACTTTTATTCAGGCTTTGAACCATAGACTTATATAAATGGACATGGCTAACCTGCTAGCCACTGTGTTCCAAACAGGAAGTGATCATGTGTGAACTTCCGGCTCCATCGGCTCAGAACCACAGCCTCCTGAGACTCGAGCTCTTTCGTGGCTTTATTCATTTCTCTTTGTTATTTGGGCTGATTGGACCTGATGAGTAAAAACATCTTATCTTTTTACATTATGCAGTTTCTGAAAAAAATGATGTCCACATATGAGGACATCTGTTCTACACATTTTGATAGAACATTTGAATAATGATTTGCAAAAACTATTTAGTAAAAGCCTGAAACAGCAACATTTGTCCTGAGTAAAAACAATTGTTTCTCTTGGAACGATGTGGTGATGTAGTCAAACTCAAGGCCTGTCTTTTTATGTGGCCCGTGACAAGGTAAATTAAAAGGACTGACTGTCTTAAGATATCACTTTATCAGAAGATACACAGTTACAGATTTACAGCCATTTTTTCATATCTATGCAAATCCATATGCAATATTTGTAACTTGAATAAGAAATAAATACAGAAATGGTTAATTAACAAGATTAAAAAGTAGTTGCATTGTGTATTTATTCTGAACATTCTAAACATTCTAAACGTAAAGATATTCTAAATTGAACTTTTTGCATTGTTGCTGTTCTTCTTCTTCTAAAAATATGCACTGTGGCCTAGACAACTCAAAATGTGTTGTCCACATATGAGGATGCCAGGTGTCAGGACCTTAATGCAGCTGCCTCTCAATGTGTGCGATGGCACAGTTATGGTAGAGTTCTGTCTATGGTTATTTGGACCAGTAAAAATTGTTCCGAGGGCCGTACTCGATCCCTGGGCCTGATGTTGGGCACCTCTGCACTCTGTTATCTTGTGCGTGATTAATTAAATACTTACTTTTTGAACTTCCTGACACATTACCCTGGCCTGGCTCATACTTTCTCTGTGATGTGGCTCTTTGAGGTAGCACAGAGCATCCTTGTTCTGCCTAACCTCCCTGAGCCTGAGGCCGGGCCGGAGGAGGTGTGCCCTCTACTCAAACATTTATGTGTACGCACAAAGCAAGTCCAGCCACAGCCACAACACAGGCTCTGACACCAGGGCTCCTTTGAAGGAAACATCAAGATTTAGAAGCTTTTCTAAGGAGATCCATTGTCCCGACGTCTCTGTTCACAGACCCGCCCCCTCATTCCCCTCCTCCTGCACCGTGATGCTAAAGTCCCACTTCAGCCGCTTCAAACGCGGAACAGATGAAAGAGGCTGTGTGACCCCTGCCTCGGCTAAACTGCTAGATTTAAAAGTGGCTGATTTGTCTGAGTCACTGCTGCAAACAGGAAGGTCGTGTCATTGTTCCACGGCCTTAGCCCCGCCCCAAAACAACAACATCAATGCAACATCAGAGCCTCAACAAACGCTCCATCAGAATGAAGGTCTACACATGGACTGTGCAGAGATCGGCCTACGATTATGTCCAACGCAGTGAGGTCAGGAAGTGAGCGTGTTACTCCTCGTACACAGTGACACAAGAGCATTCTGGGAGATCATGATAATGCAGCCTAATGATGCTGATTGAATTAGGTCTTAGGTCTGTGGGGTCACAGCCCTGGAGCCTCCAGTGACTCACCTCTCCCCCAGAGCCGAGCGCTCCCTCCTGGGAAACGCAGGGAGCCGTGGTTCCCCCTCGTCCCAGTTTTTACAGCTCAACCAAAATTCTCATAGCAGTAAAATCAATGTTGCCATTGTTGGGCCAAACGACACATCCTGCCCATGGCGAGGCCGGCTGGCCTGTTGGGATGCACAGATTCGATTATGAGGAGAGTCATCGTTGTTTTTCAAGCCCGGTCCATAAAGGGGTCTGTTCATGGTCAGGACAATGGGACCTCTAAGTGGCATGTGAAACTGACCCATGATGTGCGATCCTTCAAGCCTTTGATTCCACAAATGTTTTGTGGCGTCCTCCACATCTACAAATACCTTCTTCTTCTTCTCCTGCCAGATACCTCCTCTGCACTTTTAAGAGCCGGTGCAAACTAGATTTACCTCTGCCAGAAAATAGTAGCAATAACACACTCTCATAACACACTCTCAGAACACACACCGATAACACACTCTCAGAACACACACCGATAACACACTCTCAGAACACACTCCGATAACACACTCTCAGAACACACTTTAAACACTCTCAGAACACAGTCCGATAACAACTCTCAGAACACACTCCTAACACTCTCAGAACACACACCGATATCACACTCTCAGAACACAACACACTCTCAGAACACACACCGATAACACACACTCAGAACACACTCCGATAACACTCTCAGAACACACACCGATATCACACTCTCAGAACACACACCGATAACACACTCTCAGAACACACTCCGATAACACACACTCAGAACACACTCCGATAACACTCTCAGAACACACACCGATATCACACTCTCAGAACACACACCTATAACACACTCTCAGAACACACTCCGATAACACACTCTCAGAACACACACCGATAACACTCTCAGAACACACTCCGATAACACACTCTCAGAACACACTCCGATAACACACTCTCAGAACAAACCGATAACACACTCTCAGAACACACACCGATAACACACTCTCAGAACACACTCCGATAACACACTCTCAGAACACACACTGATAACACACTCTCAGAACACACTCCGATAACACTCTCAGCACGCTCCCAAAGATGTGAGAAAAAATCATGTTGGGGAGAAAACATTTGGCACGTTTAAGTTTGGCTGTTTGGCTTTTGTTGTTTGAATTAAAATAAAGGTTTCCTTCTGTGCTGTCAGGTTGCATTAGCAGCAGGTGGAGCGCTGCCTTCAGCTCGGCTCCACACCGTGCCTCTGTGTGGAGTGAAGCTGACGGTGTGTGGAAACTAACAGAGCCAGTGTGGTGTGACCGCGTCACCTGTAATCAGGGCCCTGCTCCGCCCAGATGAATCATGACAGTCGGCAATATTTCCAACATTATTAGAAGAGAAACCTAATATTTTGGGACATCAGGGATCCGGGAGCTGGTGTCCATCAAACTGAGAGGCTTCATTTAATGCTCCGTGGATGGGTAACCCTGGCACTTAACCCCTTTTAGATATTCCATCTCTGTCCTCGGCGCCGCTCACGTACACAGCCTCACGTCTTATGAGCTGCTCCAAACAGACCTGATGGATTTATTCCCCAAACACTTTCTCTCTGCCGTTCTGGAGTTTTCCCAAAGCCAAAGAACGCTGTAGAGTCGCTGTTCCGCCGGAGCTGTACGCCGCGTCTATTTGGGGATCGCGCGAGGGCATGAGGGTTAGTGAAAACAAAATGGAGCTGCCACACCTGTGTGATTGTATCTGCACAGTTATGTTTCTCTGTGTCTGTGTGGGGTTTAAAGAGCAGCTCGTCCCGTCGGCTGTGTGTGTGTTTCTCGTGCCTGATGTGATCGTAGGTGGCAGGTGGTGTGTGCAGGTGCTGTGAAACGTGCAGGACTTAATGGCGACTCCTCTGGGACGTTTCACCTGTCGATGGGCCGTGTGTTTGCATATGGATTTTCTGCAGCTCGAGTATGTTTATGTGAACTTCTAACAAAAGACGGATTCTGCTGTTTCATGTACGAAGTTCTTGAACTTGGAGCTGTGCAGCGAATCAGAGATTTGTCTATTTAATTTAACAGTTTTATTCAGAAGGAGACCCGCTCGTGATCTGTCTCTCAAAACCTGGACACTTTTCAGGTTATAAACAGTAGAACAAAACATAATGAATAAAATAACCTGAGATATTAGGTCTGTATGTTCATTCTGAGTGGAACAATAATCGTTTCAGTTATAAACATAATCGAGCAGCGACCAGTCCTATGTTGTTTCTCTTTATAAAATGTAGGAAGAATTAAACATAAACACACAGAAGATCAAATATATTAAATAAGATGTATGAAATTATGTAATAAAGGACTATTTTTACTAATATAATGCAGTATATTTTTAATAAAGAGCTGCAAAGTGAGCTTCATCATGAATTCATCCTGAACTTCACAGCTGAGCCACACGTTCCCCAGGGTCTAAAAACAACCTGGATTATATTGGAATAACAAAATTACACTTTGATTCTCATCGTTTTAATGATTATAAACTTATAAAAGAGACGACACTGACCAAAAACAACTTCTTAAAAATGAAATACAGGCAGTGAGTGACGTTTAAAACTGAATAAGATGAAATTATTCTAATAAAAATCATTTGTGCGGAGATAATCTTAACCAAAACTATGGAAAACACTGCAGCAACATCTAAACAAGTGGCAGAAAAGTTCCATAGTGTACCTTTACCACAACCAGAGTTGGAAAACAACCTGGATGATACTGGAATAACGGATTTACAGTTTGATTTGCATTGTTTGAAGTATTATAAACTTATAAAAGAGACGACGCTGGTCAAAAACACTTCTTAAAGATGGTGGATCCTACTGCAGAAAGGTTCCGTAGTGCATCTTTAAATAAATGCCACACAGACGAGTGGTATTTTTACTGCCTAGGGTCAAGAGGTGTCAAAAGTGCAAAGGTTCAAAGCAAAGGGTAAAGAGGGTTATGAACTATTCGAATCTAGTTTTGCGTTATTTACAGTCTGCATTTGTTCAGTGAGATCATGAGAATTTAGTCATTTTAGATGAATATTGTGATTTAAAATGTGTAAATTATAACTGAGATGAGAACCACAGAGACACAAACACAACAGGGCAGATTTAAAACAACTTACAAAAGAATCGCACGATATTACATCACGTTTTTGCAGAATCCGAGTGGCTCCGTCTCAGCGTCTGAATCGTTGCTGTTTATTTGCTCGTCGATGAACCTGATCGGTTTTCAATGAGCTGTTAGCCTCATTTCACCCATGAACACGCTGCACTGGGAGAGTATGGATGTTTCACTCCTCCTGTCTTAAAGCTGCATCATGGAACCTTTCTGAGGTTTGGGATAC
The DNA here is from genome assembly GCA_019594935.1 of Periophthalmus modestus. NCBI lineage: Eukaryota > Metazoa > Chordata > Actinopteri > Gobiiformes > Gobiidae > Periophthalmus > Periophthalmus modestus. Next base: position 6,323,331 of record JAIEZT010000007.1, on the reverse strand, counting down.
ATCCGTACGTCTCCATGGAAACGTTACTGCTTTATCTGGAATGTCCCACTGTGTGTTTATGTCTTTCAATTACAGGTGTTTTTTATTAAAGGAAATAAATATGTTTAAAGCCAAATACAGCGGTTTCCATTAATACAGGAGACTACGGCGCCCCCCAGAGTCTAAAAACAACCTGGATTATATTAAAATAACACAAATTACACTTTGATTCTCATTGTTTTAATTATTAGAGGCTTATAAAAGAGACGACACTGGTCAAAAACACTTTTTAAAGGTGAAATACAGACAGAAAATTACATTTAAAACTAAACAAGAGGAAATGATTCAAATACTTATTCAAATATCATTAAAAAACACTGCAGTAACATCTAAGCAAGTGGCAGAAAAGTTCCGTAGGGCATCTTTAAATTAATACCACAGAAACGAGCATTACTTTTACTACTCCAGAATTTGTGCTACACCTGGGTTTGGTCTTTATAGATTCTTTGCAGTCACGTCATGCTAGGGGTGCTCTACATTTATGTCAATGTTGAAATGTTCAGCAGTTACCATGGCGACACAATGCATGCATTAACAAAAACTGACAAAAAAGTTGTAAGATCGTCTGAAAACTCAAGAAAAAATTGAAAAGTGATTAAAAGAGCACATTTTCAGGAGACTGTGGTCTGTCCGGGTTCATGGTCCTGTTCGGGAGTTTGATTTTATTAACTATTGGCTAATGCTAATGCTAACGCTAGCTTGTGACTGTGATGTTATTTGAGAGGGACTTGTTTAACAGCGCAAATCACCCGTTGGAGTTCAGATAAATCAGCTCTTTGATCAGACTGTGTTAAAACAAAGCTTAGAGTAGAGTCTAACAGAGCTTCAGACAGAGCAGTGCCTCCGGTTAGTAGCATCACAGCAGTAGATTGTGATTTAAAGGTAGTAGTCAAAAACAGTTGGAGTTCTTTCTTTCTCTGTTATAATATAAGTGAGTTTCATGGATAAACACTGGTGCCCATGTGGCGGCGGCGTTGCCCGTGAGGCGGCGTTCGCGTGGCGGCGTCCATGTGGCGGCGTCCATGTGGCGGTGCCAGTCTCATGTTTGTGGGAGGAGGGGCCCTGATGTTGTTGTGCTGCGTGTGCCAGGGCTGCGCTGACGGGGGGTTTGGGCGGCCTAACACACCGTGGAGCCCCCCCATTTGTTTAATTTGTAAGGCTCTGACATCAATTGTTGAGCTTCATTTGGCCCGTCGCAACGCCACACGTCAACGCTAATGGGGCGAGCTGCGAGCACGCCAAGCACACGTGTGAAGTGTGTGCCAGTCTCTGTGTGTGTGTGTGTGCCAGTGTGTGTGACGTCTGAGAGCCAGCGTCTGCAGGTGTGTGGGGTCGGGGAGGGAGGAGCTTCAAATTTGTCACCTAAAAAGCAACAAAAAACAAGCAAACACTGGATAAAAAACCTTTTGTGACATAAATTGTAATGACGCCTGCATTATTTTAGGAGCAGGGCTTAATTAACAAGTAAATACAATGAGATTATCAGAAAAAAAAGGTTAATTTAAGAGGTTATAATGGGGCTATTAAAGGGACTCCTAATCCAGATCAGCCAAGAGACAAATATCAAACAAAATAATTCAAAATTTGTATGGAAGGATGTGTTTGTTTCGCGGCTGCAAATTGAAATTATAAAAGCAATATTTTTCCATTTGTGTAAATTTTGCGAATGACTTTAAACCGTTGTCTGAGAGCGTAATGTCCTGGGAAAGTGGGATGTGTTGGACGGAGGAGAGCGTCATTTGGCCCTGATGCCCTCCCTCACTGGATTCATTGTGTTTGGGCCCCACATGAGGACTCACATTTGGACAGATGCTGCAGGAGCTGGTAATGACCAGAGCTGCGGTCCTCTGTCGTCCACAAACGTTTAACATGCACGAGCACACAGACATACACACACACACACACACACACACACACACACACAAACACACACACACACACACACACACACACACACACAGGCCTTTTGGAGTGAACATGTTTATGACCAGTCTGATTTTAAATGATATAAACCACTTTACTGACACAATGACCCCAAACCACGATAATGAGTGAACCATTTTTAAATCAGACGTGTTCTGCATCTGTTCTGTTCAGATGTTTCTCCATGTTCTAGTCGTTTCTTCTCATTGAGCCTCTGAAGTTGTATTTGGAGTGATTCATGTTGTTTTAATCTTTAATCCACTATTTTTAAGACGCCATTTTGTCGATCTGCCCCCGTTTAACCTCCACCGGTACACGCCCATTGTTACTTGTGCACTTCCTTCCATCCATCCATGTTCTTCCGCTTATCCGGGGCTGAGTCGCGGGGGCAGCAGTCTAAGCAGGGACTCCCTGACTTCCCACACCCCAGACACGTCCTCCAGCTCCTCCAGTGGCGTTCAAAAGGCTCAAAGGCGTTTCCAGGCCGGCCAAGAGACATAGTCCCTCCAGTGTGCCTCCTCCCGGTGGAACATGCCCAGAACACCTCCCCAGGGAAGCGTCCAGGAGGCATCCTGAACAGATGCCCGAGCCTCAGCTGCTCTTGTCGACGTGAAGGAGCAGCGGCTCTACTCCGAGCTCCTTACCCTATCTCTAAGGAAGCGCCCAGCCACCCTGCGGAGGAAAACCATTTTGGCCGATTGTATTCGCAATCTTGTCCTTTCGGTCATTGCCCAGAGCTCATGACCATAAGTGAGGGTAGGAACGTAAATTGAGGAGAATCGAGAGCTTCGCCTTTGGACTCAGCTCCTTCTTCACCACAACAGACCAATACAGTGACCACATCACTGCAGACGCTGCCCCGATCCAACTGTCTGACTTCCTTCTCCAGTTTTATTTTCTTAATCGGTGATACTCATAGGATTCAGCAGCATTGCGTCATTTTGGTACAAATGTAAAAAAATGTTCTCTGCTCTACTGTGATGTGCAGCTGTCCATAGGGGGCGCCGATAGCATGCTGCCCTTTGTTGTGATGGCGTTTATGGCAACGTCAGCTCCCTTTGGACGCCACAGTTTTCTAACAGTTTCAGTTTCTTTTATTAAGTCGTTTTAGATGAATATTGTGAGTTTAAATGATGTTTAAATTTATATCTACAGAGCGAGACAAGCAGAACAAAGCTGATTTAAACAAAAGAGAAAGAATTGGCGCCATCGAGGAACACATCACAACAACCTCACGTCTAATTTAGGCTGTAATCTGCACCGGCTCCATTAGTCAGACAAGGACAAACAGAATAAATGAAGCTCATAACCTCCAAACATGAGTCACTTCAGAGAACATCACATGAAAACTGTCCCCAAACCCCAAAAACATGTTTGTCATCTTTCCCTCTGAACGCCGCCTGTTCCAGCTCCTGTGTAATTATTCCGACTCTCAATGCTCCCTATTCTTCTGGCGCTACGACAAACACAGCGCCGGAAGTGATCTAAACATGACCGCGGGAACCTACCAGAATATTTGAAAGCCGAGCGGGGGCACGGTTCTAATACATTCACACCCACACAGATTACTCACCCACAAAAGGAGCAGTGTGCCTATTCTCCGCAGCTGGGCAGGATGCAGAAACGTGGAATCCTTTGTAGGCCTGAACAGAACTCTGCCTTTGTCATGAGTTTATGGAGTGTATTTTAGCCTACGCCTCAGCACGGCTCCATTTCTGTCTCGCTGCAGTGGTTAGCGCCGGGAGTTTGCATAGATTAGCTGTGTTATTGCAAATGTTGAGCCCACGTGTGATGATGTGTTTGAAAGAGCTTTGTCTCGATGAGGAGGTGCAGGGCTGGACTTCTGACTCACTCTTCTGACACAGTTTAGTCCAGAAATATCAGCCAAAATAATAATAATAAGGCTTTTTCCAGACGCGCAAAGTTGCAAAGTTCACTCTGTCCTCAGTGGAGATAATGTTCTATTGTAGCCACAGCTGCCCTGGGTCATAGCTAACCTGCTAGCCGCCGCGATCCAAACAGGAAGTGATCATGGGCGCACTTTCAGCTCCATCGACTCAAATTCTACTCCAGTTCACTTTCTACTGAAAAACTGTGTCCCCTCTCTCTGTAACTGCTGCTGTCAGACTTGTCATTTTGGTCTTAAATGTTCGTATTAACCCGCTCTACATGATCCTGGCTTTTTTTTTTTTTTTTTAGTCATTTTGAGTTTTGTTTTTTTTATTATTATTATGATTTTTATTTTTATTTTTTAGTTTATTTATTTATTTATTTATTTTTTGTTTTATTTTATTTTGATGAAAGTTATTTTGAGTTTATTTTGATTGTAATTGTTATTTTAAGTTTGTTTTTGTTATTTTGATTTATTTTATTATTATTTTTTAATTGTATTTATTTTTTTGTTTATTTATTTAGTTATTTTTTTATTTATTTTTAAGTTTATTTTATTTATTTATTTAATTTTTTAAAAGTTATTTTGAGGTTTTTTTTTTTTTTTTTTTATTGTGTCTGTAAAGTAGTCAGCTTTTTTTTTTTTTTAACAATTATTCTACATGTTCTGCGGCTGTAAAACCCCTCACCACACACTTTATACACTTTTCTCACACAGGCATTAACATTTTCTCACATTTCTCTCTCGTTTAAACTCTCTCAAAGTTCAAACCTTTGTCGGTGCCTTTGTCGGTGCAGAACGTTTCATCGACATTGTGGGTTTTGTCGGGGAGAAAACTTGCAAAGATGCAGCACTTAAGAGTCACACTGCGATCCAACATTTATGTAAATTTGTCTGACACATTCTGTACTGTACAGGAGACACGGAGGAGACTGATGGACAATGGTCTACAGTCCCTCAGCCAATCAGGATGCAGAACACAATGGTCTACACTCCTGTCCAGTTCTTTATACAGTTTATGGTCATACTGAGGGATGCAGGTCTGTCAGTTTGCGTCTTCTGCCCCTCTGACCACCACCGACTCTCACACACCACACATACAACAGAGCAAAGTGGAGGGAGTGTCTTGCCCATGGACACAACAGAAGTTAACAATAGAGCCACTGCCGCCCAACTGTGGCACCTGGTATTCCCAGCAGTCTCACACATGTTTAACACACAAACCCTGGATATTTAGGCTGAGTTCTTCTCTCAAACTGAAAACACTCTGCTGCACCTTGTGATGTCATCATGTGGTAATACAGGAAGTGCTCCACTGTGTTTTTAAACTCCACACACCTTCATTTCTAAAATCATTTAGATCATTTCAGTCCTGGAATTGCCACTTATCTCTACTGAACTAAAAGTAAAAGGAGCTGTTAACTTGAAAACTACCACTTTATGACATCACAAGGTGGAACAGAGCATTTTGAGCTTTGGAGATGTAGACAGACTAATAATAAAGTGTTACTCAAACATGTGTGAATGAAACAAAACACAACTCCAGGTCTGTTTTTGAGGAGGAAACAGCATTAGAACATGGTTTAACACTCACAGGGGTCAGTTTGTGCGATGCTGGATGATGTTCAGGACTTTGGACAGTCAGAGTCTGTGTCTAAAGTAAAAAACGCCTCGAGATACTAGACAAATCTGCCTAATAAACCACATGAGTTTCACCTGAGCAGCGTTTGTGTCTGTCTGAGCCTGGGAAACGAGTGACCCCTGAAGAGGCCAAGGTTAATAGAGCCGGCGGTGCTGACCGGAGCGGCCTGTGACAGAGTGTCCTGTGTCTGCCGCTGCGTCCTGAAGGTCACAAACTTTGGTGTCTGTGTCGTGCTGAACGTGCTAATAGACCGGGAGTATCCGCTCTGCCAATCAAACTGCGCCTCCTGCCCTCGGGTGGGCGGGGCCTGTCGCGGCGGCACTCAAGCATCCTGTTTAGTTATTCAATTACGACCACGGCCTTCTACCTCCGGAAAAACGTTTATAGAGTTGTGAAAAAATCTGTTTTGGCGACTCAGGAATGAAGGAAATAAGGTCGATGTTTGGATGGATTTTATTTCATTTTGGATGTTATTTTATGAAATGATTCTAACTGGATTCAGCATTTGTGTATTTGAAAGTACAAGTACTGCATAGTGAGCACAGGTATCATAAAAAAAATCTGGAGAAAATATATTTATACACTGGAGAAGATTGTTGGAAAAATGTGACAAAGTAAAAGTAGTAAAACAATGTAGGTGTCCGTATTTAAGTACATTTTAGAGTGTGTACTTTTTACTTTCACTTCAGAGCAGTATCTATACTTTCTACTCCACTACATTTTTGAACAGAACTGAAAAGTAAAAGTATTTTTATTATTGTGTTTGAGAGCTGCTGAAAAGGCTGAGGGTTTATTTTTAACTGAATTTGAACAAAACAAAGAAAAACTGATAAATTATTGATTGAACCTGGGAATAAACCATAGATTGTTTATATAAACAGACATAGCTAACCTGCTAGCCGCCGCGTTCCAAACAGGAAGTGATCATGTGCACTTCCTGCTCTATCGACTATGGCTCCAATTCACTTTCAATTGAAAAACTGTGTCCCCTCTCTCTGTAACTGCTGCTGTCAGACTCGTCATTTTGGTCTTAAATGTTTGTATTAACCCTCTACATGATCCTGGATTTAGTTATTTTGAGTTTTTTTTGTCTGTTTTAGTTTTTTTTAGTTATTTTGTGTTTTTAAATTTTTTAGGTTTTTTGTTTTAGTTATTTAGAGTTTTTTTTTTTTTTCATTATTTTTTTTTTTTTTAATTTTGAATTTATTTTTTCTTTTCAAAATCTGTGTCCCCTCTCTCTGTAATTACTGCTGTCAGACTTGTCATTTTGGTCTTAAATGTTCGTATTAACCCTCTACATGATCCTGGGTTTTTATTTCACTATTGTGTCTGTAAATCAAGATATGAACATTAATAACAGACAAATCAGGCGCCTTCTTTCCCCGAGGTCACTCCTGCTAGCGTTAGCAACAGGTTTGATTGACAGTGTTGCTAAGCGCCCGCTCTCTGCTAAACCAGTGGTGTTGGCGGGGAGGGGCGTTACCTTCAACATCCTCGCTCCTGATTGGCTCTTTGGTTGCTATGATACTTACGGTGACATCACACTCACTCAGTCACGTCTTTACACAGTCTGTGAAATAAACACGATCGTAGATAATGGAATAATCCTGAGTTCTTTGTGTTTAACCTCTCATCTTGTTTTGGTGAGTGTTTCGGTGAGAGTTTCAATTTGGATTTATGGCTTTGTCCTGGACGTGATCAGGACTTAAACCTAAAACATGTGACTTTTATTAATGTTTATTGACCTTCTGCGGCTGATGTGAGATTAGATTAGAGAGCGATGCTTTACTGCTCGCTGGAATAATGTTTGGATGCTAAAATAATGCGTTCTTGTGACTTACTTTACAGCCTGCTGACAGAGGAGGCCTGTTCTGTCGCCGTTTCTCATGAAGAACACAGTTTTTTTGGAATGTGGTAATAATTTGATTAGTGAGCTGTGTGAGCAATAAGATAAATGTCAGAATCAGCTTCATATAACGAGTAAATGCCTCCTCACTGTCGCCATGACGACTCTAAGAGATGAAAATAATAAAAGTCCTTCTGTTTAAGATTTCAGAGCCGGTGTTTAATGAAGAGTTGTGGTTAAATGTTAGATATGATGCTGTTTGCAGACACTGGAGCTCTTCTTCCTGTTGTCACCTCGAGCTCTGCTGAACGGCTCTTGATCTACTGCTCCAACTTTGGATAAGCTGGAAATCTGGTTTCAGAAACAACAAAAACAAACAGTCTTTTCTTCAGAGATCAGCCCTGCCTCCAGCACCGTCACTGTTTCCTTTCAAAGTCAAATTTACTACACTCACATTTTTAGATGCAGTTTGATTCTGATAATAAGCTAACTTAAAAATCGGCTCCGTAACAAACCCTGAAGTGACAGGAGCTCCTCGTGTGACTCTTCATGATCCTGGGCTTTTTATTTCACTATTGTGTCTCTAAATCAACATATGAACATTAATAACAGACAAATCAGGCGCCTTCTTTCCCCGAGGTCGCTCCTGCTAGTGTTAGCAACAGGTTTGATTGGCAGCGTTGCTAAGGGGTGTCACCTTCAACAGCCTCACTCCTGATTGGCTCTTTGGTTGCTATGATACTCGCAGTTGAAATTCCAAATATTGAACTGGGGTCGAGGTTAGCTGCTATAACTGCTATTCCCTTTACCTCCCTTAGTCCATTTCTTTATACAGTCTACTTGTGAGTTCCTTGTGGGTTACTTGCGGGTTAATTGCGGGTCACTTGCTGATTACACAAGGAGGTCACTTGCGGGTTCCTTGCAGGTTACTTTCAGGTTCCTTGCAGGTCACTTGCGTGCTACTTGCGGGTTACTTGTGGTTTACATGCAGGTTGATGCAGACTAACCCCACAGAGCTCTGTCTTTGTAAAAGTTCTCACTCATTTTAATCACTGTGAAAATGTTGCAGAATCTGGTAAAAGGCAGGACCTGACTGTAAAGAACCTTAAACATTTATTTATGAACGATTTAGGGTCGTGTTAAATCTGTCCTTTGTGCTTGAGTAAAAAAAAAAAGTTCATTGAAAAATCACAGAACCAAGAGAGTGGGTCTTGTTCAAAGGTTCAGTCTCTTCACTTTAAAGTCTGGATTCCTGACCCTGAGTGGACACTGCTCAGTCCATCTGTGTTCAAATGAACCAAAAGGCCCACAGTGTTTTTATTTGTGACTGATCGTTTCTGGACAATAGTGACAGTGTGCACCTGTGTCCACCTCTGAGCCCAGGTTCCAGGGCCCAGGTTCCAGGGCCCAGGTCCTAGGGCCGAGGTCCCAAGGCCAGATACCAGGGCCGAGGTCCCAGAGGCGAAATAACAGCTGACCGAGACGCTTGTCATGATAATTACTTTCAATTCAACTTTATTTCTGTAGCACATTTAAAACTTTAGCTGCTCAAAGTTTTTCATGTAAAAGTCAACACAAAATAAACTCACATCTCACATTTTCAGTGTCTCCTAAAGTGTCGTCTCTCTGTCGTCCTGCACCGTGCTTCAAAATGTGTTACTGTGACAGGCCACGTGTTGATGAGGAGGGCTGCACCGATACGATACCGGTATCAAATATCTGCACCGATACAGAAAAAAATGCCAGATCAGGTATCGGCTCCATGATCGATTAAGTTGACGTTGTGATTAGGCTGAGAAACGAAGCTGTTCTGTTGTTATGTGAACGATGAGTAACAGTTGAATAAAACAATAGGCTCTGTGCACAACAGCGCCCCCTACCTCACTTCAACCACTCCTTTTCGAGCTTTTATAAGAACAGATTGTGAGATGTGCTTTAGATTTAATTGTGCTCAAAATAAATAAATAAATAAATGAATGGAGAAAAAAAAAAGAAAAATGAAAACTGTTAGTGTCACTACTTCCTGTCCAGTTTTATCTCAGTGTGTTATTTTATTTATTTATTTATTTTTTTGTGGCATAATAAATATTAAAACAACACCACAAACTGAAGTATTCCACATATAAAAATAATTGTGTAATCTTTATTTTAATTAATTTGAATTTCAAGGTTGCTTATTTAATGTTTTCTGTTTTTAATTTTAATTTTTGTACAGCAGCATGTTAGCTAGCTCAGTGCATCTCACAGAGCCTGTTGAATCTCTTGTAAATTAACTGTCTTTTACTGAAATAAGTGCCATTTTCATTCTCTACACTGGTATCGGTTAAAGTCAAAGTATCGTATCGTAGCAGAAAAGGCCGTATCAGTGCGTCGCTGTTGCCGGGCAAGCTGTGGGTCTGAACACAGAACATTGTGCACTGCAGCTGTTTAATTGAAGGAGTTTTTAGGGCTGTCAGAGGTTGCCAGGTTGGAATAATCACAGCGATTTGTTTACGCAGCAGACATCCCGATCGACTTTTAATAGGTGCAGTCTGTGTGGAGCTTCTCATGCTGCACCCAAGTGACTTTAGCTTTCATTACAGAGTGGAAAACATTTGCTTGTCTCTTTGGCTTTGCTTGTATTTGTTTACATGAAGAAGCTGGGTGCTGCATAATGGATGAAGGGCTGTTGTTCGTTGTCTCTGATGATCCGTCACTTCCATATTAAGAGTCATTCACTGCAGATGTAAGACGTCTGAGGTGTGGAGCTGCGATGTTTTGCTGCTGTGTTTGTCTCATGTTGGATTTTTTGGAAACTCAAAGGGACCTCACGATTATATTTACAGATAAAGTATATTGGGCCGATATTTGCACTTTTTAACACATCAGATATCGCCCTCTCTTAGAGACGGAGTGAGGAGCTCAGGCACGCAGGAGCAGCTCGGAGTAGAGCCGCTGCTCCTCCACCTTGAGAGGAGCAGCTGAGGATTGGGCATCTGTTCCATAGGGAGGTGTCCATGTCCCAGCGGGAGGAGGGAAGACCCAGGACACGCTGGAGGGACTTTGTCTCTGGCCTGGGAGCGACTTGGGGTCCCACTGGAGGGAGAAAATGGATGGATATCGACCTTCAATGTCCAGCAGAGGCCAATATTTTGTTAGAGCTGATTAAATGAAAGACACAAAGATTTATTTGAACAGTTTAGTGCAAAAAAAAAAAAAAAAAAAAACACTGCACAAAATGTGACCTGCTCCAAAAGGACTGTGTTGAACAGGTCGAAAAATGTCAAACTGTCACTACCATAATCTCATTCTTCTGTGTTATTACAGTGTTTTTTCGACCAGAGGAAAGTGTAAACAGGAGCTGAGTTTGTCACCATAGATTCTGGTGAAAATAATCAAAATCCATCCCACATATTGGCCCTAAAATTTCAGATTTTGCTCTAGATTTTAAACAGTCTGTCGAAGCATCAGCCTTGAAAAACACACTTTGTTTGATCTTTAATCGCATTTTTACCAGTATTTCACAGTGATGCCATTAAAACCCATCAAATACAAATTTTAGTTCACAGTTTTATTGAATTTTATTTGTGAAAAAAAGTAATTTTGTACAAACATTTGACCTTTTCTGAAACAGTCTTTTGTGTTCTGCCGTCTCAGACTGGTCAGTTATTAACGTGCGGACTTTGAAGAGACACCAGTTTATTCATTGAGCAATAAGTTTAGACTGAGGTCAAAGGTCACAGCACCGAAGGGGACCTGAAGGTGTCAGCTCTGTCGCCTGAGTCCATCTTCACTCCAGCCTTTAGGGAAACAACTTCCTGTTTGTCAAGTGAACAACAATGGCCACCTTGTTCCCATCATTAACATGAGGAGCACACGAGGAGCTGTGAAGGTGAAGCAGCAGGGGGCGCTCCGGGAGGGGGGCGGGGGACGCTCCTGTAATCTACCCCTGCAGCGGGAGGAGATGGGGGCTCTGTGCTCAGCCTAATGGGCTTTTGACGGAGGAAGAGACGGCTCTAAACAGAGGTTAATCTGTCCCGTGATGAACTCTCTGCTGCTGTGAAGTGAGACTCGTGTTTATCAGGTAAATTATGTTTCACTATTTCAGATTTTTGTCCATTTTAGTTTTTGTTATTTTATGTTTCACAAAGTTGTTAGTTTGTGAATTTTATCCACTGGGAATGGATAACAAGTGTTGCAGTGGCTAAATCTTGTACAAATCTTTTTTATTATGTAAGATTCATGAATTTTAACACTGTCCCTGACAAATAAAGAATAAAGAAAAGAAAAGGCAGTATTGTGATGTTATTTCTTTACGTTTTTGAATATATCTTTAAATAAGCAAAATAAATCATTGTACAGTATTGGGGGAAAGGGAAATTGTGCAAAAAACATCGTAAAATCTACAAAAACCTCCTTAATCCGTTTGTGTCCAAAGTGTCTTTGTTTTGTCCACATGAGTCTTCTTCTCGGACACGGCGGCGTCTCGGTGTGCGGATGTTTAATTACATTAATATGCAGCATCAGTCGTTAGGGCCTCTTCAATAATAAATGAACATGTAATGACACCATCATTAATATTTCATTAAAGGCCCATAAAGTGTTATTTAGCTGCATTACAAAACGAGACACTAATAAAAGGATGTCTTTAGCCCATAATTACAGACGACAGGGCCCTGCTCCTCTTAAACATTTAACATGTGAAAAGTAAATACAGAGGACACTCAGAGGTCACTGCCCGACCAGAAAAAACAAGAGACAAAGTGTTCAAACGACCGCTCCCATCAGAACACGGAATAACTCCAGAGAAATAACTCCAGAGAAATAACTCCAGAGAAATAACTCCAGAGAAATAACTCCAGAGTCCAGTGAAACAAACTCATCTGCTCCACAAAAAACCCAACGTGACAGAAGAAAAACAGATACAAATGAGCAGAACGAGCAGAAAAAGAGCTGCTGTACAGACAGAAAAAACAGAAAGAACATCCAACAACATCCATCCAAGTGTCTGTCCCAAGTCGATGCTAAAATCGTTTAAACGTTCTATATGACACAAAATGGAAGCTCATGACCTTTAATCCATGTTAGAATGTTGTTAGCACATCAAATACAGACCTGGAGTTGTGTTTTGTTTCATTCACACATGTTTGAGCAACACTTTATTATTAGTCTGTAACATCTCCAAAGCTCAAAATGCTCTGTTCCACCTTATGATGTCATCAAGTGGTAGTGTTCAAGTTAACGGCTTCTTTTACTTTTAGTTCAGTAGAGATAAGTAGCTATTCCAGGGGCTGAAATCATCTGAATGACCCTAGGAATGAAGGTGTGCGGAGTTTAAAAACACAGTGGAGCACTTCCTGTATTACCACATGATGACATCACAAGGTGGAACAGAGTGTTTTCAGCTTGAGAGAAGAACTAAAATCTAAAAAACTAACCTAAATCTGCACAGTTTGAAACAGAAACAAAAGACAACTCCAGGTCTGTTTGTGATGAGGAAACAACATTAGAACAGATCAGAGAATAGACGAATATGGGCCCTTTAAACAGAGTAATATGGACCATTTAAACAGTGTAATATGGGCCTTTAAACAGTGTGATATGGGCCTTTAAACAGTGTGATATGGGCCCTTTAAACAGTGTGATATGGGCCTTTTCACATATGACACATTGGTGACAGTGTGCACTGTGAGTCTGACGTGAGTTGACACTGTTTGTTTATATTTCTAAAGAATCACTCGAGATGCTCGTAGGCAGCCCAAAGTTTGCCCAGACGAGAATGTGAGATGCCATAGACACCCATGGAGTGCCACCCCTGCAGTGACACGGACACGCTGAAGCCAGAGCGTGTTTACATAAGATTCTCCTTTGAGAACACAACATTTAGTCAGACAATAGGCCCAATGTGACCCTCCATGCACACAATGTGAGCCTCATGTTTGAGTGGGCCACGGGCTGGGCCAGAAGTCAGCCGGGCCGTTTGGGTGGATGTTTACGTCAGTGGGAAGAAGCATTTTTTTAACCTAACAGCCCATCTGCACCGTCTGTTTGTTTAAAGAGGAGGTATTTACTTCTATGGGGTATTAAAGAAGGGGTATTTACATCTATGGGGTATTAAAGAGGAAGTATTTACTTCTCTGGGGTATTAAAGAGGAGGTATTTACTTCTATGGGGTATTAAAGAAGGGGTATTTACATCTATGGGGTATTAAAGAGGAGGTATTTACTTCTATGGGGTATTAAAGAGGAGGTATTTACTTCTATATAGTATTAAAGAGGAGGTATTTACTTCTATGGGGTATTAAAGAGGAGGTGTTTACTTCTATGGGGTATTAAAGGAGAGGTATTTACTTCTATGGGGTATTAAAGAGGAGGTATTTACTTCTATATGGTATTAAAGAGGAGGTATTTACTTCTATGGGGTATTAAAGAGGAGGTATTTACTTCTATATTGTATTAAAGAGGAGGTATTTAATTCTATGGGGTATTAAAGGGGAGGTATTTACTTCTATGGGGTATTAAAGGGGAGGTATGCACTTCTATAGGGTATTAAAGAGGGGGTATTTACTTCTATGGGGTATTAAAGAGGGGGTATTTATATTTACGGGGTATTAAAAAGGAGGTATTTACTTCTATGGGGTATTAAAGGGGAGGTATTTACTTCTATGGGGTATTAAAGGGGAGGTTTGTACTTCTACGGGGTATTAAAGAGGGGGTAAACCTCTTTAAGCAAGTTTTTAATGAGAGAGCAGTGTTAGAACATGGTGGAAAGCTCTAAATAGTTGCTTTTGCATCAAACCTCCTTTTTAAATATAAAGTTATTGTAATGGGACCATCAACGCCAAATGGAGCTGCACGTCACGTCACACAGACCTCAGTGTCAAGCTCACGGCTCCCTGGACACAGATTAAGTCCAGCTAATGAGGTGGTCAGTGCGAGAGGAAGCGGTGTGATCGATGTCCCTCTGAACTCGTGCTCTCATCAACGACTCTGACCCACACAGATGTTCAGGAGCTCGTGGATCTTCTACAGAGACGACCTGAGTGTGAGGACAGCAGCAGAGTGTGGGGACAGCAGCAGAGTGTGGGGACAGCAGCAGAGTGTGAGGACAGCAGCAGAGTGTGGGGACAGCAGTAGAGTGTGGGGACAGCAGCAGATGTGGGGAGGCAGCAGCAGTGTGGGGACAGCAGTAGAGTGTGGGGACAGCAGTAGAGTGTGGGGACAGCAGCAGAGTGTGGGGACAGCAACAGCGTGTGGGGACAGCAGTGTGTGAGGACAGCAGCAGAGTGTGGGGACAGCAGCATGTGGGGACAGCAGCAGCGTGTGGGGACAGCAGCAGTGTGTGAGGACAGCAGCAGAGTGTGGGGACAGCAGCAGAGTGTGGGAACAGCAGTGTGTGAGGACAGCAGCAGAGTGTGGGGACAGCAGCATGTGGGGACAGCAGAAGTGTCCAGACAAAAAACATAACACATGTTCAGTTTTTCATATCCTCCATCACTTTGTTTTACTTTAATCTTCAGTTTTAAACATGGACAAAACAGAGAGATCTGAGGTAGAGATGATGATGATGGTGATGGTGATGATGATGATGATGATGATGATGATGTTCTCTGTTCAGTCGATGTCACATTCTGGTTTATAAACTGTTGTAATAAGACGATTTCTTGTAGATTTTTCCGACAGCGTTCACAGAAAGAATTCCTCAGGTTTCTTCCCGCAGACATGTCGCTGGTTCGTCAGATAACTTGTTATAAAAAGTTTTTAAAAATCTAAAAAAGGTTTAAAAGACTTGGTTTACTTAAAAGAACAAGATGAATTTTGAAGCGCTGGAAGTAAAATGATTAAAAAGCAAAGTAAAGAAGGAAGCATCAGGAGGAGACGTGGAGAGCATCTTCAGAAGTAGGACGTGTAGAAAATTATTTTTACGCAGCTGTTCTGTTACTTTAAATGATAAATAACAGTTACAAAACACATTCACAAATATCAGAAGATAAAAATCTGGACTGGTGCATCTTTAATGTGAGGCCTGGTTGTGTGTTTGTCTGTCTGAGTGTTTTTAATGTTAGAAAATCACACATTAGAATATATGAACAATAAAAAGTGAAAAAAGAGCACCATTATCACAAATAATTAATCTTTTTTTTTCTTATTACTATTATTATTTTTTATTTCATTTATTTATTTTATTATTATTATTATTATTATTACCATTATTTTCCTTTCTTTTACTTATTTTTTTCTTATTTTATTTTTTGTTTACTAATATTCTTTTTATTAAATTTATTATTATTATTATATTATCATTATTATTATTATTATTATTATTATTATTATTATTATTATCACTTCACTTTAATTTATCAATTTACTTGTATTATATTGTTTTTTCCTCTCAATTTTTCTTATTTTTTTTTTTTTTTTTTTTTTTTAATTTACAGTCTCAGTATCTTCTTTTCTCACTCATTAATTACTAGTACGAGCATACTCCTCTGTTTCCCCCACTTTATCTCCTCCAAAACAATCACAAACACACACACACACACACACACACACACACACACACACACACACACACACACACACACACACACACACACAGGTCGCTATGTTTGTGTGACTTGTATTACATAAATATATTTCTAAAAAAAAAAGATATCTGTGGTGTACTTGGTGTCTGTGTCGATGTGTACATAACCCCTCTTTAGCGACTCATCATATACTTCCCAAAAAGTTGTGCGTCACATGACCCCCTCCGTCTTCTTCTTCTCCTGCTCTGTATGCAGCTCAGACAACAGATCAATTAGGCCGACGCCCCCGGTCACTCAGCAGCAGACGCCTCACAGTATTTCACATAATGTTTCATCCAATTTGGAGAGTTTGACGTTCGGCCCCTGCAGGACCACGGACTGAAGGCGAGGGGCTGTGGAGAGGGCTCCGGAGCGAGCAGGAGGAGAGCAGAGATTAGGGCACGAGGGGGCAGGGGGGGGCAGGAGGGGGCAGGAAAGGGCAGGAGGAGGGCAGGAGGAGGGCAGGAGGAGGGCAGGAGGAGGGCAGGAGTGGGCAGGAGCGGGCAGGAGCAAGCAGGAGGAGGGCAGGGAGCAGGCAGGAGCAGGTAGGAGGAGGGCAGGAGGGGGTAGGATGGGGCAGGAGATGGCAGGAGTGGGTAGGAAGAGGGCAGGCAGT
This sequence comes from Periophthalmus modestus, assembly GCA_019594935.1. Taxonomy (NCBI): domain Eukaryota; kingdom Metazoa; phylum Chordata; class Actinopteri; order Gobiiformes; family Gobiidae; genus Periophthalmus; species Periophthalmus modestus. Next base: position 6,306,829 of record JAIEZT010000007.1, on the reverse strand, counting down.
AGGCAGGAGGAGGGCAGGGATCAGGCAGGGAGCAGGAAGGAGCAGGCAGGACACGGGCAGGAGGAGGCAGGAGAGGCAGGAGGAGGGCAGGAGGAGAGCAGGAGGAGGCAGGAGGGCAGGCAGGAGGAGGCAGGAGGAGAGCAGGAGGAGGCAGGAGGAGGCAGGAGGAGGGAGCACCAGGGCTTTCATGTTTCCGACAGGAGTGAGTGAGATGGAGAAAAGGTTTTGTCTTGAGGACGATATTTAGACACTTTTATGGCAACTCATCTGAAATTTGTTGGAACGAATCCCAAATCTCACTCTCGACATTAAAAAAAACAAACAAAAAAACATAATTGATCAAGCATTCAGATCCACTGACCCACAGGTTGGCGGTGCGACTCCAGCTCCCACAGATAAATGCTGTCATTGTGTCCTTGGGCAAGACACTTACACCCCCTCGCCCCAGTGTCTGTGTGAGTGGTTCTTCATGTAAAGCGTTTTGAGAGTCCTGAAGGTGTAAAAGTATAAAAATGTGACTGTTGACCATAATAACACATGTGACGTACAGAGAGATTTGCACTCGCCTCACATCAACAAGGTTCCTGGTTTGATCCCTGGATTTTTCTGTGTTGGTTTTAACTGGACACACAACCCTTCCTCCATCAGCTCAAAACATGCACCAAACGTAAAATCCTCCAGCTCAGTGAGTCCTGACCAAGACCAGCTCAAAATGGGGCTGGATGAGCCTCGTCCTCTGTCTCTTAGTCTGGAGTCGGCTCTGGCCCCAAAGATTTAAACTTTATCTGCAAATGGATGCACCTCCTGCCCATGTTGGTTTAGTCCTGCTTTAGTCCAGGTTCTGTCCTGGTTTAGACCCAGTTTAGTCCTGGTTCAGTCCAGGTTTAGTCCTGGTTCAGTCCAGGTTCAGTCCTGGTTCAGTCCTGGTTTAATCCTGGTTTTTCCCTGGTTTTGTCCAGTTTTAGTCCTGGGTTTAGTCCTGGTTTAGTCCTGGTTTAGTCCTGGTTCAGTCCTGGTTCAGTCCTGGTTTAGTCCCGGTTTAGTCCCGGTTCAGTCCCGTTTAGTTGTAGTTTAGTCCAGTTTAGTCCTGGTTTAGTCCTGGTTAGTCCAGGTTTAGTCCTGGTTCAGTCCTGGTTCAGTCCTGGTTCAGTCCTGGTTTAGTCCTGGTTCAGTCCTGGTTCAGTCCTGGTTCAGTCCTGGTTTAGTTCAGGTTCAGTCCTGGTTCAGTCCTGGTTCAGTCCTGGTTCAGTCCTGGTTTAGTCGTAGTTTAGTCCAGGTTTAGTCCTGGTTTAGTCCTGGTTTAGTCCAGGTTTAGTCCTGGTTCAGTCCTGGTTCAGTCCTGGTTCAGTCCTGGTTCAGTCCTGGTTTAGTTCAGGTTTAGTTCTGGTTCAGTCCTGGTTCAGTCCTGGTTCAGTCCTGGTTTAGTCCAGGTTCAGTCCTGGTTCAGTCCTGGTTCAGTCCTGGTTTAGTCCTGGTTCAGTCCTGGTATAGTCCTGGTTCTTGCTGCTGTGATCTTGAGCTCTGTCTCTGGACGCTGTGGCGTTGCTGGACGCTGCAGTGTCTCTGGACGCTGCAGTGTCGTACCTCTGCTCCTGTCCGCTCTGGTGGCGTTAAATAACGGGTCAAATGCAGAGGCCCTTTCCCTCTGGTCTTGAACAATAAAACATCCTGTGCTATTCTAAATCTAATCACGACATAAAGATGTGTAAGTTCCCTCTGTCCCAGACGCTCGTACATAAAGCTAACAGTCTACAGTAAATGGGACGAGTTTATACAGTTGTGCTCGTGGAGAGGAGATTTGGAGATTATTGTCTGAGATACGGCTCGCACTCCGGAGGTAACGGCCTGCTCAGAAGTGAATGTTTATAGCACAGAACCAATAGAAAAAGAAAACGTCGTAGAAGTTTGTCCAGAGCTGCGAGGTTGGATTGTTGGAGTCGTATAAAGCCCGGTGCTCGTCCTGACCCCGGCTTCACCCCTCGCTCATATTCACTCCTCCTTTTGGGTCGAGGAGGACTTGAAATTACCCCTGTGGAACTGATGCCCCCGATCAGCGATGGTGTGGAAAAACGTAAAGGCAGAGGAGCCAGCGGCGGTGATGGTGCTGATGGTGGTGATGGCGCTGACGGGGGCTCGGCGGGCGGAGGCGAAAACCAAACCGCTGAGATGGCACATTCACCTGCCCACAGAGAGAGGGGGAGGAGGGCGGAGGGGGCAAACGGAGGATGGAGGGGGGGCGCTCGTTTATGATTAAAAGATGGTCCGACCCATCAGTCTCCGCTTAAACGAGCTCGTAATGGCGCCGCGGGAGGGACAGCTGGTTCGGGCGCCATTACGCACCATCTTTGAATCTTTAAATAAGGGACAGAGTAAAGCTCGGAGCGCGGATGAGGCGGTAAACAATAATATCGTTTATCGGGGTTAAATATTCGCTTAATCGGGAGAATCGCCAACAAAGATAAAGCCGTTCTCCAGCGGAACAGAGAAAAAGTCAAAATCACCACATTTGACGCTTTATAAGACTCAAAATTTGTGAAATACTTTGACTTTTTACTCTTTAAGCACATTTTTAAACATGTACTTTAATATTTCTACTTTTTTCATGTGATACTTTTACTTTTACTTGAGTATTTTTTGCTCTGATGTCTGTACAAACCTGAGCGTCTCCACGTCTGTATCGAACCTGTTCATAATATTAAAATAAAATGATAATTATTCACACCCATAATATTTTTACACTTTAAAAACTTTAATAATCATCGTGGTATTATCGTTAATCGTAGTTATTTTGGTCGTGAGAATCGTGACGCCACATTTCACTATCGTCTAACTGGAAAATATGTGAAAAAAAAATGTTCTCATATCAATCGATCATAATTAATTAACCCTTCATTATTATTATTATTAGCTCAAAACGCTCTGGTCCACCTTGTGATGTCATGAAGTGGTAGTTTTCAAGTTAGTAGCTGCATCATTTAGTGGCAAGTGGCATTTTATAGACTGTGATTTACAGATACAAATGAAAATGTGTGAATTTAATGTGTAACTGATCAAAATGGCCGCCGTATTTGGACTTGTTGAATCGTCTGTGAAAGAAAACTGCAGCGTGAACTCAGGGAGTGCACAGACATGTGTGTGTGCCACAGATGTGTGTGTGTTTCTGTGTGTGTGTGTGTGTTTCTGTATGTGTGTATATGTGTGTGTGTGTGTGTGTGTTTCTGTGTGTATATGTGTGTATATGTGTGTGTAAATACGTGTGTGTGTTTGTGTGTATATGTATGTGTGTATATGTGTATGTGTAGGTGTGTGTGTGTATGTGTGTGTGTTTCTGTGTGTATATGTGTGTATATGTGTGTGTATGTGTGTGTGTGTTTCTGTGTGTATATGTGTGTATATGTGTGTGTAAATACGTGTGTGTGTTTCTGTGTGTGTGTGTGTGTGTTTCTGTGTGTGTGTATGTGTGTGTGTGTTCACGCCTGTCTCTTCCTCGTGTCGTCTCTAATGAGCTGGTGATTAACGGTGGTGTGTCTCATTAGTTAAAACAGGACGATAATGACAGAGCAACATCACCATCATCTCATGTGTTTGAGGAAAGGCCACAGCGTCCACAGTGTCCACAGCGTCCACATTGTCCACGATCTCAGTGTCCACAGTCTCAGCGTCCACAGTCTCATTGTCCACAGTGTCCACAGTGTCCATAGTGTCCACAGCATCCACAGTCTCAGTGTCCACAGTGTCCACAGTGTCCACAGCGTCCACAGTCTCAGTGTCCACAGCGTCCACAGCGTCCACATTGTCCATGATCTCAGTGTCCACAGTCTCAGCGTCCACAGTCTCAGTGTCCACAGTGTCCACAGTGTCCACAGTCTCAGGTTCCTTTGGGATCGTCCACCTCCAGGAGATGCAGATGTTTGACTTTCAGGGTGAGGTGTAAATATTCCTCACATTTCATCAGTTTTGTCCATTATTTTGATATTTTGATATAATATTTTTGCCACATAACACATTTCTAACACAAAATAAAAAATAAAAAGATAACATTTGGACTTAAAAGTGCAGTGTGTAAGTTTGTCTGACACTTTCGGTGAATGTTCCACAACATGGCAGTAAATTATCTATGTTGCATTCATTGGTTTACAGGAGCTTAACCTGCATTCTTGAGCGTGCATGTGGTCACCTCTCCACAGATCTTACCCCTAATCTGGCCTAGTTGAACCATGTGCTCGTCTGACAGACAGAAGTAACAGTGGCTCAGTTGGTAAAGCGTTTGTCACAGATTCGAGGGTTAGCTGTTCAAATCTCACTCTTGACATAGACATCACTGGTTGAGCGGTCAGATCCACCGACCCACAGGCTGACGGAGTGATTCCAGCTCCCACAGATGAAAGCTGCTGCTGTGTTCTTGGGCAAGACACTTAACGCAGCTCGCCCCAAGTGTCTGCGTGCCTGGATGTAAATGTAGAAAAGTTCTGCATAAAACAAAACAGTTCCATAGTTTTTTATTTTATTTATTTATTTTATTTTTTAGCATATCTTTTTTAACATTATGCATGCCCTTATATGTATCTATTGCGTTTTACGTTGCACTTCATCACCAAAGAAAGGTCCTAGTTTGTGAGCTGTGTTCACTGACAATGGGAAAAAAAAAGTCGACTGATTCTGATTCTAGTTCAGGTTTATCTGCATTTTCAGACATATTGGTGACACACGGTGCAGTCGTAGTTCACAGTAAAACCGTCTTAAATCTGTATGTTTAAGTACGGCGTGCAGCTCTGAGCGTGTGTCCATTCTGGGCGAAGCTCTGGCTGCTCTCGTCTTTTGCCACTGATCTGCGACTCTGAGGAATGCTAATAGTTTGCAACTTGAGCTAGTGTCTCTCCAGTCCTACCCAAACAGGCTCCTGAAAACCACACCACGAATGTTCCATCAGTCACATCCAGAGATCAGTATCTTAATAGTTAAAAATAATCGATATTTTACCAGACCTCGCCCAGCTGCGCCCATAACTCTTGTTTGCTGAGTCCTGGGCACAGTATCAGTCTTATTTTTGGGGCTTGCTCTGTCTACAAAGAGTTTTATCCTGAAAGGAGATAGTCAGAGGACATGAAGCCCGGGGCCCAGCTGGAGCATCAGCTCTTCAGTCAGCTCTTTCTCTCAGGCAGATTTAGATGCCGTCATACCCTCCGCACTCTTAAATGTCTCTGCTAATTTTAATTTTAAATACACATCATATTTTTCACTTTAGTATTCAGTTTAAATAATAATCTGGATGATCATGTGGCTCTAGAGCGACTTATTGTGTTGCTTTTGATTGTAGACTGACACGAGACAACTTTAAAAGCTTTGTTAGCCTTTACAGCTAATAGCCTCTGTGCACAGTAGCATGCTAGCTAGCTCAGTGCGTGTCAAGGCTAAAAAAAAAAAAATCAAATAATCAACCTGTTAAAATTCAAATGATTTAAAATAAAGACTGTCTGATTATCTGATATGTAAATACTTCAGTTTGTGTTATTGTTTTAAAATTAGCATTAGCGTTAGCATTGAGACACAAACATGCCTCTTTCTAAACAGAAGTGTCTCTGGTGAAGTTCTTTTTATTTGCCTTATAGTCGTTTTCAAACATGTTTTTCTGTATTTTAGTTAAACAAATGACAATATCCCCCTCGTTACAGTTGGCAGGGTCAGATTGGTCAAAAATAGGGACATCTTTTACATTTCTCATATAAAACTGGGACAAATCGGTGGTTTTAAGGATAAATCTGCAGGCACAAGGGACACAGGGATCTAAACTGGGACAGTAAATAGAGACGTGTGGTCAGGATACTCAAAATTAGCATTAGCAGCATTAGCGTTAGCATTGTGAGACAGACATATCTCTTTCTAGTTTTTAACATGTTGTCAGTGACCTCCTCCTGCAGCTCCCTGTCCACTGACTCATCTTTATTTATTTATTGACCAGCACGAACTTCAGAGATAAAACTGGACAGGAAGTAGTGATGCTAACAGTGAGTTATCCGGGCGCTGTTGTGCACAAAACCAACTGCAAATTCCTAAGTGATGATTTTGGATGTTTTAATACGGATAGCAGTTAGCATATTAGCAAAATAAAACAAATAGAATATATATTGTTAGATATTTGCATAATGACACATGGACATTTTAACATTTTTATGCATTTTAATGAATCCTTTCACATTTATTATTATTCTTTGCCTCTATTATAGTACCACATTTGTCAGCTGTGTATAAGATGTTTTGTGATTTTCCCAAGTCTTACTATTTACATTCCTCTTTCTGACTTTAAGAAAACTTTGAAATTAGAAAGTAAATATAGACGATAAATGATAATATTGAAACTCTGCCCCACTGACACAAAAACCCATAGATTTAAACCACAAAAACTATTATAAATCCACAATATTGTTCAAAATCATGAGCTGAAGTAAATAAACAGCAGAATGAGACACTTTAGTTGTTAGTTTGAGTCAGACGAGTTATTTATTTGAACATTTACAGCTTAAATCTGATCAAATAGTCAAAAATAACCCCAAATTTCCCAGTTGTGCAAACAAAAAAGTAACACGATAAATATTGACCCCAAAAATATAGTTCCCTCTTCCATAAACTGAATGATAAATGGATCTAGTAATTATTGTGACAGGCCTGTTATTCAGTTATATTAAAGATGTACCACAGTTTATTCAACATTACAGCTACAGGTTTTGGCGTTTACCTCTCGTGTTGCAAGTCGCCATCTCCTCTGACATTGGAAATCAAAATACTCCCCATCCAGCACGCAACGGATTAATGAGGTTATGTCTTTTTTGAAAGTGGAGAACATTAGATATAGATTATCATTCATATTTGATTTATGATTTATAATATATTTTTTATTATTTATTGTGCAATGCTTTTCTTATTCATTTATTCACTTAAGATTTGTGTGATTTTTTTTTGTATTATTATCATTATTTATTTTGTATTTATTTATTATTTTATTTATAATATTATTTATTTATTTATTTATTTATTTGTTTTATTTATTTGCTTATTTTATTATTAAGTTTTTGTCCTTGTTATATAAAACTGAAAAGGTGTGTATGCATTTGTTGTCTAAATGACACTAAGATTTGTTCACACATCAATACAAATATATGAAACATAAAGATGTACCACAGTTGTTCATCGTAGCTGGTTCAGCACTGAGCGAATATAACAGTGAAAGAAAAACCCCAGGATCATGTAGAGCGGGTTTTGTACGAACATTTAAGATCAAAATGACGAGTCTGACAGCAGCAGTTACAGAAAGAGGGGACACAGTTTTTACACAGAAAGTGAATTGGAGCCGATGGAGCAGGAAATGCCCCTATGATCACTTCCTGTTTGGAGCATGGCGGCGGCTAGCAGGTTAGCTATGTCCATTTATATAAACAGTCTATGAGGGGGGCGCGATCTTTAGCATTAGCGTTTAGCATTGTCACAACAGCTTCTTAGGAAAACCAGCGTTCATCAAACGAGAGCACTGATGCGGTACAAAGTCACCCCCCCCCCCCCCCCCACATACATACATGCCGCTGCCCCCCCCCCACACGCCGCCGCCGCTGCCGCTCGGGTTCTATACAGTCCTAGAACGTCGCTCGGTGACATGGGTTTTTCTGAGTGATCTCCACTGTGAAGTTATGGTGTTGATTAGCTCAGTGACAGGTGCCGTGATTAAAATGGCCGATAGTAATAGTGCAGCATTCATGCATTGACAACTTTGCTCTGCCTGGCTTTGTGAGTGGTGATGTATGGCACCATTAGGGTAACCTCAGGGCCCTGGAGAGCACTTATCTCCCTCGTCACGTCCTTCACACTTCCCATTCTGCCTCTAACAAAAGGACGACGCCTGCTCCAGCCTGCTCCAGCCGCATGCATATCAAGTGTGTGTGTGTGTGTGTGTGTGTGTGTGTGTGTGTGTGTGTGCACTTTATGTCTGCCAATTCTGCTCGGAGCATCTGCTTTAGCATGTAGCATACTTCATTATGTTCACTAAAGGCCTCTGCTGTATATTACATTCATTTGCCCTAAGTAAAAATCTAATCGTATTGAAGCTCCGGCTGCAGGTCTGTAATTACACTGCAGGTTTCTCTGTTCGAGCGCTTATGTCAGCAGAGTGATGCAAATGAAAATAGATGTAAATGTAACTGGGCCTGGTTCACACACGTTAAGTCAAACAGACATGGAAAGAGCTGGTGTTTTTATTATAATCTTATAAACACTTGTGACATGAGTGGAAAATTATTTATATATTTTTAACTTCTTCATCATCGATATAAAACACAGTAATGATCTGATATTTGGAGTTAGCGTAACTGCTTTTGTATGTGACGCTTGGTTGCTTCGACAACGTGTTCTAAGCGAAGGTTCTATTGGTCAGTTACGGGTCAGTTTGGATCATAGACTAATTATATAAATGGACGTAGCTAACCTGCTAGCCACCGCGCTTCAAATAAGAAGTGATCATGGGATTTTTTTTTTGTTATTTTAAGGGTTTTTTTTTAGTTATTTTGAGGGGTTTTTTTTTTTTATTATTTTGAGGGTTTGTTTTTTTTTTTTTTTTCTTGTTTTTTTTAGATATTTTGAGGTTTGGGGTATTTTTTAGTTTATTTTTATTTATTTTTTTAAGCTATTTTGAGTTTATTTAGATTGTTTTTGTTATTTTAAGGTTTTTTTTTGTTATTTTGACTTAAATGTTCGTATTAACCCGCTCTACATGCTCCTGAGGTTTTTATTTCACTATTGTGTCTGTAAATCAAGATATGAACATTAAAAACAAACAAATCAGGCGCCTTCTTTCCCCGAGGTCGCTCCTGCTAGTGTTAGCAACAGGTTTGATTGACAGTGTTGCTAAGGCTGAGGGCAAGAAGAGGCGTTACCTTCAACATCCTCGCTCCGGATTGGCTCTTTGGTTGCTATGATACTCGTGATCGGAATTCCAAACTCTGCTCTAAATTAGCCGTTGTAACTGCTCTATCCTTGATGAGCTTCATTTGACTGGAGCTGAACACTGTGACGTCAAATTAACTTAGGCGACAAGTTGATGATGTTATGGTTCGGTTGGTCAGTGACTGGTCAGTTTGGAGACTGGCTCTAGTGCGTTGAGACTGCTGTTGTTCTGCTCTTGTTTTGGCGTGGCAGGAGCCCTGTGTTCAGAAAATAAACAACCAGAAGCTATTTTTTTTCCTCACAGCAGAACGCTACAATGCTATGCTAAGCTATGTCCTGTTGAGGAATTTAATTACAAAAGCTCTCCAAAAGCACGCTCCAGTATGTTTACAGTTCAAAATCATTTAAAATACTCCAACACAATATTGGTAAGATAATCATTTTTTGATTTTCATCTTGGTGGCACGACGCTGAACTGTGCTCTCTCAGATTAACCTGCGGTGCTTCTTCACGTTTAAAAAAATGTGTTTTGTAGAAAAACGTTGCGCCTGTGCCCATGGGGCCGGTGTGTCGCGCTGCGCTGGGCAAATGTTTGTGAGAA